>CP094631.1:28386715-28537358 GCA_023657505.1 Camelina hispida | reverse complement strand
CCTTTATCTGTAGTTTATACCGGATGAGATCTATTCCTTGATGTTCTAAGTTTTACATTGAGTTGGTTTGTTAAATGAACCCTATATTTTCAAGAATCTATATATAACGTCGACTATAGGGTCATAATTAAGTGTTGCATGCGATGTATCGTCTTCGCTTAACGGCTGTTACACGTGTCAATTATCTAAATGCGTATCTTGTCTGGATTGCAGTCACGACGTTTGAAAAACCACAATATGATACATCCGTTTGTGTTTGTTCGCTGCTTATATAAGAAGACAAATTCACATTTCGTCTCAAAAACCAAAATATCACATCGATAAGTAAACATAAGTGCAACAAAGTCATGGTGCATTTCGACAGCTATCCGATCTCCAGGTGTGATCTGATTGGAAGGTTTCTGTTAAGATCATCCGCAAGTGGAGAAAGAGAGAAGCGAACATCGTCACCTTTGAAATGGTTGTTTCGGATGTTTTGTAAGTGACTATCTCATCATCATATTATATGCACTTAATATTAAATGATACATGTACATTATGGTTGAACTTTTTCCCCACCGTAGGGAGATAAGATGCAGGCAACAATCAGCGAGGACCTGTTGCCCCAGTTCTGTGCGGAGATTGAGGAGGGTTTGTGGAAAACCTTCTCTAATTTCGTCGTCACTGACGACACATCCGCTGTGAAGGTCGTGGCTTCCAACTACCGGATCAAATTCACTGCTGACACGGTTGTGGACAACATTCGTTGCTTGTCGACCAATCACTACATCGATTACGTCCTTCGACCAAATTTACGAGCGATGGCCTCCTTGGACCCAGAACTGCTGCTTAGGTAACGTTGCATTGTGTTGTTCCGGTTTGTAATATCATATCAGTACCATAATTCTAATGACATGACACCATAGACACGATGGGGCAAGTTCTGGCGTCGAACGAAGAATACTGGTGGACGATCCAACTGCTCACGTTTTGCCGAGAGAACCCGGTTGATACGGTTTTCATTGACGAATCTTGAGTGAGTCGTTTTGCGATTATTAGCTTTCACACACTTTAAAGATATATCGGGGTATTGCGTAAGGTGTCTGTGTGTAGGGGTCATCACTTGCCATGTGTGGCGTATGATGAGATGGTCGATGATTTCGTCCGCAAATTATGGCTATGCGGAGGCAAACCAGTTGTAGTCTTGCGATTCTGGAGGCCCAAGTTTAAGGATGGAGGTACTGATTAGGCAAACGTGTTTAAAACAATTTACCTTTTAAATATAAGAATACTGCATAAAACTAATTTTGGTTACCCTTTTTCCTTATTTTTCCACACCGGGAGGGATGGAAGTGGTTAGTCAACGGGTGTATCTAAAGTGATATTTGAACCACCCTTCCCTGAGGTTAGAGATTTCAAACTCCGGTTGGAATACTTCGACCAGCGCGAGCCGAGTCGAGACGATTCGCCTATGTTTCCATTTGTCAATGTTGCTTACATTATAAACATCTAAACCACATTGCTGAACTCTTTATATTATCTTTATTACCTACATCAAACAATCTATCTAACGTGGATAGGAATATTTTGATGTCAAATGTTTGTGTGTAATACGTGGTTAATTATATATATTTATTTTAATTAGCATGTTCCTAATACTGCCAACCTTTAATGTTAGGCGTATGTGTACAAACGTGTACAAATGTTTATGATTAATTGGAAGGGTTTGGTCGATAATATTAAGACGACAAGGTTCCAAACAGTTTTTTTTTTTAGACGACAAAATATGTCACTAAACCAAATATAACGTTTATAACTTGATTTCAAACAATTAACCCACAACCCAAAATACTACTCTAATAAGCGAGAAGCTACAGTAAGAAATAGGTCATTGTTGCTAGTATAAACAAAGTCGCAACAAACACATTGGTCAGTTGAAATTTCATAATTAATCCATCACTCTTATACGCAATCAACGTCTTCATCCTTTCCAACTCCATCTGATTTTCCTTGTGCATATTTAAGATGTTAGCAATGTCCTCTTTTTGTGCCTGAAGCGTTTCACGCAAATTCAAACTACTTAACTTTAGAAAATCTTCCTTCACTTTTTTCCAGTTCCTCCATCATAGCTTCATCCCACCATTTAAAAATGTGATAGTCCCCATCCTGCATTAATTTAAAAATTTTCTCTTACTAGAAAGGTTAAGTTATGCGAATAAATCGATCTTTAATCAACCTCGGCGAAACTGTAAATCACTTACCTCTCTATTTCTACAAGTGTAGTGAAGCCTCTCCTGGGTTTGTCCTCGTAAAAGAAGGTTGTAGGTTTGGCGTTTCCCCACAGTAACAAACAGCCGGGATCCCATACTCCGCATCGTCATACTCGACTGGACTCGTGTTTGGCAAAGAAGACATTAAGAACGAAACTGATAACGTAATTGAAGGAGTGAAAATAAATAAAGAGGAACTTTAAATTATTATCCGAATATCCAACTCTCAAAATCTAATCCAACATATACAAAAGACTCTCTGTTTCCCCCAAATCAGTTCAATGAACCCCTAATTTCCCTGAATCTTATAATATATCTATTATATTCGGTTGGCCTTTTATAGAACTTTATGTATTGTGTCGTTTTTGTATTGAAAAACAACATGAACTTTTACAAGTTGTGTCGTTTTGCCAATAGTTGCGAACGGCGTCGTAAACGATACGTGCCGGTCCTTTAATAAAGCCCGTAAATCAAGGGCTTTATGATACATATTATATTAGTGATTTTAGGGAATCAATATCATAAAAGGTGCGGTGGTACATTGGTAGGATTGGACTTCATTGTCCTTCAGTGTCACGAGTTCGAGCCCTTGTAAAGTTGTATAAGGAACTTTTTCCCTACTGTTTGTTAATGGGCAAAACTGGTTGGGCGGCACTGTTGATAGTTTTTGTGTTTACCGGTGAAACTAAGTACACGTCGTCTATATGGATGGTTCGAGCTAGGAAATTGCCATTTTACAATTTTTTGTTAATATAAGGAGCAGTACGACATCTAGTACACATTTTCGAACAAAAGGAGCAAAACGAGCAAAACGTCGGATATTGGCATACACGTTAATTAACATCTTCATTACATAGTAATTTTAATTATCTAATGAAACATACGTGGCGAGGAAAACAGCAACACAGAAGGGAACCGACGATACACCTAGAGGATTTCACATATAGATTTGCCCACCCACACTCCGCAATTTACACAGATGATGTCATAATAACTTGTGTCGGTCGATAACCTGCCCCATCTCAAACAACTAGTCGTGGCACAGTCCGGGGAAGGGATCAACGAACTGGAGGGATATACAAAAGAATCTTTGTACGTGTTTTCGCGCCGTCTTAAACACACTCAACCGTTGGAACAGATCTTCCCGATAAGCCGTACTCCCTCTGATTCGAGTGGATAGTGATGTGCATCAAATTGGTGAAGAAAACGAACCGCCATCTGCTCGTCCCCATATAACATAGAGAAAATTCCACATGCGAGTGGACTCGGCATCTTCGGGAACGTTCTTTTTAATAGTGCGATACCGCGCTCAATGTCTTGCTCCTCGGCAACGATCCGTAGCCCCTCGTTGTAGATTGCTATTGTGTTCCCTGCGTCCAAGCATCTTTCGAAAATACGCCTGTGAATCCCTTCTTCCTGAAGTTCACCATTTGGCTTCCTTGTCGTTTGGAATGAAGAAGGATGTTCACGGATTTCGTAGATGCTGGCAACCTTCAGAACTTCTCGTCAAGCACACGCATCCACTCCTCGCCGACCAGCCGTAAATAATGGGCGTGCTCGCCATAACCCATCAACTACGAGATGCGTGGCTATTTTTATCAAGATCTCGTCTGGCAGATCAATCTTCTTACGGCTAGAAGTCGCCATTTTTTGGGAGTTAATAGCAATATGTGCAGTATGTGCAGAACCAAATAGACGGAAACCGCCGCTAATAAAACCTACGATGTGAGAGGTGGTGGGGGAGTTAGGCGAAAATCGTGGGAATTTATAAAAGTTTATATATGACGTCGTTTTAAATTACCCTATTGTTAACAACTTAATTACGAAGGAACCCATTTTAGGTTTATGAGCAATCATGCACGCCTACTCGATTATAATTACTAAAACAAATTAGTAGTGCGAACCACGTGTCACTTTCGTGTTATCGGATTTCAAATTCATTATATTCGTATTCGTTTAATATCGGCTGTATCTCAACCATCAGCTAACCCTAAGCCTAGACTATGACATTTGTAGGTTCTCTGATGTGACAACTTCGAAGAGAGTCGTATTTATTGTTGCTTTAGATATGATACTTTTCTCATCATTATGTTTAGGGTGATGTGTATCCAGTTACGTAATTATCATCACTTCCTCTGAAGTAGATCATTCCAGAGGGGTGCTATTCACTAGTATTGATTGTACGAATATTTAAGCTTCTGTACGTAGACGACTATCGATGTATATTATGACTTCCAACGTACATCAACTATGGTGTGGGGAATAAATTATCTTTCTGAAAAGACAATACAAAGATTCGTCTTATTATTAGGAGATAGTAGAAGCATTCAGTCATTTCTTTTATTTTATTTAATGTCCAAGAAGAAATAAACATTTACTAATATTTTTGTGAAATAGCTACTAATAATAACAATTTTAATAAAACTCTCCCTATTATTTTCTATCTTAATTTCAACAATTATTCGAATATTGAATAAATAGGATAGAGTACGTTGTAATAATAAAACCATTGTACATATTCTCACGAAATTAAACAAATATTTAAAATAGAAAACAACATTTGACACTTTCATTCCTCATTCCGCGGACAGTCTGACGAACGTCCGTGCAGATTCTGTATGGGTTCCGGAGCTTTCTCCTTCCTGGGCAATTGTTTCAATTGTTGTCCCATCGTGTCCCATCACATTGTTAATGTAGTGTTTTGCAGCAAACTCACTTCTATAAGTTTAAAAAATTAAATGTACATGTGAGACTCTGAACAGATAAGAACACATACGCTTTCATACCAATTATTAATATAATATCAACTTACATCTCCTTGTGATGTCCAAGTCCTTCGAAATCTGCTCGAATGAAGAATTTAGAAGACGGCTTGTGTACAAGACATGGTACGCCTACACACAATTACGTAATTGAGTTGCTAGACAAATTACATGTACTTGCTTCTATCATAATATCAATTTCATCTGACGTACCTTCATAACTCCCAACCTTAAAGAACCGGAAGACACAAAACACTGGCTCGGATTTGTGGAAAACAAATGACATCCCTTTGATTCCCAATCAGAGAGGAATTGATGGGCATAGAATTTTGTGAGACGACATTTGACACTTTCATTCCTGCATTAACGCTCAGTTGCTTTCCCATTTAAACCTATGAAATTCAAATATATATATATATATATGTATATTACTATGTGTATAGCATAATAGGTACTTAACCTGCCATTCAGGAGAGTGAAGACAACTTCAATACACCTGCCATCGAACCGTCTTCTTATGACGTCCACATTTACGATGCACCCACAAACAGCTAACGGGAAAATAAAATGTGGATGTAACGTTTATTTTGTACTTTTGCAAATGATACACTTAAAAGTAACGTCCTCAACTGACCAAACGACCACTAAATGAATCTCAGCAACCATCGCAATTAATAATTCCACGAACATAAATATATACATACCGAAAGAAACGGGATGAGTAAAGAAATTATAAATATATATATGTTTCCCTCAATTCGAAACCCTGTACCATAATTGTGATAAACACTTCAAGAGATGGTTTAATCGGGCTTGTTTTAAATAATATTCGGTTATTAGCGGTTTGAGATTTACAAGCAGAGTAAAGGTAGATCAAATATTTAGCTTTTCTAGATTAAGGGTGAAGAGCATAATAATAAGGTATACAATTTATGCATGTCTTTCTCATGCATTAACCACAAAAAGACAAATAAACTGCAGTTAAAAAGTAATATCTATCTTGAACAGCAACATATTGGATTTAAAAAGTTAGAGAACTCGTGTAATATTATTTGTAAAATATGCTAGTACGGAAACGTGTCTTTTCTACAAACCGGATTTGAGACAAAAGATATACGAACTACACAACTTTCCAATTTGACGTCCGGAACAGCCAATAGCTATAGCATTAAATGCGACAAGTACATGCAGGGATTTGACATCTTCTTTTGTGTAAAATCATTATTACTTATATTTTGAAATGACTATTATCTCATCATAGTGTTTACTGATCACTTTTTAAGCAAGTAATAATTATAAACTTTGCCGAACGAGTACAGTATATATTTCTGGTTACCGAGACGACGAGAGAAAAACCTTTATCGTGTGAATCACTATGATGTTGCGTAAGCATTACGTACACCTTTTCCCAACTAATTACTCTGTGTAACTTTATTCTTCAAGCCGCATTGTGCTAAAAGGACACGCAGAGTAATTATATTGTACAGTATATATACAAATTTCACAACCTACCTCCTTTATTGTTGAAGCATATATAATAGCTCCGATAACGAAATCTCAAAAAAAGAAAAAATGCCGAAAGCACACAATAAGCTCCCATATCTCCCTGATGATATTTTACTCGAAATCTTTAGGCTTCTCGCAGTAGATGGGCTGTCGCACCTTGCTCCAATTTTGAAGTCGGGTCGGCGAGGACTGAAGACGGTGCTCGACCCCTATGTTCTAAAGGATGCAAACATCTACAACATCTGTTGGGATCCGATATTGATCCAAACGTCAGACGACCCAAATGGTGGCCCTCAAGATAAAGGGATTCATAGGCGTATATTCAAAAAATGCTTTAAAGCTGGAAACGAAGTTGCAATCTACTACGAGGGCCTCCGGATTGTTTCGGAGGAGAGAGACATCAAGCGAGCCATTTCTGTTCTATCTCGTAACGTTCCCGCGGACGCTGAGGCAACACTGGCATGCGGTATCTTTTATTTTATATGGAAGCGAACAGATGGCGGTTCATTTTCTTCACTTATTTGATGCACATCACTTTCCTCTCAAATCGCATGGGGTCAGATTTGTAGGCAAGTCTGTGTTTCGCCTGTTGTTTACATACCAGGTGGCAATTCAAAACACGTACAAGGATACATTCGTCTATCCATCTACTCACCTCATCCCTAACCCGGACTGTGCCGCCATTTGTTGTATCCAATCCGGTTTCTTCTCTATAAACTTTCGAGATTACGACATCTTCTGTACTAATTGCGGACTTTGGTGGTTGGCGAAATCTATATGTGAGATCCTTTAGTTCTATAATCTCCAATGTATAAATATTAAAGTTTTTTTTTATTTTTAGTGTTTTAATGTGCTGTTGTATACGTCTGGTACGCACATGTGAACTTATATGAGCGGTCGTACGTACATCGAAAATTTGTAGGGTATGTTATTAAATAAAACAAGACGTACGTTGATTACATACGTTGATTCTTAAAAACTCCGGCATACACCGGATAACGGTTCGGGGAAAAAGAAAAAACAACCATCAAGTACATAATATTTATACATTAACCTATTTGAAAACGTCGTCACTAAGGTTAATCCGCAAAAAAATAAAAACATGAAAAGAGGATCTTAAAAGTACGGGCGCAACTCCTGTGCATACCAGTAGAAAAACAGGACTTACACCCGGTGAGGTAGCTACTGCAAGTACACCTACGGTGGAGGAAACGAGAAGGCGACGATATCACTTCAAAAGGGGACCACCGAGATGGAGGTTCGCAACATGGTACATAACCAGGCCAGCGACTTCAACGGCGGTGTTCATGTGAGGACCATGAACCAGAAAATGTTGCCAAACGCCTCGGCCTCCGTCACTTGGCCGGTAAACGTTGCGAACAGCACATAAGCAAAATTCGCATACGGATCCGTTGGTGCAAAATAGCGTAGCTTTGCCATACCTTCAGCAAAGGTGGGGAGTTTGAAGCTAGCCTGACGCCCTCAAGATAGTTCGCTACGATGTGGCCCCTGTATAGGAGAAGCTCAAAGTAGGGCCTGAACTTAGACTCCATAGTGATGAACCGTGGCCACGTGATGAACGGACGAAGTTGAACAGTTTGGAGGTCGACAGTGTTCAGCGCCTCGACCAATACGGGGATAGGAGTGACAGATACGGGAATAAAATTGACAAGGAGGCTTGTAGGGTTTGGCAGCTTGATGGGCAGGAATATCTCGAAGGAAGGGGTGTTCATTGTTTTTATTTTTTTTTTTTTTTTATCTTGGAGACGATATGGGCTGTGGATGGTATTTGCTGTGTGTAGGGAATAAAACATCTTCTTACGTACACACATCTATATATAGTGAGAACAGTGGTAATTTTATTTTTACTATAACAGGTAATTAACTCGGTGGTATTTAACAGTAAAATGTACTGATTGTATAGGAATATATTTATATAAAAATGTAATGATTCAATTATGTGTTATTAGACACGCCAAAAGTAGCCAACAAGCTATGTTGGTTCTTTGGTACTCGTGTACGTATATAAGTAAAATTCACTTATATGGACGTCAAATCAGTTTGCATTAAAAATAGCAACATGTCATTGCATTAAATACGCAACTATTAGATACAAACATATTGTTAATTTCCCTATATTATATATTAGATATAGTGGTTTCAATTGTAAGTATAAAAGGGTAATATTCAATTCGAGCTACACGTGCATGTAACTGTTGATGTAGGTCTTAGCCATGTATCGTACAGAATAAGATATTCGATAAACTATTAGTTTTACTAAACCCTAATAGGCAGTTATCACATCTAACAAAGTTCGTGGTTACCTTTATTAGCTTGACTTATTCTGCTAAGAGTAGTCGCTGACAAAATACTTCGTTAAATATTAAAATCAGAATTGATAGGATATAAGGTGTACACGGAAACGAGGAAATGCAAACATGTTTCGTTTTAAAACTACCAAAGCATTTGACTAATTCGGCGAGCGCACCACCAGATTGTGCATTTCCTGCAACGATGCTTGTAAGGGGCCACCATACGGCGTACGTATTTCTTCCTGATTGAAAGCGCGCATTTTAGTGCGCACTTAGGAGTTGTTATTTCCCCAACATCAGGGTAGTCAAAATACCCACCATAAGTTGTATTGTGTGATGCTCCATAGTGAGTAAGCTCAGTGATGAGTTCTTCACACATATCTCCAACCTCTTCGGAGTCAAGTGGGTAGTGTTTTATAGAAAACAGCTGAAGCAAATGACCCGCCTGGACTCCGGACCCTTTACAGATGCACAACATGGCAGACGCAAGAGTAGCGTCGGCATGTGTTGGTACGTTACGCAGGAGTAAATTTACGGCCCCTTCAAAGTTCCCATCTTTTGTTGCAAGCCGAAGGCCTTCATAATATATGGCCGTTGGATTTTCCGCTTGAAGGCACCTTTCAAAAACTTCCGGTGTCGACCACCAAACATGATATCATCGGGGTCACTGCACATGTTGAAGATGTTTGCCTCTTTCAAGACGTCGCGACGGTAAACTATAGTTTTGCCTCTATTTCCCGAACGTAGGAGTGACTGCATGTACCACCAGTGTTTTGCTGCCATTAGTTTAGCTATTCGCGCCAACAGATCGTCAGGAAGATTTGGGTTGGTCATATTTGTAGTGAAAGTATTATGTGCACATTTGTAATGCAAACGATTTTATAATACAATCGTTTGATATGGTTGGGGAAGTATTTGGTTTGGATATAAATGATACTTGATATAACTGCGTGACAAGATGGCGAGGTGACATCAAACCACTAATTATTAAGATTTTAAAACATCCACTAACAAAGTAGATGGAGTGTCGTTTTGAGAATCTTAATGGGCCGTTAATATTTTAGGCCTCTTTACATCATAACAATATATGATCCCCACATCCCCTATTAGTATACACGTGTCATAACCATATTACGGGTTTGAAGTCTACTACTATAATCTACTATCTCAATCTCGATTATTCACTACCCGCTCAGCTTAACGTCAATTGTCAGACATGACATCAGTTGGCAACTGCGATGTGACAACTGATACCCGCAAAGTCTTGTATGGGAAGACGTA
Organism: Camelina hispida; assembly: GCA_023657505.1. Lineage (NCBI taxonomy): Eukaryota > Viridiplantae > Streptophyta > Magnoliopsida > Brassicales > Brassicaceae > Camelina > Camelina hispida. The sequence continues at coordinate 28,527,248 of CP094631.1, read as the reverse complement.
GAAGAGTTGTTTAAGGGATGTGACTTATATGTCATCGATGTGTCTTGATGAGTACGTTTAACATGATGTGTTTGTAATCATTACGAAGTTACGAAATCTGGTCACAGTGAGAACTAAGGGTGTGAACAAATAATATATTCACACGTGGTTCGTATTTAGGCTATAGTTTGACCTCTCTCTATGTCGAATTATGTGCGTTCTAGTAACTTGTATTAGTATTAAACAAAATAGGAAAATCAAATTATGCATAACGCGGATTTAAAAAAAAAAAACTTAAAGGGGACTTATGCATGTCGCCGTTCATTGCCATAATTATTAAAAACCCTGCAACTCCCAACTACAACTCTCCTTTATTTACAGTACCCTCCACAAGTTACAACACATACGAAACATTGTTTTAAAAAATCAAGTGAAAATGACGACTGCAACTCGAAAAATGCCTGATATACCCGATGATATATTGATTAAAATCCTCGGCTTTCTCGCAGTTGATGGTTTGGAGTACCTCGCTCCAATACTGAAGGCAGGTCATCGAGGTGTAGAAACGGCGCTCTCTCCCAAGTTTTAAAGGTTGCTAACATCTTCAGCTTATGCTGGGATACGACGAGGATTCAAGCACCACATCACCCAAATGGTAGAGTCCAAAATGAAGGGATCCACAGGCGTATCTTCGAGAAATGCCTACTTGCTGGCAACCCTCGTGCAATTTTTTCGAAGGTTTCCGGGTTGTTGCCGAGGTGGAAGACATTAAGGAAGGTATCGCAATTCTAACACGTATCGTTCCGCGGAATGTATACCGACACTCGCTTGTGGGTTTTCGATGTTAGATGGGAACTGCGAGATGGCTACACATTTTCTTCAACTGTTTGATTCACATCACTACCCACTTAAATCTCTACGAGCAAGGTTTCTGGCCAAGGCGGTGTTCCGGATGCTCTGTAGATATCAGACGGCGCGTGTAGACACATACAGGGGCAAAATCGTCTATCCTATTGCTCCCTTTATCCCTGATCGTGAATGTGCTAAATTGTGTTTATTGGAGCATGGTTTCTACTCTCTCAACTATCAAGATTATGACATTGTCTGCAAAAATTGCGGCCTCTGGTGGTTGTTGAATGCTATGTCCGAGATCCTGTAGTAATTTTTTTCATAATATGTTTCGCCGTAAATTTAATATCTAACGAATTTCCTGTTGTCAACGCAGTTCTTATATCTTCTAGAATCCTTCTACGGCCTATCATTATTATAAGAACGCGGAATCTATCGCTACTTAATATGTTGTTTACGAAAGCTAAGAGGTTGGGTGCCTAAATGTGACCATCGGAGATGATTTATGAATATAAAACTATATAAATCGTACCTTCACTTTGCAAGATCACTTAAATAGGATAGTAAGACGTTAACAACCTGAAAGATGTTAGTGTAATAACAACGTTTTAAATTTCTGTGTACGTTCAAGAGTAAGTACGTTTAGTGTACGTACAAAAGTTTATAATTTAAGCAAATATGGCGAGGTGACATCAAACCACTAATTATTAAGATTTTAAAACATCCACTAACAAAGTAGATGGAGTGTCGTTTTGAGAATCTTAATGGGCCGTTAATATTTTAGGCCTCTTTACATCATAACAATATATGATCCCCCACATCCCCTATTAGTATACACGTGTCATAACCATATTACGGGTTTGAAGTCTACTACTATAATCTACTATCTCAATCTCGATTATTCACTACCCGCTCAGCTTAACGTCTATTGTCAGACATGACACCAGTTGGCAACTGCGATGTGACAACTGATACCCCAAAAGTCTTGTATGGGAAGACGTAGAAGAGTTGTTTAAGGGATGTGACTTATATCTCATCGATGTGTCTTGATGAGTACGTTTAACATGATGTGTTTGTAATCATTACTAAGTTACGAAATCTGGTCACAGTTGTACGTAACAACCACAGTTTGAACTAAATATGTTTATATATAATTATTAAAAACCCTGCAACTCCCAACTACAACTTTCTCTTTATTTAGAGTACCCTCCACAAGTTGCAACACATACGAAACATTGTTTTAGAAAATTCAAGTGAAAATGACGACTGCAACTCGAAAAATGCCTGATATACCCGATGAAATATTGATTAAAATCCTCGGCTTTCTCGCAGTTGATGGTTTGGAGTACCTCGCTCCAATACTTAAGGCAGGTCCTCGAGGTGTAGAAACGGCGCTCTCTCCCCAAGTTTTAAAGGTTGCTAACATCTTCATCTTATGCTGGGATCCGACGAGGTTTCAAGCACCACATCACCCAAATGGTAGAGTCCAAAATGAAGGGATCCACAGGCGTATCTTCGAGAAATGCCTACTTGCTGGCAACCTCGTGCAATTTTTTCGAAGGTTTCCGGGTTGTTGCCGAGGTGGAAGACATTAAGCAAGGTATCGCACTCCTAACTCGGAACGTTCCCGCGAACCTTTAGCAACACTCGCTTGTGGGTTTTTCGATGTTAGATGGGAACTGCGAGATGGCACAACATTTTCTTCAACTGTTTGATTCACATCACTACCCACTTAAATCTCTACGAGCAAGGTTTCTGGCCAACGCGGTGTTCCGGTTGCTGTGTAGATATCAGACGGCGCGTGTAGACACATACAGGGGCAAATTCGTCTATCCTATTGCTCCCTTTATCCCTTCTCCGGAATGTGGTCGATTGTGTTTATTGAAGCATGGTTTCAAAAACAAATGGTATGAAGAGGTGGAAGACATTGGATGCAGAAATTGCGGCCTCTGGTGGTTGGCGAAATCTATGTCCGAGATCCTTTAGTTATATTATCTCTGTAGATGTTTCGCCCTAAACGTAATATGTAACGAATATCCTGTTTTCAACGCAGTTCTTATATCTTCTATAATCCTTCTACGGCAACTAAATCCGTTTACAATGTCTCCCTGTTGTAGTACCATTTTGGTTCATGTAACACGTAGGTTGTATCCAAAATAAGAACGCGGAATCTATCGCTACTTAATATGTTGTTTACGAAAACTAAGAGGTTGGGTGCCTAAAACTCATACCAAACCACTTATATATAATACTAAGACGTACACAACCTGAAAGATATTAGTGTAATAACAACGTTTAAAATTTCAGTGTACGTTCAATAGAATGTACGTTTAATGTACGTACAATAGTATATACTTTAAGGCCTTGTACGTATTAGATTTTGCAATTTGCGTGTTCGTAGAATGGGATGGAATAGTTGAGGCATTATCTCCCTTTATGCAATTATTGTTTGGGTGAGCAAAACCCCTTTATGCAAATTAATTATAAATATATCCGGTGACGCAGATTCTTCTATTTCGTATTAGTATATACGTGGCGCCACCATAATAACGGATGTCAAATTCGTTATACACTACTTAGACAATTATTTCTCTTAAATTCCGCTAGGCTCTACTTAGGGTAGACATGACAGCAGTAGGTTGAAAGAAGTGACAACTCCTACCCCCAAGTCGTGTTATCTCAGCGTGATGTGATTTATATCTCAGCGAGTTTTACCCTAAACAGTAGTAAGTGACGTTTGTCTCGGCGCATTACAACAATAAACGGGTAGGGTGTTAGCTTAAATACGTATCTCGTTAGCGTTCTATAAATTATAATTACCAGACCCACCGAGTGCAACCTGAACTTTGTGTTCTTCAAACACCCTTCTGTACAAGTTGTAGTTCCTACTGAAAAATCACAGCAAGATGGCGTCTGCGTCTCAAAAATGCCTCATCTACCAGATGAGATGTTGATTATCATCTTCGGGTTTCTCGCAGTTGATGGTTTGAACTACCTAGCTCCAATAGTCAAGGCAGGACCTCGAGGAGTCAAAACAGCGCTTAGGCCTCAAGTTCTCAAGGATGCTAACATCTCCAGCATTACTTGCCATCCTTCTTGGTTCCAAAAATTACATCATCGAAATCGTAGAATAAAAGAGGAAGGGATGCACCGGCGTATCTTCGAAAAATGCCTTGACGCTGGGAACGAAAAGGCAATCTATTACGAAGGTCTCCGGGTTGTTGCCGAGGAAAGCGACATTGAGGGAGGTATTGCACTTCTAAGTCGTAACGTACCCGCAAGAGATGATGCCACACTAGCATGTGGATTTTTTTCTATGTTACATGGGAACCTCGACATGGCGGGTCATTATATGTACCTGTTTTTGGAATACCACTACCAACTAAATACAACTCAAACAAGGATTTTGGGCAGGGAGTTGTTCATGTTGCTGGGTAGATATCAGACGGCGCGACAAAACACGTACAAGGATACATTCGTCTATCCGATAGCCCCTTTGATCCCTTCTCCGGAATGTGCTAAATTGTGTTTATTGGACCATGGTCTGTACTCTCTCAACTATCGAGACTATGACATGGTGTGCAACAATTGCGGCCTTTGGTGGTTGGCGAAATCTATATCCGAGATCCTTTAGTTATATTATCTCTTTAGATGTTTCGCCCTAAACGTTTCATCTAAATGCCTTCTGTTATAAACGCAGTACCAATATCTACGTCATAGGCTTTACGCGAACTGAATCCGGCCTTTTGTTTCAATGGTTTTCTCTTCTACTTATTTTTAAGCATGTACCACTTGATGTTGTTTCCTTTCCTTTTGTAACTGTTCTATCTTGCAAAAGAACTATACACAATAGATATATCTGCCAATTGTCTATGTACAACAAAGTGTGTGTGGGTACATGGGTCCTTACGTTTGGTACGAGAAATGTATAGTTTTTTACTACTGTGCATTCGGTTGGTGAAGTCGGGAAGTTTTCACATCCCTATGATTTCAAGGTCTCGGGCCTCAATTTTGATAAGCCCATTAGGTATGGATTTGTTGTTTATTTCTTGAACTCAAACAACATTCGGTCAAATTTAATAAGCCCATTCGAATGCACATCAGAAGGCCTCAATTTTTAGAGTTTGAGTTGAGAACCCTTTTAAAAATTTCAAAAATTACATCGGCCTTACTGAGAAAAACAATTTAAAAGTAAACAATACAATTTCCTTTCGCATTGGGCCTCAAATGTTGCTGGACCGGCAATTTATTGGGTTTTAATACGTAAACTACGAATTAAAGTAAATTTGAAATATAAACCCGAAGAAAAACAAAGAAAGCCAAGAGTCGCGACGTTTTGTTTTCTTTAAATAGCATCACCCTCTCTCCTTTCCAAACCCAGGGTAGACACGAGTAACTGGATCTTATCAGAAAAAACCATGGAGTACAGAGTTGATGCCATCGCTGATCTTAGACCCGGAAAAACGAATTGGGTTATCCAAGCGAAGGTCTTGAATTCGTGGTATGTTACTGAGTTCTTTTGGAAGCGGGTTCTGCTCCTTGCTGATACACGGGTTAGTCCACTTTGCTATGTAAAATATTTGCACGAAGTTGTTAACCAACGCAGTGGTCTTATACACAATTGATATGCAACTTGTAGGGTGACACAATCGAGGTGGCGTTTTTACCAGGGACCTATAAGAAAATGAGGAAGTATATCTATGATGGTGATTGGTATGAAATTAGAAATTTCAAGGTCATCCAGCCAACACTTAAGGAGAGGAATACACATCATCCTTTCCAAATCAAATTTACTGATGAGTCGACAATGGGCCTGCTCTCACAGGTGAATCAAAAACACTACTTCCGTTTCGAAGATTTGGGTGATATATCTCGAGGGAGAATTACCCATCCCATATCATTCGGTACGCTTATCTTCAAATTTCAATTACACAAATCGGTTGAAACAACGTTAAAAAACGTTTGCTAATTGATATATTTGTGATTATCACTAGTTTTTAGGCCTCACACTAAATAAATAGGTTAGTAGACAATTTTTATATCAAAATACATAGGTCGTAACATTTAAAGTATGTGTCTACCCCGAATCAGATGTCTGTGGGTGTGTAGTTGGGGTGGAAGACAGAAGATTACTCGAGGGGGCAAATGCGGCCAATGAAGTTGTCCTCACCCTACTGAATGGGAGGTAAAGGAGATTTGTGCTACCTTTTCAATACATTTACATTTAAAGTTATTTCGTATACCCGTTCAATATTAACCTGAGAAAATCGTAGGAATGAAACCCTCAAGTGTCGTGCCCTAGATGATTATGCTGCTCGCTTCATAAATGCTTGGGAAGCACTCGGGTGTCATCTTACATTCACATCCGAACCTGTCTTTTGTATTTTGCGGTTCTGGAAGGTTGGAAGCTACGAAGGTATGTTCGATTTGATAGATCAGATAAGGAAACCAGCCTTGTGAAACCATATACAACTAATTTTGTAAATGTTGAAGGTTCTCCTTGCCTCGTCAACACAACCGCCTCTTCGCTGTTCTATATAAAACCAGATTTCGAGGGAATGGAACATCACAAGGAGATGTAAGCTCTTTGTTTTCCTACTAAAAGACCTAATTGTATTTGTTGAAACTATCAAATACGTTAATACACTTTCTATATTTACCGCAGATCTGAAATCGCTGGACGTTACTATATAGAACATATAATGGAGCACGGAGGGGAGAATGCAGTACCTTGAGAATAAAGAAACTATATGGGCGAAAGGGAGAACTCAGGGAATGTACCATATTTATTTAAAGAACCGGCACAGATCTATGCAATTTATTAACTTTTTTCCCGGTGTGTTTGTACTTTTGAGTGAACCCAATGTTACGCTGATTATGGATAATATATGGTTATGTTTTGTCAACAAAATATAAAATTTAGTACTCCGCAATATATGTACGTACATAACAATAGTTATCTACGATAACTGAACATGTCAACACTATCCAACCATCGCATTATGTCCTCTCTAATGGACCATATAAAGCCCACAAACAGATATATTTCGGTTTAAAAAGCTTCTTATTCAAACAGAAAACCGATTGCTTGAGATTTCTAAAAGGCCCACACGAGTAATAGGCCCATTTAGGGCAGCCGGCAACAATTTCTCCAACAATTAGAGTTAAACAAAATTGTGGGCTTAGAAATTAAAAAGGGCCATCATAAACATGTTACAAAAAGCTATGTTGGCACTTACGAAAAAAAGAGTATTATCCTCACGCCAATTAAAGATACCACGTCTATTGTCGCCCATGCACTACGTATTACCTGGACATGTTGTACGGTTGTGGCCAACCTGTTGACACTGAGAACAAGCATGCTGTTTGCGAGGCCGCTTCGTCTCCAACGCAACCTCGACAAAAGACTTCCTCCTCGTCATCTTTGGCCTTCCTGGAGGATTCCTAACAAAAGGCGGTTTACATCTGGACGGTGTAATATCAGTAGGAACGATGCAGGATGTATCTATCGGCATTATCGCCTCCGCATACCCACTGCAGAGGCTGTCTCTGCGGAAGTATGGATGGTGCTGGTTTATAACTGATACGTTGGCCGTATATGCGGCTGCGATAGCATGTACGCATGGCATCCTCTCTAGATCAAAACGCCTACATGAACACCTCTTATACCTCAGATTGACAACATGCGTTGAGTTACCACCACTTACTTCAAATCGATCTTCATCAATTTCTTGAACCTTTAGACGCCTTGACTGTTCAATACGTGCCTATGAGTAAATCAAAGCGTAAGTTCATATAACCAAAACAGCAAAACATATCCACTAACATTTTTCAGGCCTTTCGTTAACATATATATTGATGGATATGTTAATGAATGTCACACCTGTAACAGGTTCTCCACTCCTTTGGTGAGTAAAGTTGGCATTGCGGCAGCTTGTTTTCTCCTTGTAGCAAACCAACGTGTCAACATATTCCGAACAGCTTCTAGTAACTCTACAATGGGATAGGCTCTGGCAGGATTCAGAACTTTGTTTAGCGATTCTGCAATGTTGCTCGTGGTGAAGTTGTACCTATCACCAGGAAAGTGCGCCCTGCTCCACTTGGTTACATCTGCACGAACCAAGTAAGCATGCAGTTGTGGATTCGCTTCTTGAATTTGCTGGAAGATTTCTTCGAAATCAACTACACGGTACGCTGCAGCTGCTTTTTTACCAGCCGGAATGTTTCGCTCCCACTAAATCTCAGGATAATATTCTTGTGAAGATGATAAGTGCAGATTCCTCGACTTGCCAGGGGGTACACTTTAGCGATAGCTTTACCAATAGATTTATGCCGGTCAGATATCAGTGCAAGCTCTTCATCATCAGGAATGACACTACTTAATTGAGTAAAGAACCATTCCCACGACACGTCGTTCTCTGTATCAACAACCGCATACGCCAGAGGAAAATATTAAAATTCCCATCTTGTGTTGTCGCTATCAGAAGAGTCCCTTTGAATTCACCTTTCAAAAAGGTTCCATCTACAACTACAACTTTCCGCATATACCTGAAACCCTTAATGCATCCAGCAATCGCAATGAAAACATACTTGAATCTGTCTTCTGCATCAACGACCAGTCTAGTAAGGGTCCCCGGATTAGAGGACCTCAGCTTGTATAAATATGCCGGTAATTCAGCGTATCCACTTTCAGGTGTACCCCTAACATACTCCCGCGCCTTTATAAGTGTACGATGTGCCTTCCAGTAGCCAAGCTATTATATGAAAATGGTCAGTAAAAGACATCAGCACTAAACAATATCAACTAGATCGAATTATATACCCTACAAACAAGTACACTCACAGAGCCAACTAAAAAACAAACATATTCAAGTATTCCAGTAGCCAACCTGTACACCATATCGTAAGTTGAGCCCATCCCCAACAAGATTTGGCACAACAGAACTTCCCACACCACCAACATAATCCTTGTATAATTGAGCTAGGATTGGTGGTTTAGCATTACGGCTACGGCCATATCGTTCCGTAACAGAGCAAGTATGTTCACGACAATATCTGCGAATATGAAACACCGGCGAATCACCCATGGTTGAAGCCCGTATTCTCCATTTACAACCTTTTACCCAACACTCAACGATTAACAAAACGGGCGTTGAATATCGAACATTGTAATCATATTTATCTAATACACTCAGCACCCTCAACCTTGCCACCAACGTTTCTTTGCTATCAAACTTATCCCCCACAGCAATATCACCACCTCCGTTTTCTATTTTGCGAACCTCCTTCTCAATTGACTCAGTTGCAGAGTTATTCTTGCGGGTACGGTTATTTGATTCTGTGTTACACACATTTTCCTCTATACAACACCCACCCCCAGGTCCGTCGTCCAATGATTCCTCTGCTTCATCCGGGGCGAAGTTGGAGTACAGCAGATAGTCTTCATCCCCTGAACTTGCACCATCGCTGTCGTCACAGTAATCAAATCTACTGTTGTCCTCGTCATCTGCTTCATCTTCATCTAAATCATTTCCTACATTATCTTCACCGTCTTCCTTCCGACTCTCGTATTCATCATCTTTCTCTCCCATTTCCTCTGCCACGCCTACGAAATCATCTACAACGACTTCAGGGGTCTTGGGTGTTGGTTCGGGGTTTTCTGTTTAACTTCCTCGAACAAGGTTTCACCAGATTTAGCGTCGATCTCAACGCATAGCCGGATGAGTTCACTCCTATGCTGTTTGAGAAAGTTTTGAAACTGCCGACCATTCGAAACAATCACCGGTGGCATATAACATCCGCTTTTTTATATCTATCTAACATATAACTCAACTTTATCGCGGAAGTTCTTTCACAGAAACCAAAGTCATCGTACACCATAGCAGTAAAGTCTTCAAACTTTGTTTCTTTATCGGCAACTATAATCCTGCACCCTTTCCTAGTATCAACATCAAACAACCAGCGCTTTTTGTCTACCCTCCACCTCCCACACGCCAATACGATATCTTGCTCTTCCATGGATGAACCGAGATCAAAGATTAAAGAAACTGAGTAGGATAAAGACGTTTGCTCCGGCAGACAAACAGAACACGATTGATGAATCTGCTACAAACTTTATTACATGAACACCATAGATCGGAAGAACACTAAAGGTGTTTAGATCTTCTTCCAATAAGTCTATCGCAACGCTCGACTGTCTTTGCCAGCTCAAACAAATTCGTGTTATTCTGGTAAGACTTTACAGCTGTCAATCTTGCTTACTAAATCTACCACGGACAAGAAGCCTACCACAACACTACGAAAACTATTTCAAAAACAAACAAAGTATACCAAAAATATCTGTAAGGAGAGAAGGCTGTCGCATAAATCTGTCGCAACATGCCATTAGTCTACCATAAATATCTAAACACCTTGTTATGTTTGCCGCTACACGCGCTTAAAACAAAAGTCTATCATCAAAGGGAAATTCCTCTACCAACTTAATCTAACGAATCGATTTCATCTACGTCCACCGATAAATGTACCAACACTACAACTAAGTCTACCATCTACAGTGACCGATAAGTGTACCAAGACTACAACTAAGTGTACCAAAAATATCGACGTACACCTTTAATCAGTCCACGTGTATAAATCTACCATCAAAGGATCGGTAGACTTAGTCCCAACTTCCAATGTTTTTTTTTTTTTCCTAATGGCATTAGCCGTAATTACGTTTTTTCTCAACACTAGTTTCAGGGGTAGTATAGGTACAAGGTGTTAGTCTAGTCATTACAAACAATTGTATGTTGCTTTTGTAATAAGGAAGCTTTTATGCAATATTCTATTAACTCACCCAAAAAAAAAAGCATAATAAGACAGGTTGGAAGGAGTCGTAAAACCGCTTAATTAATGCCTAGCAAACGGAGAAAAGTAAAGCAAAACATGAGATTTTCATACCTAAAAAAAAAACATGAGATGATAGGTCATTTCAATCCGAGAGCAATAGACATGTATCGGCCTACATATTTATAATGTACTTATATGATAGACTGATAGTTCAATGGGATCGATCCCATATTTTAATTGAGTCATTGACATTTGTAATTTTCTAATTAAAAAATTGCAAGTTCGTATATTGGAGAAGGTAGAAATTAACTTATTCATTAACAGCGTTTTCAAAACATTTATTTATACTAGAATTTTTGTTTTAAAAATCTTTAGGCCTTAGTCAAACGGTAATAGAGAATCTAATCGGAAAATCGGATCTAATATATATATATATATATATATACATCTCTACTATAGTAGGATTTAAGCTGAGTCGAGTGATTTGCATATGTAGTTGAATCCCACATATCTTAAGTTCGAGTAATTGCATAATTCATTAATAAATATTTTTTTTTTTAAAAAAAAATCTATGATATTTGTAAAAGCAAATTAAAGAATTTTACAATAAGAATTATTACTAAAGATTAAATGGAATGAAATCCTCTATATATTAAAAGAAAAACATTACGGAGAAAAACCTGACGTGTCGTTTCCAGAGAGCTTCGTACCCAATTTCTTATTCACCCTTAATATTCCATAAAATTACATAAAATTGCCATTGATATATATATATATATGTCAACTGCCACTGCTATTCAATTTATTTATATACACAATATTTTGCTCCTATAAATTTTAAAATTGGTAAATATTATTCAAAAATTGATATATATTATCTCCTACATATTTTCAAAATTAAATTAATTTCACTATGTATTGTAATATAATAATATAACTATACTATAATATTTTTAAAACAATATATTTAAAATCATATCTTCAGAAATATAAATAATGTTACTTTCTAATAATTTTATAAAACACTAATGGTGAAAGAATCGAAGATTATTTGAAACTGGCTTAATGTTTATTCTTTTGCTAAAAATAATAACTATATTTGCCCAAAAAAACATATGATCACCAATTGAAATGACTGAATATATACTTTAATTTAGATGACTATGTAGTGAAACATTATATATAAATATGTAGTTATAGTGTTTTTACAGAAATCTTAAAATTTAGAAAATCCAGTCCAATAAAAAGGAAAACAAAAAATAATATTATACCAATAGCTGAGATATATAGAGATCTAATGACCAATTAAAATTTATAAAATCCAGTGATATAATACAATAACTAAGACCAATTTTATAAGGGATCTAATGACCAATTATAGTCTTCCCCTCACGAACAATAAGATTTGATCTATGATTTGTAATTTTATTTCTCCATCAATTAAGGACACATATATTACTTAAAAAACTAATAATATCCAAATTAATATAATTCTGCTTAATAAAATACCGTATGGTATCTCTCCTATATAAAATACTCACGCTTTATATCCCATTTAATTATTTGCCCTTCTCTTACTATATTATTTACATTAAATTGTAGGATAACTAAGGAATATTTCATTCAATAATTGAAGGAAATTTATAGTATTAATTGGAGGATACACTTAAGGGTTAAAAAAAATATATCAAATACCATGTTGCCAAATTGACCCAATCTTCATATTAAGAAGAAAAAAAATTAAACAACAGATTTATTATATTTTAGGAAATCTCTCAAATTAGTTCCATAATATTCAGGTTATGAAATTTTTGTGTGGGTATATTCATGTATGATAAATTAAGGGACGATAATTTTGGGAACAAGAATTCAAGCAGAACATATGCAGAATACTATTTACTCATGTGAATTGAATGAGGTTTTTTCGGATAAAACAAAAAAAACGTTGCAATCAGACATATTAGACGGGTTTGATCGCTTGACAATTATATTTAGGTCATCTGGAAATTCTATTATATGCAACGGGATGGGTATGGACAAGTAGGCATGAACACGGGTACAATTACGGTTTATTAACTATTGGTTTTGGTTATATATGATTTTGGTTATTAGAGGATATGATACAGTTGATATTATTTGATGATATGATATGGTTGACATTATTTGTTTGCAATTGATATGTTTTTTCAGTGTAATCGTATATCTATATATCATACTATTCAAATTAAACAAATAATTATTAGTATATTTATTATATCTTAAAAATAGTTACAGTAAAAAAATTATAGTTTAATTATCCGGTTGACCAACGGTTTTGATACGATTACGGTAAATTAACGGTTACAATTAATATAAATTTAATAATATATTTACGATTAGCAATTAAATATTCTAAATGTTATATACGGCTACAGTCCAAAATACGATTATGGTTTAGTTTTTATCATGCATAAGGATAAGATCACTTTCTCTCATTGTCTTTTTATTTAGTTGTCTTCTTTATTGATATTTTAAAAAATCAACATTCATTTGTTTCTGTTCGGAAGTGAAACTAAACTAAATATCAAACTGCTATGAATTCAAATAACTATGTATGTTATACTAGATAAATATTTAAAGTTAATAAAAATTAAATTTATAAACAGAAAATAGAGGTATTTGGTCTAAATCTATTATAATAAATATAGTCGAACATGTAATTATTTAAAAGAGAACGGTTACGAAACAAAAGATTTTGAACATAACAAGACGAGTATCTCATTCCAAAATATATACATCTAGATTAAATACGTGATATAAATGAAACTGAAACCGAATTCAAATTTGATTTAACACCTCTAAACAAACATTTAGAAATGTTTAGATTAGTTTAGAATAATATTCACGTAATATCACTTATCTAACTTATATCTTAAATTTTTTCAAAAAAAAATTATGCAAAAGTAACTCTCCAAGTAGATGCGGTCCTAATCTATTATGTTAATATTGGAAAGACATCTGTTAAAAAACGGAATTAAAACTCTAAATTTTGGTTAGAAAGGATGTACATTATATATAAACATACTCACAAGTCACAACATATATAATGAAATATTTGTAGGAAATATTGGTAGCTTAGTAAATGGACTGGTATAATGTAGAAAAAAAAAAAGAAGTTTTGTATTATAGTGAACACGGAATCCAAGGCATTGATATAGTTTAATCACATATTGCTGGGTTTTTTATTTTTATTTTTAGGTCTTTGGACTTTTTTTTTTAAGAGGAATTGCATTGTATAACAAACAAAAAAATTATAATTTAAGAACTAACTAATCTAACCATTAAAAGGTAATACACTCTATATAAACTATAATATATACCCTTATACCCCTGTCCATAACCTCTCCACCTCAACCTCCTTTTAGCACCACCACCTCAACCTCTTTTACTATAACTCTAGGGTTCACAAGGTACTATCCCTAGGATTTAGTTTTCCTACAGCCACCACCACCGCCGGCGACCGCCATCCATCTTCGACCGGCGAACTCCGGCGAACTCCGGTCATTTCTGACCTCCGGCGAACTCCGGCCATCTCCGAACTCCGGCGAACTCCGGCCGCCAGCCTCCGACCATCTCCAATCTCTAGAGAACTCCGGTCGCCGGCCTCCGACCTCCGGTAAACACCTCCGGGGGTGTTTCGGCGAACTCCGGCCGCCGGCCTCCGACCTCCGGCGAACTCCAACCTCCGGCACCACCAGCCACCACCAACCACCACCTACCAAATAAATAGAACACTAAAATGATAATTCTATCTATCCCTTCTCCTATTTTTCTAATTTTGTCAATTAATATGCTATATTCTTAATTAACTTTGTGAATATGGTTATTCAGCAAATTGACCCTTTTTTAATTCATTTTGATAGTTTTTTTTCTTTTGATTTAGTTTGATTAAAACTTTAGAAATGGATATTATGATGTATATATTTGTGGAGAATATTTAACAGCCGATTTGTTCTTCCATGAATACTTCACGAGAAGATTGTTCCTCTCGTTATCAACTAAAAGATGAAGAATGAGTTACAGATAACAGTTCAGATGACAGTTCATCTGCTTCAAACCCCGAGATTGTGAAAATGGTCAAAAACTTGCTTCCTCCTTCAGTTATCCCATAAAGGAGGCTGGAGTTTATGTTAGAAAGGACATTGGAACATGATCGGGAAAATTGTTGCTTTCATAATATTCATGACCGTGAGATGTCCGTATACTATTGTGAGCTGAATATGATGATACCTTCACAAAGCTTCAACGACATTTTTTATTGCTTCAATGATGACGAAAATCCTATGAACAACAACTCTGATGTTTCTTTTTCAGATTACGATGGAGTTAAGCTAAAGAATGACTCTATAGACGGTTGGCTCCAATTAAAGAATTTAAAAAAAAAACAATTGTTTAAATTACATAAAAATATAAAATATAACCATTAAAAAAACAAGTTCCAGTTCCACTCGTCATTATTACCAAATTACTATAATTTTGTTTGATCAGTTTTGAATTTAATTTAGGGAAAATTGGAAAAAAAAAAAAAATCACTAAAATTTTTTTTGTCCATATACACATTTTCTGAAAATAGTCATTTTTAGCTAAAATACCAATACAAATTAATAAACCTAAATTTAATAAGTTATAAGAAGTGAAATATAGGAAATAAATAGATATACAATTATAGAGGTAATATAATTTTTTACAAAAAAAAAATTGTATAAGTTATTTTTTTTATGGATAAAAATTGATATAAAGTATTTAGAAAACGTTTACTGTTCTGAAAAAAACGGATTTTGTATTCTAACATTTTATACATGTTATACTAATTTCAAAAAAGATTTTTGTTCTAAATAGTTTAGTAGTCCGAAATTCAAAATTCTACAATATTCAGAGTATGTATTCTATGGTTTACTCTATGTTATAAACCTTTTAATATAAACTTTCTACGATTTACTCTATGCTCTGAAAACGTTAGAATATGTTTATTCTTTTTACTCTATCTCTGAGAAAATTAGTAGATATATACTGTAAAAAGGTAGAATGCATACTCTGAAAATTTTAGAGATCACTAAATATAGGAAGTGATGTCAAATATCCAACTTTTTTCTTGATATTGAATCACATTTCTCTACTTACTCAAACTTTTTCCCTGATACCAAATCACACATTTTCTGGTTACTCTTGTTTGATTCATTCAGTTCGGATATGTTGTTTAGACTTGATGAAGCCTCTGCACTGAGAATCACAATCCGAAACACACTCCTCATGTTATTCCATGAAAGTGACCAGATAGGCCAAACCAGTACAGATAATGTAGCATCCAAGCCAAACCAGTACAGATAATGTAGCATCCAAATCAAGATGTTGCCCATCGCTCTAACAGAGCTCAAGCTTTATTGTTGTTATATAGACTCAGGCCCGGCGCGTAGCTAAAGCTGGTAAAGCACAGGCTTTAAGCAACAGATAATATAGTATAATTTATGGGCACCATATTTGAAAAGTTGTTGTGGTATGGTCATTGTCCTTCACACACCTAAGGGCTTGAGAGTTCGAATCCGTGATGCATGTTTTGAATAACTTTTTTTTTTTCTTTAACTTTTTGTGTTTAATGGTGGATAACTTTTTTCTTTTGCTTTAGGCATCCAAATTATTTGCGCCGGCCTATATAATCCCCTTTTTAATAAAAGTAAAGTACACAACATAGTGTTTGTAAACTTTATATTTTTAATAAATGGTTACAAATGGTTATAAATAAGTTATAGATAGGTTATAGATTAATTCATATATTAATATTAATCGGTTACACCTAACTATTAGGGATATTCCAAATTGATAATTAATATATTAATGCTAACAAATAAAATCATGGATATTCCAAATTGTATTTTGGAAGATTTTAGTCCTATATCACGTTGTTTCCAAAGATCTTTAAACACAATATTACAAATTTATTTTCCACAGATTTTATCGATAGACCACAACGTTAACCAAAGATAGCTTACGAAATTGATCGATTGATTGGTTACAAGTTAAATAGTGGGTTCCAAGATAGATTACGAAATAAAATTTAACCATTGTTATAGCACGGGTACTTATCTAGAATCATTAATAATATAAAACTTACAAAATCTGTATTTTTTTTTCAAACATTCGTATTTAGCATATGATTTTATTGCATAATGTTTTATCCAAAAAACTTTTAAAAACAATCACATAAATTATATATTATAGAAAAATTACAATATAAATAAAATGAATTTCAATCTGTACTCTAGCATAGATGTTAATCTAGTAGAATTTAAGGCAAAAGTACTCGTATGGACTAAAAGTTAAAAATGAAAAAGAATTAGCTTTATATAGGTTCAAGTTGTAATGCGCTTTACATATTCTAATTTGTTACACCTTGGAAGTTGTAATGCGCTTTACATATTCTAATTTTTCTAACTCCGAGACATCCAATAAGGTTTCTGTTTTTTTTCATTCACTTCGGTTTTATCTATTTCATTTAATCCATTTTTTTTTTAACTATCAACATTGGGGACTAGTGGTACGAGCTTCCAAGTTCTGCACAAGATTTGTAATTACTATTTCGGATAGATGGTGGCTTGGTATCTTTATGATCGAATGGTTTTATCTTGAGAGACTATTATCTATTTTTTGGATTGTTATAATCTCTTATCTTTGTTATTGATTTGAGAACTTTCCCTTAACTAAGCTTAAAACTTACAAAACACACATGATTTGATTATAGACATGTTTTCAAACTTTATCACACAGTGAAAATGGTGACGAAAAGAACATCAATGAGAAATAAAGAAGTATATTC
This sequence comes from Camelina hispida, assembly GCA_023657505.1. Lineage (NCBI taxonomy): Eukaryota > Viridiplantae > Streptophyta > Magnoliopsida > Brassicales > Brassicaceae > Camelina > Camelina hispida. The sequence goes on along the minus strand of CP094631.1, from coordinate 28,509,742 downwards.
GTTGGCGTTAAAGAAATTTGGGAAGGAGACTCATGTTGAAGATGAAGCTAATGAGATTAAATGAGTGGTCATTGCCATTTATGTTGTTGCGTTAAATGGTTCTATTATAATCCCAAATCTCAATTGAGCTTTGGAGTTTGACTTTGGTGGATTTAGACTTTTAGAGTATAGTAAGAGTTAGTTCCTTCAAACAAAAAAATGTAGTAACTCACTTGTCTAGGGTCATGGTGTTAAAAAAATCAAACTTTGTTTTTCAGTCTTTGTATGGGCCTCTCTGTTTTGTAGGAAGATAAGATATTTGATCTGTTAAGAAAGCATCAAAGCAAACCCATAACATTAGATTCAATATTTTTATTTATTCGTCTTTTTGTCATACGATGAAGTGAAAATGAAACTAGTGTATTGGTATTTGTTTTTTTAATTATAAAAATACACAAACAAATCATTTAGTTATGAGACTATCATTGTATTTGTTTTTATAGATGTACGCTTAATATTCTACATTTTGGATTATTTTTTTCAGAAAAAAAAAAAACAAAAAAACTCTGAACGATATTTTATTTGAATGTTAATCACAGTTTTTATTCTTTCTATTTTGGTTAGTGGACTAGTAGTTAGCTTTGTTTGTTATATTAAATCATAAAAAAAAAAAAGAACATAATAAGACAGGTTGGAACTTGGATAAAATTAGAAGGAAAAAAGAAAAGAAAAAGGAATTGTGAAACACAAAACACGTAATGTCGTTTCGTCTGGATCAGACATGCACCGACGTAAACGGAACGGAGATCTAGCGGCGTTTGCGTGTATCATAATTTTCAATGAAGAGTGACAAACGGCGCTTAAACGGCATCTCACTCCTCCTGCCTCGTTAGTCGTTATTAACAAAACTAATCAAAAGCTCCACAGTCCACTGTGACTTGCAGTGCGCATCTTTTTTAATCTTATTTAAATTAACTTTGTAAATTGTAATCATGAAATCAATCCTTAAATCATTTTAAAATCCAACAAATCTACGACCGAGCTGACCACACGTCAATTTCTTAGTATAGTAGTATTTGTTTTCTAATAATCGGCTTAACTATGTTAAATTTATTTTAGCCTTTATTTTACCCTTCCATTAACAATCTTTTTTTGTTTTTGTTCTTTTGGCATCCACTATAATTGTTCGAAATAAAAAAATTAAAGCTATGAGTTTTGAATAGATTTTATAATTATAAATTTAGATTTTGGTTGTATTAACGAGCATGTATGCTCCAGAGATCAAGAACTCGTGTGTTCATATGTTGTAACATGTTGTTCAGTGAACAACACTCGTAAAATACTAGAAACTGGTAATGTCGAATCAAATGTCTGGTTTGATACCAAGTCAATCTGATTAAGTGACTCCGTAGAAACTGCATAATATATTTATAGACTTATAGTGGATTTGAGTATTTTTGAGGTTTGGAGAATCCAATCTAAATCTTTTTGAAAGTTTTTTGTTTCAATACGTTTTCAAATTTTCTCAGTTAAAATATTATATAAATTTCCCAACTAGACGTTTAGAAATATAGAAATACTTATGGATATATATAATAGTTTATCATTGTTGAAACGATTTTATATAACAATAACATAAGTTACCATACTCCACTATTTGTTGAGATCAAGTATCTATAATGTTAATTTAGCAATCATAGAATTGATAAAATAGCTTATATATAGATACCAAACTAATATAGAACTTGTTGCCGTAAACTTATGGAGTATTATTTAATAAGTAAAAATAAACATAAATTATTAGCGTAAATAAAAAAAAATCTGAAAATTCGTTATAGCTAATCTAATAGTGAAATTACATAAATTAACTAGTGTGACACCACTTTTTCTAAAAGATAAAACAAGAGGTGGCACAAGTCACAAATCATCGGTCCAAATATATTCATTAAAAGAAGGTTACTAGAAGATGATGGGCACATGCATGCTCAAATTCCTCGTGGAAGCTAAGTTTTAATCATTATTGGATAGAGAGGTGGAGTGAAATCGATTGAGACCAAAGTGGTCGTCCACGACCCAAAAACAAAAAATTTGGGATGTACTAATGAATGCGGATGAACAATATTATTTTATTTTATGGTTATGGAAGTATCATATGTGCATCTCTAAATAATAATGCAAAGGATAAAAAAATAAAAGAATTGTAAATCTGGATCACAGTCACATGCAAATGGAGCCCAGCTGCAAACCCATCACCGTGTTGCTTCTTCTTCTTCTTCTTTTGTCGTCATCGCACATGTTTCTATGGTCCGGTTTCTTATTACGCTATTATAATCATGTAATTTCAACATCAAACCTAATTTATTATCTCATCAACTTCAAATCAATTAGTCGGTGTGAGTATTGCCAGTTTAATTTGGTCTGTATGTGTGTCACTTTTTTTTTCTATGTATTTTTAGAAGGTATACTATATATTTTTAAAGATAACTTAGCCAAATAGCTCTTTTTTAATGAATGATCTGAAAAAATGTTGTGATTTGTTTTTTCTTTGACAATAAAAGAATTAGCTTAAATGAGTCAATTATGTGGAAAGTTGTTTACAAATAAAACATTATGCGGAGAGGTACGCGCCTGACGTGCCAAGGAGTCCATATGTACATTAGTATTATGCGAAATAAAATATAAAAAGAAAGAAGAAAACTTCTCCTTGTCAGTCTTGATAGCGTCAAGGTATGTTGAGTAAGCCGGCCAGTCGAGAGACGAAGACACCATCTTCACCAAGTCTAAACAGTTCGTAAAGAAAGCTACATTCCAGAAATCGTGGCCGATCATGCATCGCATAGCCCAAATGAAAACTTCTACTTCAGCATGTAAAGGGGAGAAACTACGCCGAAAATTGAAGGTTCCCATAAGCGACAGAGGATACTGAAGGGAAGTACAATACCAACCTGCATGAGCACTATAGATCACGCCGGAAATGTTGTGATTCGTGAGCACTATAAATCACATTTTCTAATATGAGATTTATATATGCATTTACCGGAAAAAAATTAGAGAAAAAAAATCAGTGATGTTATTCCTTTATATAAACTTTCACAAATTTAATGTTAATAAACATGTCGTTTAATGTCATTCCAAAATGGCAAAATCTCTGCTATAAAAAAAGTCTTTTTCCGAAAGTATGTCGCTCAATGTTCTTTTCATATGCTGCATAAATACTACACGAGATTCTTCTGAGAACTTTCAAAACCCCTCCCAACCCTTCTCAACCAGAATGTCTATACAAAAATCTTGTTTGGTTGCCCTCAATACCTTCCTGTTGATCTTAAATAAAGCAAGAACTCAATTATTTAGATGCAAAATGATACTCGAGCTGTTAATTTACTCCCAAAACTCAAATATTATCAAGATTTTTTTGGATAGATAAGAGTTGTTTGGTGATGTCAAAAGAAGAAAAGAGAGTTTGTTTGGCTATAAAGAAAGTACGTAGTAGAAGATTTCTAAAACTTCTTTCGTTATCAGAAATGGACTTTTGATGATTGATTAAAAAAATAAAAAACAATAAAAAGGTATTTCAATTATCAATAAAAGTTGATAAAATTTAGTGGTAATTCTGTAAACGTATTTCCAGATTAATATTAGTAGGTTAAACTGCCTAATACTACTAACCAATTAGTGCGTCTAACCAATTCATTTATCAACACGTTTCGTTAAGTTGGTAAGGTATTATCGTGATCCCAAAAGATTGATTTAACTTATCTAGTATAAAGTATAAACCAATATAGTTGGTAATGGCATGGTAGTACTATAGTTGTTTTATAGATGTTTTTTTTCCAGAAAACATAACGTTATTAGCATAGGGTCCCCAACTTAATTATATGCGTTGGTCAGGCGAGCTAATATATATGGATTAACCTTTGGTAGATTAGGGTATGTCAAAAGAAAAATAAGAAGAAAAAAAAACTATTCCCATTCACTACCGTACATGTATAAAATCTGAAAAACTTTTCAATAGTTTAGATTTTATTATTGCTTGTCCCTTTCACAAAAGCTTTTAATGTTGTAATTTACAAACTGTATACTGCCCAATTTAAAAAAAACGAATAAATTGTTGATGTGACGTTGATGCTTTTTTGCCTTGGGCCTTCCATGTGATTCCATTTCCCAGCTTTTTAACTTTTGTCTCTTGTTTTCTTTCCTTAAAAATGTTTAAAATTTAACAACACAACTACTCCCTCTCTCCGCAAGAAATATCATTTCCTATCTGTACACATCCCAAAAGTGCGAATTTCTTTTTGTATAATTATGACGTACAAATTTAGACATGTACTCCAATAAAATTCACAATTCATACATGTACTTATAAAAGTGAACCAATTTTAAAGTTTACGTTAACGGATTTAAGTCAACCGTTAGAGATGCTAACTCATACTCCACGTTTCCGAAACGACGTCGTTTTGATATGTAATTTTGCAAAAAAATTGTCAAAAATCAACACTACCATGGTTCGAACCGACGACCTAATATAAGTTTAGCTTAGGACATAACCAGTTGATCCCACATCCAAGTAATGTACAAATATATTCTTATAAACCTAAAAACGATATAAGTTCCGGTTAGTTATAAACTGAACCAATTTTAATTGGTTCAATCAACTGGACCGTGGAATCTAAGTCAGCATCTCTAACTGTTGACTTAAATTCGTTAACGTGGACTTTAAAATTGGCTCAATTTTTTAAGTACATGTACGAATTGTGAATTTTATTGGGGTACAAGACTAAATTAGCACTTCATGATTGTACATGAAGGAATTCATACTTTTGGGGTGTGTATAGGTAGAAAATGGCTATTTTCCCCCTCTGTCTCTCAAAAATTGAAGTTTGAGGGAATTACACAAATTAAGAAATAATTATTATTAATTTTAAATATAATATTGTTTTCTTACTAAAAAGTTGGGAGATTTACATGGAGACACAATTTGTTGGAAACTTTGTTAATTTAACACACTTTTTGACCACTAGGCACTTTTGGCCAACTTTTCCACTGTTCACATTATTTTTAGATTATTTTAGCCCCAAACATATTTTTCCATTTTTTGTCAATTTCATCTCTCTCTTCCTCTTCTTCTTCCTCTCCATCAATTTTTTTTTTTATTTCTCTTTCTATTTGTTCATTTCCAACTTGAAATTAGATCTCCTCATATCTGATTTAGGTGTATTGTTGTTACTATTTCTCTATTTTTATACAATCTTCATGAAAGAATATGTAGAAGCTTTGCTTATATAATGTGAGTTCAATTCGTTTTCTGGGTTTTGTTCTCGATTTCGATTTCGTTTTCTGGATTTTGTTCATGCCTGATTCGTCTCCTCTTAATCCTCAAAACCAATGATGTCCACAAAATAATGACCATATGGTTAGTTTACATGTAAATTGACTACGTGATGTCCACGAGACAATGACCATATGGTTAGTTTCTTTGTGGCATCAACAATCGATTATCATATGTTGTTTTTTAAAGGGTTGTCCATGAGACAATGGTCATATGGTTAGTTTAGATGTAAATTGACCACATGATGTCCACGAGACAATGAACATATGGTTATTTTCTTTGTGTCATCAACAACCAATTCCCATATGTTGTTTTTCTTAAGGGTTGTCCACAAGACATTGATCATATGGTTAGTTTACATGTAAACTGACCACATGTTGTCCACGAAACAGTGACCATATGGTTAGTTTCTTTGTACCATCAACAACCAATTCCAATATGTTACCTTTCTTAAAAGTCCTTGTGGAGAGAACGAAGCAAGTGAGAATGATAACAATAGAGGATGAATTGGAGATCTATAGTTTTTCCTTATTTCTCTTTTTATTTTGTAGTAATTTTTTTTTTAATATTTGGATTGAATGTTTTATTAAGATTAAAAACAAAAAAATGGATTTCATCGTAATTTGGCATTTATCCAAGTCAAAGCTTTGTATCTAGAGTATGAAAATAAATTAGAGATATGAAAAAGATGGTAAGACAACATTTGTGAGAATTATATCTTAGAGAGAGGGAGATGAATTGAGTATCTAGAGTTTTCCCATTTTTTTTGTGGTGAAGATGTTTATTGGAGAGAGAGAAAGAGAATGATGAAGATGATGGATCTGAAAATTAAGAAATTATAAAAGAAAATAAAAAATAAGAAAATATTGCTGTAAATAAAAGAAAACAAAAGATATTGTGAGGTTTGTTGAACAAAAGATGTGGTTAGGATGATATATTTTTTTTTATTGAGCATTATTGTGTGCATAAAAAGAATTGGTTGGAAAATAGATGGTTTAATTAAAGGGTATTTTAGACATTTCAATCTAAGAAAGTGTGATGTGGACAAAAAATGTGCTATTGTGATATTAAAGTTTCAGAAAGTGTGCTAGATTGCAATATTCTCTAAAAAGTATTATATATTTATAAACCAATGACTATTGAATTTTTTTGAAGTCACTTATTGAAGTTTACAAAAGTTTAATATTAATTAATTAAAAGTGGTTAAACATCAATTTTTGTGGAACAAAAAAAATCACAAAACATCAATCTTTGTGGGACATAAGAAGTATTAAATATTATTATTATTATTATTATCATTATTATTTTTTTTTTGTGCAACACAACTAGTAAGTATACAAAACTTTATGGATGTGATTGGTGAACAAAAGAAAACAATACAAGTGGTACCGATTAAAATTTTTACCAATCAGAAAAGCTTTACAAAAAACTTTCTAAAAAACTTTACTCTCAGTTTTTTTGTAAAGCTTTCATGTACTTCTTTTTCTTACAGCTTTACGGGTCTGATTGGTAATGTAACTAAAGTTGTACAAAAAAGCTGTAAGCTGAAGCTGTAAGCTTTTAATGAAGCGGAATTGGGTTGTATGACCAAAAAAAATTCTATAATTTAATAACTAACTATACTAACTATGTATTGATTATATACTCTATATTATATGTATAATACCAATTTTTACCCCTTCACTATCTTTCATCACCACCACCATTTTCTGACCACCGGCCATTGCCACAACTTCCGGCGTCACCACCACCGGCCACCACCTCCGGCGGTTCTTCGGCGGCCACCACCTCTTTATCATTATCACCACTAGGGTTCTCAATGTACTATCCCTTAGGGTTTAGATTTCCTCCAACCACTACCGCCGGGAAACCGCCGGAGACCGCCGGAGAACTGCCGGAGACCGCCGGAGAACCGCCGGAGACCGCCGGAGAACTGCCGGACCACCACCGGAGAACCGCCGGGACACCGCCGGAGAACCGCTGGACCGTCACCAGACCGCCGTCGAAGTACCGTTGGACCGCCACCGGACCACCGTCAACCACCACCGCCGGCCATCATCTTCACCCCTACCCTTAAACCAAAAAACCCAAAATAGTAATTTACCCTACCTTTGATCCTACTTTTCTAATTTTTTTGAATAGATGGTTATATTATTCTATAGTTTTTTTTTTTGCTACTCACTTAATTCACCCTTTAATGAATAGTGCAAAACTGTAAGAAAAAACTGTAAATGAAAGCTGTATAAAAAAGTTGAGAGTAAAGTTTTTAATAAAGTTTTTGGTAAATTTTTTGTAATTGGTAAACTTTAATGCTGTATATTATTCTGTAATCAATCACTACCTACATTATTCTGTAACAGCTTACAGCTACAGCTTACAGTTTTTCTGTATAGCTTTGGATATGTTACCAATCAGATCATATAACTCTTACATACATCATACATGATACATCTATCATAAAATTTATTCCAATCATGATCTGATTATAACACTAATCGTAATCATTAAGTTACAACTATCAGTCTAGACAAATCGGTTAATATATGAAATTCTTTAAACAAGATTAAACCAGTCAGTATTATGAAAAATGTGATTGAAATTAAATATTCTGTTGAGATAAACTTGAATAACAAGCAATTCTAAAGAGATAGGAAAACTTAGAGAAAAGAAAATTATCCTTTAATGAGAAAATGGAAATTGTTAGATTCTAAGCTTATAAATATAGATGTTGAGTTTTATGAGTTGCACAATTTGAGAGATTGAGATTGAGAGAGTTCTTTATTTATCTTGAGTTTATCTATCTCTTGAATACTTTATATTCCAAATTCAGTCTAAAACAATATAAAATCAAATATTAAAACTCTGAATTAGCTTAATAACTAAACAGAAGATATATATATATATATATATATATATTAAAATCAAATACTAATACATAATGTCAACGAATATTAAAAAATTATTAACCATTTCAACCTAACACAAAAAGATAATTTAATAACACATAATTATAATTCCATTTCCAAATAAACCAAAATACATAAATCAACAAACTCTTCATTCTCAACAAACATTCAAATATCTAAATCAAAAATTATCTACAACATTTATATAAAGATAATATTTGTTTTTCATCATAAAAACAAACATTTTGTATGTATATGTAAAGTTAATACAAACATTAATAAAAAAACTATATGGAAAGCTCCATTAATTATATTTTAATATCTCAACTAATTCACTAGACCAAATTAAACATACAAAATAAATTGAGGAGTAGGCAGCGAAACCAAAAATATCAAACCAACGACACTTATTACTAAAACTTTGCTTCCTCCTCTCTCTCTGATCTTTCTTTCATTCTTTTTTTTTTGTTTTTTTGTTTGAAAGATTCAATTTCCCTCTCAAAAATCATTCACATTTGTTCCAAAACACAAAAAAATGGGAACAACAAAGATCTTGGTTCTGTCCAAGATCCTATCTTTCTTGCTAACAACAATGCTGATTGGATCCGGTTTGATTCAGTGTACTAGTGTGACTTACGATAAGAAAGCTATCATCGTCAATGGCCACCGTAGAATCCTCCTCTCCGGTTCAATTCATTACCCAAGAAGTACCCCTGAGGTAACCAAAAAAAAAAAAAAACGAATCTTAATTAAAGAACACAAATGGGTTTTGTTTCTTTTGTTTAAATTTTGATTTTGGGTTTTGTAGATGTGGGAAGATCTTATAAAGAAAGCTAAAGATGGAGGCTTGGATGTTATTGATACTTATGTTTTCTGGAATGGTCATGAACCTTCTCCTGGAACTGTATGCTTCTTCTTCTTCTTCTTCTTCTTCTTGTTAGAACTTAAAAATTTCACTAAAGTTGCAAACTTTACGAAATTTAGATTTGAATTTGAGTACAATTTGTCACTTCCCTGTGTTTGTTTTGCAGTACAATTTCAAAGGGAGATACGATTTGGTACGATTCATTAAGACGATTCAGGATGTGGGTCTTTATGTTCATCTCAGAATTGGTCCTTATGTTTGTGCAGAATGGAATTTTGGGTAACGTTTTCAATCAATTCCAAAATCACAAAAAAAAAAAAAAAATCAAATCTTTTTGAATTTTGAAAAATTGTGTTTTTTGTTTTATTCTTGTTTGACTTTTGTAGAGGGTTTCCTGTTTGGTTGAAGTATGTAGATGGGATTAGTTTCAGAACAGACAATGGACCCTTCAAGGTAATAAATGTTGCTTCTGTTTGATGTTTTGATTAATGTTCAGTTTTTGGATATCATTAATGTAACATGTGTCTGTGTCTACTGTTAAGGCTGCAATGCAAGGTTTTACTGAGAAGATTGTCGAGATGATGAAAGAACATAGATTCTTTGCGTCACAAGGTGGACCCATCATCTTATCTCAGGTACTATTATACAAATTTGCAAAACTTTTTTTTGTGGGAACTGATGTGTAAGATGCTTAAAAAGTTTGATCTTTTATAATGTATAGATTGAGAATGAGTTTGGACCAGAGCTTAAAGCGCTTGGACCGGCTGGTCACTCTTACGTCAACTGGGCTGCGAAAATGGCTGTTGGTTTAAACACTGGAGTTCCATGGGTGATGTGTAAGGAAGATGATGCACCTGACCCAATCGTGAGACCAATCTTCTAATCTTTTCTCAGTCATAAGATTTTTGTTCCCTTCTTTAATCTCTTCTGTTATTCTTGTTTTGTAGATAAATGCTTGCAATGGATTCTACTGCGATTATTTTACTCCAAATAAACCATATAAGCCAACTATGTGGACAGAGGCATGGAGTGGCTGGTAAAAACAAATACTGTTATTGCTTGTGAGACTGTATGAGACACAAAATATGTTTACTGATTGTGTTAAATGTGTGTTGTTGTCCATTATGATGGCGTAAAGGTTTACAGAGTTTGGTGGAACCATTCCAAAACGACCTGTAGAGGATCTAGCATTTGGAGTAGCTCGTTTCATACAAAAGGGTGGATCGTATATTAACTACTACATGGTAATTAGTCCTTGTACAAATGTTATGAAAGAAAATGTTTCGGTTTCAGTTTTGTCCTGATGCTTGTTATGTGTGTTATGTGACAGTACCATGGAGGAACAAACTTTGGACGCACAGCAGGAGGTCCATTTATCACAACTAGTTATGACTATGATGCTCCCATCGATGAATACGGTAGAATTCTCTTACAGTCTCATCTCTGTAAAATGTTTGTTTCTCCTCTACATTTTACCAAAACATGGCTTTTTGATGATGCAGGGTTGGTCCAAGAACCCAAGTACAGCCATCTTAAGCAACTTCATCTGGCAATTAAGCAATGTGAACCTGCCTTAGTTTCTTCTGATCCACATGTTACTAAACTAGGAAACTACGAAGAGGCTCATGTGTTCACTGCCGGCAAAGGAAGTTGTGTAGCTTTCCTAACCAACTATCACATGAATGCACCTGCTAAAGTAATGTTCAATAAGCGGCATTTTACTCTACCCGCATGGTCCATCAGCATACTTCCAGATTGCAGAAACGTTGTTTACAACACTGCGACGGTATGTAACAGAGTAGTGGCTGTTTTTGTTGGGAAAGCCTTTAGTTGCATCATTAAGAAGCTAACATGATGAAGTTGTCGGACAGGTTGCTGCAAAGACATCACATGTGCAAATGGTGCCATCTGGTTCCATCTTGTATTCAGTTGCTAGATACGATGAAAGTATTGCTACTTATGGAGACCGTGGGACAATCACAGCCCGTGGATTGTTGGAGCAGGTTAATGTTACACGAGATACAACTGATTACCTGTGGTACACAACCAGGTACATTTTGAAAATTACTCAATAGTAACATTATCATTGCATGTCAAACATGATCTATTCTTGAAAAATGAATCGGTCTTTCCGCGGTTTCCAGTGTGGATATTAAGGCATCAGAATCATTCTTGCGTGGAGGAAAATGGCCGACTCTTACGGTGGATTCTGCAGGACATGCTGTGCATGTGTTTGTCAATGGACACTTTTACGGTAAGAATGAATCTTTTGCTGACTAATTCCTTAGAAAAGAGTTATTTCATCAAATAATTTGTGCTTTTGAACGATGCAGGATCTGCCTTTGGGACAAGAGAAAACAGAAAAGTTTCGTTCAGCGCACCAGTCAATCTTCGAGGTGGAGCTAACAGAATCGCGCTTCTGAGCGTAGCAGTTGGTTTACCGGTCAGTTTAAAAACATGAAAGTACTCTACTTTTGACTTTTAAGTTTCTTGTAGCAGACTGATAAATAGTGTTCATTTTTTTTGGTTTTGAAGAATGTTGGACTACACTTTGAGACCTGGGCCACTGGAATCGTTGGGTCTGTGGTGCTTCACGGCCTTGACGAGGGTAACAAAGACTTGAGTTGGCAGAAGTGGACATATCAGGTGAGATAGATAGAGTTCATAAAAGAAGAAGAAACTCTCATGGATTGACTTGGTTTACAATCGAAAACGTAATAACATTTCTATCTTTCTCGGGTACTGAAACAGGCTGGTCTGCAAGGGGAAGCAATGAACTTGATCTCTCCTACAGAAGAGTCCTCTGTTGATTGGATCAAAGGCTCATTGGCTAAGCAAAACAAGCAACCTTTGACATGGTACAAGGTAAATAAGAAACTCTGACTTATCCAAGCTGCTCTTAACTCATCCTGAACCATACTTATTACTTACTCTATCTCCCAGTCGTAAACCTAAGTTTTGTAATAGAGCAGTTTCAATACCTCCACACCAAAACAAGCCTCTATTTTAAACATAGCCCTCTTTAACAAGCTATAAACTGTTGTATATACAGTCTGAAGCTAGTTATGTTAGACTTAGACGGACCTATAGCTAAGGCTTGACCTACATGTTCAAGTAGACCCACTATATCTTTGCTTATAACATCCACAGGCCTACTTTGACGCGCCTAGAGGAAACGAACCACTGGCTTTGGATCTGAAGAGTATGGGAAAAGGGCAAGCTTGGATAAACGGGCAAAGCCTAGGGAGATACTGGATGGCTTATGCCAAAGGAAACTGTGGGACTTGTCACTACGCTGGAACATACAGGCAAAACAAATGCCAATCTGGTTGTGGCGAGCCAACACAAAGATGGTAACAATAATGCTTTCTTCTTTCTTAACTTAACCTTTTGAAGCTAAGCTCTCTCTTCTCGTATTAAAAAGGAGTCTTTCCGTAGGTATCATGTTCCGCGTTCGTGGTTGAAGCCAAGAGGGAACTTGTTAGTACTCTTTGAAGAACTTGGTGGAGACGTTTCCAAAGTCTCTGTTGTGAAAAGATCAGTAAACTAACATTAAACCCTTAATATTGTGTGTGCATTACACGAAGCATGACTCGTGCTGTGTTTAAATTATCCCTCTTTGTGATCAGAAACTGGAATTGAAATTCGAAATAGTTATAATACAAAAAATGTGTAGTAGAATATTCATCACTTTTATTTCATAGCAAAGATAAAATAAACTTTGAAAGTTGTAGTGATTAGTATACAGAGATTTTAGAAATTTGAAATCAAGATCAAGCAGAAGTAACAAGACCACCATGCTTCATTAGCTTCTCATGGATCTCATCTTTGGCAGCACCGACAACACGATCAACGATTTCGCCTTCTTTCATGTAAACAAAAGTGGGCATTGCCTCAACTTTGAATTCCTTAGCAACCGATTGCAACTCATCAACATCAATCTTGAAGAAGACAACATTGGTGAACTTCTTAGCCATCTCTGCAAAGACTGGCGCAATGAAACGGCAAGGTGGACACCATGAAGCTGTGAAGTCTATCACCATCTGTTTCAATCAAATTTTCAGAGCAAATCAGAAAACAAATGTCATTTCCCACTATAAGCTAACTAATCAAGACAAACCTTCAGTAACGTAATCAAATCAAATTGAAGAAACCCCTTAAAGAGGAGAAGAGGAAGCAGTACTACTAGTTCCTATCAATTTAGACCAATAAACACCTAAGTAACGTAACCAAATCAAATTGGAGAAGCCCTAGACAGGACAAGAGAAAGTACCAGTATCTATCTATCTATCAATTTCAGACCAAATCAAGATATGGGATAAGAACGTGATCAAAGTCTTGAACATCATTCACTTAACCACTAATCAAGAAAAAAAAAAACCCTAATCAAATTGAAGAAACCTTAGAGAGGGAGAGGAGAAGAGAAAAGTACCAGTTTCTTGGATTCGTTGGCGTCTTTGACCTTCTCGTTCCAGACTTCGAGTGTGTGGCAAGCAATCACTTCTCCTTCCCCGGCCATTGTTTACACTGCTTTTTTCTTCTTCTAAACTTTGTTTGATAAGATCTTTTTCTTGGTGAGTGAATGAAGAATACATTATGGTTTGGGATCAGGTTTTTATAGGACAGGGGGAAAGACTTTAGACCATCTTACCTCTTCTTGGTCTTCTTATTACTTTATCCTAAATATTTTGTGTGATCGTGACGCGTAGAAATGTGAATGGATCCAACGGTTGATATTAAAGGGCTTTAAAAAACATTTATGAGTCTAGGTCAACGGCGTAATGAAGCGATGCTGGTAACGAACGTTCTAGATTGTAGAAATCGTGTTATGTGTGCACATCTTGAGTTTATCTGTTTCTTCCATAGTTGTCAACTACTATAAAGTTTATTTTTGTCGGTACAAATATAAGGTTTTTTTTATTCGAGCTTGAGACGGCAAAGTTGAATCGAATGGTACAAAATTAAATATGAAATCTTATCAAAAACATGTATACATGTTTTGAAATATAATGATACCTATCTATATTTAATTAATTGTTTTTTTACAATTTTAAAATAGATAATATAAAGTGGTATTTTTAAAAGTAATATAAAAAGTATTTTGAAAAGTGCTAAAAAAATATTTTTGAAAATATTTTTTTATGTGAAACGTGAGATAACTCTCTTATTAAAATTTTGTTTCGGAAACGTAGTCCTAAGTTCATCCTCTTTGAAAATCAAAGATAAATCAGGTGGAACATTCTCCAAAAAATAAAAACCCAAAGTTAAAGAGAAAACATGATCGGCCAAACCATCTGCTAGCCAATTAGCCTCTTGATCAACATGTGAAACTCGGACTAATCAGTCATTTCTAAAGAAGCCACGCCACAAACATACTCACTTATCTCTGTATTTAAAAAACTAACCACCAACTCGAAATCAACTTCCAGCTCCAAATACGAGATTCAACGCTCCCACGTCATGTACATCCCACAACAGACACTCCACAATTCTGTCAATGGAGCCGAGCACCTTCCAATGTTTAGCACAAATTCCTTACACCAGCGATCTTCTCCATCTCTCAGCACTCCTCATGGGTGGCTAGGCCGGGATTACCTTTCGAAGCTCTGTCTATATTAACTTTCATCCAACCCTCCCGCAGACACGTCCAACCAATCAAAGCCTCAACTCTAGTTTGTTAAACGTTCGTTGCCTCACTCGTAACAGTTGCCAAATTTATTTCCCTGACCAAGTCTTTTAAAAACCTGACATTGTCCCTGCATTTACTAACCTTCCCAAATACATTACCACATTTCCATTTCCAACTCCACCAAACTGCCAAAGCAAACATCGTACACCATGTGACTCTATCCACTACCAACTTTTCTGACAAGTTTGCGTTGACCCATTCTAGTAGTGATTTTGTAAAAAACATGTGTCTTCTTCTGTGTGGAACTATTATGTCTGATACTCATGACATAACAGGACATTCCCTAAGTATATATGTATAGTCGTTTCAAAATTTTCCTTGCATACGTGACAAACAGCCAAATCGCACTAGTGCCTCCTCTGCGTCTATACATTTTTCATGAGGACCTCATTACTAACCAACTAGAAGAATGTTTTCACCCGCTCAGGCACTTGAAGTCGCCAGACCATCTTGTAAAAAGCTTCCATATTTTTCTTCGGCGAGGCATCCCTAGTCAACTAGGAATAAGTCGATTTAACTGAGAACTTACCATCCATAGTTCCTCCCCAAGACACACGATCTGTGGCCCCATGACAGTATCCATAACAAAATCTGCTAGCTCCATCCTCACAAAGTCCATGACATAAGGAGATATACTCTCAAAGTCCCAACCTGACCAATTATTCCACAAATCACTTACCCGCAACAATTCATAATTTACATGCAACACACCTACCACTCCATCCAAATTTGGTTTGTTCGAGAGCCATTTATCAGTCTAGAACTTAATCAAGCAACCATCATCGAACACCCAACAAAGCCCCTGAACAATCACATCTCTCAGACCCATTCCCACACTCCTCCACATTGAAGACCAATTACTCTTCACCTGAAGCCAATTCCAATCTTGAGTATTGTTCACGTTATATTTACAACAAAACACACGTGCCCGTAACCCTTCCTTGTCATGTAGAAGATGCCATCCTACTTTGGCTATAAGGGCTCTATTCATATATTAGCAGCTCGGATTCCAAGACCACCTTCCCATTTAGGCAAACACATCTTTTTCTATGATATGAGATGTACTTTCCATTTCTCAGTCGTGCTCCCCCATAAGAAGGATCAAGACGTTCTGTCCAGACAAGCAAGAACAGATTGAGAAAGCATAATCGTACTCATTGAGTGGACATGGATGGATGATAAAACCGCTTTTGTAAGCGTTAGACGTCCAGCAAAGCTCAGAACATAACTCTTCCAACCCGCCAACCTTGAGGAGACTCTTTCAAGAACCTCTTAGAAGCTCTCTTTATTTATAAGCTTGTGCATGGCTGGCATCCCCAAATACTTCTCCAACTGTTTTGTAGATTTAATGCCACTCTCAGTATTGATCGATATCTCTAACTCCCTTGAAACATTGTTAGAGAAAAAAATCTTTAAGCTAAACTTTCTGACCCGAAACAACACAAAACTGCTCCAATACACTCCGAATTACTCTAATTTGAGCCACTAACGCTCTCGTAAACAAGATTAAATTATCTGCAAAGCAAATAAGTGACAGATTCAGACGTTAAACGTTAATCGGTATTCAACGCTTACCTATAATAACTCTATCAATCTGTTGGTACAATCTCTCCATACAAAGGACAAACAAGCATGGTGATAATGGATCACCCTACCGCAGACCTCTCAGCGGTTTAAACGTCTCTGTCTTTTCACCATTCTATAACAAATGCATCAATGGTCCTATAACACATATCATGATCCATTTAATCCACATATCTGAGAAACCTCAAGCAATAAGCGTGTCATCCAAAAAATCCCACCTTATCCTATTATATGCTTTCTCAAGATCAAGTGTTAGCAGCATCCATCCCTTGCGACCATTCTTTCGTCTCATTGAATGCACTGCTTCCTTGACAACTACAATATTATCTGTACTGAGTTTGCTAGGAATAAAACTTGTTTGTGCAGGACCAATCAACTTAGTTATTACCTGCTCAACCATCCTACCATACCCTTAGGGAGATAACATTGCGTCAAACCTCCTCCACCATAGAGATAACCTTGAAAATGCTCCAGCAAGGAGAGAACATGTTCACGTCTTTTAACTATTTCAAAGTGGCTTGCTCCAGCAACCAATGAAACTAAAAACCTTCTTTCAACGTCACAAATTCTTCTGATAATAACTAATGTTAAATTTTTCAATATATTTGTGGAAGTGTCTTTGACACACCATGATGTAGCCTTTGTCTCCGAGCTCGTATGGACCTATCAACAACGATTTATCTATGTTTGTTGTAACCTTGTGTGTGATTAGCCTATTTTATCTAACCATTAAGTGGATGAGCTTGTACTGTTTATCTCCTTTTGGGATTTGAATGGATGGTAACAATTTTGTTTGCACAAAAAAGGTTTATGACCAACCAATCAAGGTTCAGAAATTAGAAGAAAATTAATTTGACATAATTTAAAAAATAATAGAAAATTACAAGCACAATAATATATGAATCTTAAATAATTCAAAGATAAAATATAAATTAAATAAAAGAATCTAAAATTACTACAATAAATTTTAAAATACAGTATTAGAAAAAGAATACGCATATATTAATCTTCCATTTTATTTTTTAGTCAACATATTAATCTTACCTATTCCAAACTGAAAAAGGAGAACGTAAGAGAAAATTTTGGCTTTAAAAAGTAAGGAAAATTTACCTTCCCATTAAAAAGTTTTACCAATAGAACAAAGGTGAAACCAATATTTTTGAAAAATTTACCTTTTTAGGTGAAAAATATAAGATGATTTATGTTTATATAGAAGCGAGTATTTACATTATTATAGAATTAACAATTTAATGTATATATTTTTAATCCTTTTCTATTTTTTCCTGTAAAATTAATAATTTAAAATTAAAAATAAGTAAATAATGTTAATTTCGAATTTTATGAAATATATATATATATATAATCTCCTTATAATTATTTTAAAAAACTGTTTAATTTTTGTAACTTTTTGATAATTATTTTTTTACATTATTAGTATTGTTTAAAACAAAAAAAAAAAATATTTGTTTGTTGTAATTTTAAATCCTCTATTAAATATTAACTTTTACACATGTCCAAATGCTGGTAGTGGCTAACTTTAAAAATCCAAAATTATATAATAAGATTTGAGTTCCTAGAATTGATACAATAGTAACCGTGGGTGGGGAAATTCGTGTTGAAGAAGAAACCGCTGAAAAGAAAAAAGGGTGGTTTATCATTGTTTAAGAAAGACAATACAATAATGTTTGCTCAAAAAAAAAAGAAAAAGAAAGACAATACAATAATAAAGAGTTTTCCCCTAAACCTCTCTCTAGTTTCTACATGGTATTAGAGAAGGCGATTTTTGTGGATCTAAATTAAAGCTTCCGCGTTAGTGTTTTTGTGATTCCAATAATCATGGGATGTGAAGTCAATGAAGACGATGGTGTCAATGATGAAGATGACGCTGGTTTATGCCAACACAATTAATGTTTTTTTTTTATATCGTTTACGTTGGTGGTCTGTGTTTTTTTTTCCTCTTGCAATAATTAATGGGGATTTTCTTTTATTTAAATTATTGATGATAGTTTTAGGGTTATAGGGTTATAGGCCGAGATTGAAGCCCTGGTTTGGGCTATGCGTTGTATGATTGGGACCGATAATCAATCTGTTACTTTTTTCACCAACTGTTCCAATTTAGTGAAGATGGTGTCTTCGCCTTCCAAGGGGCCAGCGTTTATTCCTTATTTGGAGGACATTCAGGCGGATAAGGAGGAGTTTGTTTCTTTCTCTTTGGTCTACGTCCCTCGCTCTCAGGATGGTAAAGCGGACAATCTTGCGCGACGTGTTCGCACATTACCGCATTTAGTTACCTATGTAAACAACGTTCCTACACATTGGCTTGTTTGAGCCAATCTTGTATTTTGTTGTCAAAAAAAATGGTTATAGGGTTATGGTTTACATGGATTTGAGTTATGAATTTTTTCTGAGTTTTTATTTGGTCATAGTTTTACCATCACGGGAGAGTTGTTTGGAACACTCATGTTTTTAGGTCAATTTCTTTTGTGTCCGATCTATGGAATGTACGAGATTAGGACAATTATTTGTGGAGATTGCAGGATTTGCATCCACGGGATGTTGTTATTCCCTTTTACCAAAAACCAAAGACGAGCTGAAGTTCCATCCCTATTTTCAAGAATAAAATTTATACCGAGAGGAGTTTGTTGACACACCACATACATGTTCCGCTTTTTTATTGCAAAGTTTGCGTTGTGCGTACCAAATTTATCATGCGGGGAAATATTAGTGTATGAACCGACAGTCCATGTTGAGCTTTGTTATATCGGTTTATAACCTAATATTGTTATAAACCCTAAGACCTAGTGTTATATAAATTCTTGTATTATTGTTTAAGAAAGACAATTCAATAATAAAGAGTTTTCCACTAAACCCCTCTCTAGTTTCTACAGCTTTCGATCTCTCCTTGCTTAACCGGAGCTTTACGAGGCCCGATCTCTCTTACGCCTCACCGAGAGTTGTCTCTATGTGTGTTTATGCTTCCCTCCTGAAACTCGCCTTCGTTGGTTCACTCTCTGCCGGAAACCTGATCGAACTCTAAATAAGACAAGTGGCTATATTTTGGTCCCAATCACATCATCTCCTCCTTCCCAATGGCCAATTCACGCAGCGGTTGGTTCCGATATCTACCACATTGGCGGATACATCGAAACTTTGCCCGCATCTAGCGTCTTGGTCCTAGACTGTCGGTCTCACACGTGGCGCGAGGCTCCAAGCTTATACGTCGAGAAGAAGACGTACACTTATTCTGCTACTATCTTTGATGGGAAAGATCTATGTAGCACGAGAACTCATAAAAGACACATCATCAGAACGTTCGATGGAGGTGTTCGACACAAAAACCCAAATTTGGGACCATGTCCCCTTCCCAACTTGTTGGGACGGGGGGGTGCCATTACGTGGGTTGGCCAACCAAAAGTAAATGTATTGAAGGAAAGGTCTATCTGATGACGGCGGGTAAGGTTCTAGCATACGACCCAGATGAAGGTAGATGGGACTTTGTCGAACGAGAGATGGGTGAGGATTGGATGTTGTGTCCTAGTTGTGCGATAGACAATGTTTTGTACAGTTATAAGGAGAGAACACTAGAATGGTATGACACTAAGGTGAGATTGTGGAAACAAGTTAAGGGTTTGAGAGGACTACCCGAGTCTGTCAGCTGCTGCCGTGTTGTTAGATTGGCCGATTATGGTGGAAAGATGGTCGTTTTGTGAGACAAGTATGAGGCTTATAGTGGACACAGGATGATTTGGTGTGCGGTGGTTGCGCTTGAAAGACACAAGAGCAAAGAGATATGGGGGAAGGTCGAGTGGCATGACGCGGTGCTTACAGTCCCCAGCTCAACACAACTTGAGAATACTCCTTGTGTTACTGTTTGATAAATGACATAACTTGAATGGGGCTCAATTTTTACACATTGAGGGTATTTTTTTTGTTTTTTTGTTACTCAGTTGTAAACTCTGATTTTGCTTTGCTTCAGTAGCAGACTGCTTAACACGAAAATGAGCTAAAGACAGCTAAGACAGACGTAGAAGCCAAATCTATACTACTATTGTATCATACTAATAAGCCCTTTTCACATCATATAATCATAAAACAAAACAACAAATTCTAGACTTCGTAAGATTTTTCTTCATATGTTTTTTTTTTTTTTATTTATATCACTAACTTACGGCTAACAGAGTTTTTATAGATACAAAATGATGTCGTTACTCAAGATGGTCTACATGTGTTGTACACTTCTCCTCGCAATACATCGATTGGTCTATGTTCCAAAGTGTATCGCTCTGGTCCCATATACACCCCTGTCTTCTCCAATAGCCTCATTGCTTCCTCTCTTCCGTATTTTGACTCATACAGCTTCAAGTACTCATAATCCTGAATTCATTACATTAATACCCCAAAATAAGCCAATTGGTAACAGTTCCTCATTGATATCTTGTTGGTAACTATAAAGCAGCTGTACCTGTAACCCACTTAGAAGACGCTCTAGCCTAAGTGAAGCAACGGGCTCTGACGAAGATGAGAATACTTCACCGGGGTAGTAAAGAACTCCATCACCAGGGGGAAGACCACGCCTGAACCTTACCTATTCATTTGGTTTATATAAACATCATAAACAATCAGTTCAAAATACATTTAGAAAGGAAACCAAGGATAGGAAAATTAGGATCGATGGGTCAGACAATGAACCTCGGCACTTGGAACCGTGGCCTTTTCATAGCAGTTTGCACCCCAGTACAAGAACCCGGTTCCACCTTCTTTCCACACGCGCCACATTACTGCACGTTGTTGTGTCCCACGCATCCCCAGGTGCCAATTTGGGTGAGGATCCGAAGGTCCAAGGCATATGTATGTCCACCATTCCTGCACCACCAAGAGAATTCCTCCTTATGATTCTTATTGCTAATACATACATAAGCACACAAGACCACACCATTACTATGACCTTGCATCAAATGTAACTATTCCCTTAATGAACAGTGGTTAATGAACTTCAGACTAAGTTGATTGACCCAAGATGAATTAGTTACTGTTAACTCCAGATGTGTATAATGTATTCATGCATATGTGCGGGCTTATCAAAGTTTAAGATAACTAAATTAATTTTATTGACAAAATTCTATTCTTAATTTCGATTCAGCATTCTTCAGGTGTATGGACCAGACAATTCAAACCTCACTGAGAGTAATATAGACTTAGGTAATTGATAATACTCTCCAAAAAAAGAAATGAAAGGGTTGACAAAGGTCAGAGAGAGAGCCTACCTCACCCTTCTCTGTCTGCAACTCCTCAAGAATATCCTTCACCAAATCTTCCCGGTTACCAAGCACCCACTCACTGAATATTAAACCATATTTTAAGACTGAGTTACCAGATTAAAGCAACAAGAGACTAGTTGAAATTAGATTCCTCTATAGGTTCCTGATATTCATCTGACAACCTTCTTAATATAATTACCTTCTATACTAAATTCACCTGCAGACCAATACCGTATTTGCTCAATAAGTATTGATAAAGGAAGTGACTTTTTTAAAAATTAATTGATAGATGATTGACACTTTATTCTGAACCAGATGTCTTTTGATAGGTATAAATACCATAAACATAACACCTACGCTATATTCAAATTAATGATGGTACGTTTAAGATCTTGACATCAAAAACCCTAGGTAACTGAAGGCAATTTATTTGAATGATCACATTACAGCCCCCACAAGAGAATTTGCATGAGCAATTACCTTGTGCAGTATATCTGAGTATGAGGCCGAAGAAGATTTGGAACTTTGACAAAAGATTCGAAGGGCGTTGGAGCAAGAGGCGCATCACCCGGTCCTAAAGAAAAAGAGTAATATTTTACTTAACTTATAAAGTAGCTAAAGCATTGTTGAACTATGAACCTTAATACAATAATACATTGCTAGCTTAACAGAGATAACTACCGGACCAACATGAAGTGCTAAGATTTTAAACCTTCTACAACGAACTAACATTATGGCCACATAAAGTCGAATACTGATCAACCTACTTGATACAAACTAAATTTTTATGGTTCACCACTGAAAATTTTGGAGCTCATTTCAACAGGAAGACAAAGCCATGAATTCCGATAAAACAGGACCCCAGCAGGAAACAGGAAGTAAAATCGAGAAACATAAAATTAATTAGCACAAGTGATTTCTAATAAAAAGAAATCATACCACAGTAATATGTAGTCAACACACGAGCATCCGGGGCATAGGCATAAATTTCACTGGCCATCTTGCGAACGTTATCGAAGTGCTCCATATTTAGTGGCTGCCAAATGTTTTGAATGGTAGGTAATAAGAAAGCTGTGAATAAGTATTTTTCAACAACAAACACACACATCAACTACACCAAGGATGGATGATGAAATATAGAAATGACATAGAATTTTACTATTACCAAAGCAAAACTATATCCTATCAATAATCAAAGCGAAAAATTGACTGAAGTATACCTCATCCCACAAGTAAAAGTAAGCTTTGTTCCAATGGGGTTTAGTCCTCAATATCTCAACTTCTTTGCGCAGATAACTTTCCCTTGAATCATCCCTGCTTGCACATCAACAGGCAAATGAAAGTTATTGTTGGTACCTACTAAACTTAAAGAAAGCTTGAGTGGGACAACACATGCATACCCAGCTATAACTTGTCTATATGGTACTGCATACGCCGCAAGCCTTGGATCGGACAAATATTCATCAGATTTCGGATGATCGGCTGCAAAAATCAAAAAAAGGAATGGAAAACTCAGCGTGTGAAGTAAAACGATCAGCTTGCACAGAGCACGTATAGCGAAGTATTGAAAAGAAGATTTGCAGTACCAGGCCATGGTGAGGTGTATGTCAAGACACGCATGCTTTCACCCCATTTGCAAAAATATGGACTGATCCGATACTGAAGAAGCCACTTAAAATGGAGATCCAGTTTCTCGTACCACTCTTCACTTCCATGTTCAACACCAAAACGATCCTCGATTACAGTGTCAGAGACGCCAATAACAGCAGGGAGTGATGGAGTAACTGGAATAATAAATTCCCAAACTGTCAATCTTAGCTTGATACGCAGGGAAAGGTTTGAAACAACATCTTCTTCCATCATATCGGTTGATCCATTTGTTGAAATGAACTCCGAAAATGATGGAGAGATGAGAATTCTTCTTAATGACGAACTTGCACATTTTATTCTTTCTACCTAAAAGATAAGCTGCAGATTATTTGACACGTAAAACATTTATCAAGGGTGAGGTAATGTAGTTGAAGGAAAGTGAAAGTTACCACTTCATCCATGGGTTTCCCCTCTATTGGTTCCATAATATCAAGACAGTTTTTCAGTTCCATACAAAGCTGATCCTTCTCTTGCTTTCCCAAGTGACCAGAACAGCTGTAACCAAACACATAACTGGTCAAATCCATGATCAACAAATTATCATTTTCATGAAACACACTGACATCAAGCTATTGTTAGCATCTTAACAAGTAGATAATAGAGATAGTATACAGACTGAGTAAGACTCACCCTCCATCACTTTTCATTGCAGAAACAATGATCTCTCCTTCATATTGACCAGGAGGCTGCCCATTAGGAACGTCTATTGAGACCCAGATCACACTTGTTTCTCTACAACAGGAGGAACCCACCCAGGCTACATTAGTCTCACGAAATAGGCCAACAATGTCTCCACATACCAGATTAAGAAATTGGATAAATGAGTGGTCGTACCCTGGTAATAAGCTAAGTTGAGAAACAGGTAGATCGAGGGGTACTAGAGCATCAGGAACACCTAGGACAGGCACCACTCGCCTTAACTTAAGCGACTGGCCAACAACCAATCTGTCATGACAAAGGAACCATCCCAAATATTACATCCGTCTCATTGGTTTCCCTGGTCTTCAGAAAGAAAGATAGAAAGAATACAAGGTAGAACCGCTCACCTATCTCCAGCTGAAGAGCATAAGTCACTGCACTGAACCTGAACACTTCCGGAAGGACTGGAGGCAGCCCAAGAAACTTTGGGACGCATGGCGATCTGAAAGCTTTCTCTCTCATTCCTAGCCGCCAAAAGATTAATCTGTAGAAACAGGACATGGAAGCCAACATGTAACATATGCATATCAATGCATAGGAACCAGAACGATAAAGCATCATTGAAACTATTTCAGTTAGTAATTAGTCCCTAGGAAATACATCTACTGTATTAACAGATAATTTTCCATATTGCTCAGTTTTTTTACTATTTAAATGAAGCTAACAGAACATAATAAGTATAAAAAACTAACTATAAATCATAGAGTAGAAAATGAAGCAACAGATAGAACACATACAGGCTCTAGCGGTCTAGGTGTTTCTTGTGAACTAATATTAACCGTATTTGGCATACACCAAACATTCACCAGATTAGCAGTAGGAACCTCTGAAGGATCCGTAGATTGTTTAAGTGGCTCAGCATCATTAAACCCGTAGGCTGTACCTCCACCAGCCACGCCTTCGACTGGCACAGTCATTTCTGGAGATCCTACAAAAAAAAGTTTTAGATTCCTTCATCTATAAAGCTAATCACTTTCCAATACTTAAACAAACTAGCACAAGCTTGTGTTGTGTGGAACCAAAGGATCTTTTTCTGAGTAAACTATAAAAATTGAGGCTAACTTTATGGAAATCTTTAACCGTTTTGTTCTCAACAAGCACACGGATTTATCAATTCTCCGCAAAATTTCAACAATTTCTCAACTCCTAGGCGATTTTCTCGTGCAAACAACGGAGAATTGCGATAACAAGACCAAATTTTAAAACTGTGATTGTACGGAAGCGAATTGAGTCTTACCATTGTTGTCCATTTCTTTCTTTTTCCCGGGAAAATCTGAAGATTCTTCAGGGGATTGAAGAAGAAGAGACGATCGCGTTTTGGGGTAGATTTGTGAAAGGAAGCAAAACAACAACACGTAGAGAGGAAGTTCAATTTTCAAGCTTTTCTTTGTTTACTCGTGTGTCTGTGTCGTGTCTAAAAGAAAAATAAAAAGGTACCTTTTCTGTTTGAAGAAACTTTTTTTTGCTGCAATATTCGTTTAGGAATTTGCAAAAAAATGCCTGGGAAGAAAAACCGGACCCAAAAACCCAAACCGATGTCGACCCGAAATAAATCGGTTTGGAGCAGGTTTCAATATTAGCTATTTCATCTATCATAGGGTTAGGGTTAGGGTGTCAATCGGGCTGGCCCTGCCCAACCTGAAACCTGTAAAATTCACATATGTTTAAGTCCAGTCTGGTATGGTCCGAAATATTTCCTAGCCTATATTTCAAAGTCCGAGTCAGGCCCTAACAGAACTACAGAGCTTTTCGCGCTTTTTCAAGCTTATCATACCGATAAAAAATTCAAACTTATAAGCCTTAAAAAGCAGTATTTGAAGGTGCACTATAAAACAAATCAATCAAAAATTTAATAACTCATCTATATTAACTACAACTAACTTAATTTAATAGAAAATGTTTAAAACTAAATAAAATTTCGATACTTTAACCAAATAAACTAATATATAATTCATATAAAATATCATTAATAAAGGTTTTAAAGTATTAAGTATGATTACTAAGTAAATATGAAAACTAAGATTAAAGTTTAAAACTTTATTTACAATAAATTATTAATCAAATATTGCAATCAAACAAAAATGTTAACAAAAAGGTACAAATATATTTGTTTAAGGGCATTTCGGGCTAGCCCGAGCCCGGTCGGGCTAAGCCCAAAAAACCCTATAGCCCAAACGAGCTGAACCCGAAAGGCCCAATTTTTCTGGGCATATATATTTAAGCCCGAACCTGATGTTTTTCAGGGCCGTGCCGGGCCAGCCCGCTGGCTTTGGCCCTAATTGACATGCCTACATAGGGTTGTGTATTTATCCGAACGTCGGACCGGAACGTGAGTGTTCGAAGATGATTTTCTCATCAATTGTAACCTCTACTTTTGATGTTAAGATCAAAACGGTGTGATCTTAACAAGACTTGGAATGAACTGATTTAAGGGCTCGCCGGGAGGATTGGACGGATTGTAACCGGCCGAGGACTTTCTTCAAAGGGGTAACCACTAATGAAGGAAGAACTCACAAACCTCACTCTCTAAGGGGAAACCACGTACACGAAGAGAATAAGACTCAAAGATCAAATGCACAAAGCTTTTGACAGAACAACATAATACTTCATATTGATTGATAAACTGCGTAAATTGAAAGTGAAAGGATAGAGAACTTTGATACGCTCTTGACAAATACCTCCAACGGTTAAAATAACGTAAAAGGAAAAGATTCAATAAAAATAACTATGTAAACGTGATAGATTGCTTGATGATGATGAACTAGCGATTTTCACATCCAACTCTAATGCTGAGCAAAGTGGGACTGCGTCCCAAACATGTCTTTCTAATAACTTTCTCAATTTTAATTTGATATTGCCAAATATCTGAAACCGGCATTTTCTCATCGACAGTGACCTTGGTGGGATGGAGGCAAGCTTGGTACTTTGAAGACTTCTTTGGAGAGTAAAGAATTACGGAAGTTGGAGGATTCCCATAATTCAGTAACCAAAGCTCTCTCTTATTTCCATCAGCCTCAATACACACAATCTTATATACAGGTGTGTATGTGTGTGTGTGTTGCCACGCAATAAATATTGGATTTGCATTTGAAATAGTTCCAAATGAACTTATGACAAAACTGAAAAATAATTACCCAAAGACCTTAAGGTAACAATTTCAGCATAGTAGCAGCAGCAGCAGCTACAACGGTCAAAGCAGGCGCAAACCAGACCAAACCGCGGACTAATGCTAGCTTTGACGGTTGTAGCAAAGCTCTACGTTCCATGGCTTTTAAAGGGTGAGTCTCCTCCTCCTTTAGCTGGATCCTTTTGCAATAGCACATCATGGTTTATCGAAGCCAATTGTGACAGATTCTGCATTATAATATTCTGTTTCAATAACTAGCTTATACTTTGATGATTATTATCCCAATGCAGAACTACCCAACAACTTCAATCAACTACACTGGGATTCATGTTTTGAAAAATAAAAGGTGGACACTGCGATTTTACCTTAAAAGAAAAGTTAATGAGCGAGAGATAATAAGGTGGGGAATCAAACTTCTCCAGGTTGGTGCATTCATCCAACTAAAAAAATACAAAACCAAAGACAAACAGATTATAATAGATCCTCGATGATTGGAAGTACCTATAGGAAAAAGGATGTGAGTTTCTAAATGCCTACCTCGTCTCCTGAATCTGGAAATGACTCACTGTTGTTGTCAGTTTCACTATCGCTGCAACTGTTTTCACAGAACCGTGATACGAAATAGCTTGTGTCCGCTATACTCTCAGGCTGCGGTACAAAAGCAGCCTGCCAAAAGAAGGAAAAGCAACTAAGATTTAAAGAATATTTTGTCCCTCATTCATAATATGCATATACATAATAACGCAAAGCCTATTTCGATCAAGCAGCTTCTGCTTTACTTTTTTATCTCTTCTTTCTTTATATGGCAACTAACATTTCTTTATTAGCATTATTTGTTTATCAAATATTTCTTGAATTCAAAATAGAGATGCAGAGTCGAGTTCTCACCTTTTGCAATGCTAGATTGTCCCAGTCAACTCCTCGAAAGAAGGGATGTGACTTTACCTGAAAACGAGAACAGAGCTGTTACTGAGAGTTTTAGTTATGACAACAACATTAGCATCCTTCGGTTCTAGCATGCATCTAGAAGGTTAAATATCATAGGGGAAAGTGATGGAACCTCTGCAGCCCCATTTGCCCCCAGTCGCTTTTCCGGCTCATGGACAAGAAGCCTATTATGGAAAGAAAGTGAATCTATATGAATACGGGAGAAACCACTTAAACGTCAAACTTGTACAGTCATTATATACTTATGTCGAACTAAGTTCCCCAATGTAATATGGACCAGCAAAAAGCATTCAAATTAGCTGATGTTGTAGGTAAACAACATGAAGAAACTAGGATTGATGTTAATTTCTTGACTGGAAAGAGACACATGAATAGAACTGGAAATAATAGGAAGATGGGAACAGGTTTGAGAATCCTCAAAACAGACCTGTTAATCAAATTCTGAGCTTCATATGACATTTCACCAGGTACATCTGGCCAGGGCATTTTTCCGTTCAGGATGTTGTCAAATATTATCTGTATAGTACAATTAAAAAGGTGAGTCGGTGCGAATTTTACACTCACTGAAAACTAGATTTGTGTGTAGAATCCATCACACTGTAACCGATCATAAATGAATCATTCAAAGAATCCTTTGCTAAGAAGACAAAGCTACTACGGTTTAATCAGATATTTACATATAAAATCCTCAGTGTTATTCTGAAAGGGGAATGAAGCAATCAAGTTCCAAAAATGACAAACCCACAATCACATATATACCAAAAATACTGATTAGATTTATGTGAATTAATTGTTAAGATGCCTAACGAACATTGGACTACAGTGATCAAAACATATGATTATGATACCACTAAGTTTTTATGACTTTGGAACTTGCTGGCAGCTCCAGACCTAGATTCTATTCTTAGTCAGGAAACAAACCATGCTTGAAATCCAGCAGTAAATTAAAATATGTAGGTACCTCTGGGCGGGCTGCTGTAAAAGGTGGAATTCCAGTTATCAATTCGAACAAGACGATTCCAACAGACCACCAATCCGAAGCATAACCTGCACGCTCAAGGCGTTGAATTTAATTTCCTAGTGATTCACAAAAGCCTAAGAATCTACGGTTTAGATTAAGGTTGTATCCAAACCATGTTCAGTTCCAAGAAGAATCTCTGGCGCCAAGTAGTCAGGTGTCCCAACAGCTGAATTCCGAATTCTTTCTTCTTCTTGGTTCTTCTGGAAATGATGAGAACTTATTCTTGGAGATGCATCTGACCCATTGCCAGATAAATCAATTGTGTTGTTTATAAGACCAATCTTTGAAAGCCCAAAGTCTGTTAGCTGGTAACAAAAATAATAATAAGTTAGGTTGTAAAACAAAGTACTTCAATAACCGAAAGGGAAAACAATATTTGCATATGGTTATTTCCATATTTTTTACAAGCGTAAGGAGAACAATCTATGTTTGCAAATTTGCTGCATATAACTCTCCTTTTGATAAGTAAAGAAGGACATCTTTCACTTTTTGTATGCATTAAGGAAAAACCATTTGGCCACCTACTGCAAGAACATATTAGGTAAGCGAGAGCTTAAATAACAGACCTTGATGTGCCCATTATAGGCGATTAACAGGTTATCAGGCTTCAAATCACGGTGCACAATTTTCTGAGAATGGAGGTACTCCAATGCAAGAACCTGAAATAAATGTTAACTGTTTCTTAAAGAATCAAACAAACTTTGGTATTATTCCATCTATATGAAGCCTTCAACTTACCAGTTCCGCGATATAAATACGAGCAATTTCCTCGTCAAGGCACCCAACTTTTTGGAGCAGAGAGTATAGATCACCACCATTAAGATATTCCATTACCAAGTAGAGGTTATCTCTGCAGGTGAATGAATAAAAAAATCGAACCTGCATTTATAAGATCAGGTGTTCAGCCTTTGAAAGAATATTATAGTTGGACAGTAGCAAAGAAGTACAACATTTACCAGAAAGGGGTATCTGACAGTTATTAGTATATTTCGCTCTTGCAGTATCCTCTCGATGTCGTTTTTCCTTATCATATCCAACTTTTTGAGTACCTGTATATGAGCTAAATAAGATTAGCACATGGACAAGCTGACTTCGCATAACAATGAGCAATTTTAATACAACATAGGGAGCAAGGATACTATAACTAAGAATTCCCTCTTACGAGTATTGTCATTATGAGAGGTTTGAACAATATGACACCAACGACTAGGCTGTCTAAAACTGGAAAAAAAGGAAAGCTACTACTTAACTATATTTACATGTTATTCTTGTCATTAAATTATATGGTTCAAAACACTGCGCATATTAGAAACTATGCAGGGCTAAATAAACATCATATCAATCTGCAAAAAAGCGAAAACAAAATGCATCTACCTTTATTGCAAAAAAGTCTCCTGTAGTTCTTTTGCGTGCAAGAAAGACTTTACCAAAGGCACCTCTACTTATTGGTTTGATAATCTCAAAGTCATCAATACTTATCCTATCTTTAAGCAGTAAGTGTGGAGTAGCTACTGCATGCTCCACGGCTTCTTCACTTTCTTTTACGTTACCCGCTGAACTTTTATCGGCAGTCAATTCACGAGCATATATATATTTCTCGCTGCAGGTAATATGAGTGTTAATAAAACCTATAGAACGAGTACAGTAGTTAACTATTCCATAACACAGTGAATTTACCAGAGAAGTTTCTCGATCCGCCCCCCAAAAGTATCTATTACAAGTGCTTTGAGCTTGCCCTGCTTTAAGACAGCTTGTATGTCTTGCATGCAGGCCATCAGATAGTCACAGGACCCCTCTTTCGAGAGATCTGTGCTTGCTCCACAGCGGGCAATATCAGAAAGGTCCATCATCTGCAAGATGAAAAAAAAAAGCTCGAATATGTTTTGCTTCTAAATGTTTAATTTCCAAAACTGAGCAGGCGTACTTCAATAAATAAGAATGGATATTGTAAGGCATAGTAGCAAACTAGTACAGCAACATATAACATAAAACCAATACCTGATCTCTTTTTTTTTTTTTTTTTTTGGGACAAAAAACCAATACCTGATCTCTAATCTGCCTAAATAGAGAATATAGTGGAAACATATAACTAACCATTTGAAGATCCTCTTGCTCTGGACAATGCCGCTCTAGCCAATAGGAGTCAAAGTGACTTGTTCTGGGGGTATTTGTTGAAGATACTGACGTGATGCTACCTGTTGATGATGAAGTGCCATGATGGCAAAGTTTGGCCCCTACATGGCTCTTCAGGTTAATAGGATATGTGCTAGACTCATCTATGAAGGCAGTGTCCATCTCATGCAGATCCTCAAACATTCCCTCTACACCTTTATTTCGCCATTCATTCATCTTGGGAGAACAACCTTCAGATGCAACTCCAGATTTCTGCAAAACAGAGTTTTCCAGGCCACCAGCTTGAGTGAAGGAATTTAAACTTCGTGAATCAATTATCTGTTCCAGTATCTCCTCAAGTTTCAAAAGGCGCTCATCGACATCCAAACAATTTATTTCACATTTATCTGCGTATGCACATATGTAAGAGTGCGGTTCCAGATGTGAGAGAGGAACTTCTTCCTCGCATATTCTGCATATTACATAATCAGATCCACCTAACTCTTTTCCAGGCTCATTTGGCATCTTATCTTCAGACTCATCGCTTGAATAAAATCTTTGTTCTACCACTTTACTATCATATTCGGGTTTCTGTGATGGAAAAACTTGTTTAGCAGCTGCATAACCATCCCTATCAGCATTATTGCTATTTTCAACTGGTATGGCAGAACCGAAAGCTGTCTCTGACTCCAAAGATTCTTTGTCCTGTCTCTTGAACTTTTTTCCATCTTCATTCCTTTGATATTTAGGATAACCAGAACCAGAATCATCAACTCTAGGAGTAGCCCAATCTGTTTCCAAAGCAGGGATTCTATCTAAACATTCCTTAAATTTACGGAAGGAACTCTCATCGATTGGCTCAGTCTCCTTCTGAAACATCACAACTCTTGTACAGTGAGTCAATATAAAAAGCAACTGAGAAAACAACCACTTCACAAGTCCTGCTTGGCACTGTTTCCTTTTCCGTGTCAAGTCTTGGACGATAGATTCACAAGTAGCACGAAGTTGGGCAGATGTCATCTCCATACAGGCTCGAGCCAAGTTAAGTAACTCCTCTACCATTTCTCGATCTTCAGGACATGATGGATCCATTTTCTCTATAGCCTCTTTCACATCTATGACAAAGTCATTCAGCTTCTTATCCACAGTCTCCTTAGCAACATCAAATCTTGAGTGAAGTGAGCCCAGAAGTTCCTGAATATCATTGCAAACATAAGATACAACCAACTAACATAATTAGACCCCAACAAAATGAGTCATTACACTAGCTATATGGCATACAGATTTTACTGCAATTCCTTAATTTTTTTGGAAAAAGAACCCAGCTTTGAGAGAATTTGTATAGCAATATCTTGTGACAATTTTAAAACTCAGTAAAAGAAAAGTCTACAAGATAAGATCGTTGTAGTACCTTCAAATCGTTGTAGCTGTGCGGACGAGGATAAGGAGTTTGAACACCACCCCTTGGCCCTAACTCATGGGAAAAGCTCTTTATACCCATTGACTTGGAAGAGGGAAGGGCAGTTTCAGATACTCTAACCATCCTCTCTTCTACTTTACAAGAGTTCTTGACTTTTAACTTGGCATCCTGTCACCAAAACAAGGCGGTTAATTCAAAGCCAATGACGTCCCCATTGAACCTAGATTGAACAAAAGCAAAACCACGATTTACCTCACTGCTCGAGCAAACATATTTTGGAGGGTGACAAGAATACTTGGGTTTATACGAAGCAAGCCATCTTGACAATTTTGTTCCTAAAACAAAGAGTTAACGACGACACTTGTGAGGAGTGATCACCAGCAAGAAATTTTATCAACTATGATATGTGAATCAAAATATCATTTTTAGGGGTTTTCAATCACTTTTCTAATATCCAAAACCACATCTCTCATTTTCTTATTTCTGTAACCGAGATAACAACAACTGTTTCTACTATGAATGATCATGTGAAAATTCTGATTTCCTAACTGATCATACAAACCAAAACGATTCTAACTTAAAAAAAACTGCAAAATGAATTAGTTTAAAATGAAAGAATCTTCAAATCAAAACCTTGTTTGGAAGAGCTAGTGGTTCTACCATGTCCACGAGGAACAATACTCTTCTGATTACGGTTAAACGGAGGCTTATCGGAGAAATCTTCAGGCCTAGGACCTGACGAAGCTAACCGAGTTTTGATCCGGTTCAAACCAGACGGAATCGCAACCGTAGACGAAACACCTCGATCCCTACGATTCTCTTCCGCCATCCAATTTCGTGAAGGTAAAAATTAAGGAAAATTTCGTCACCGTCGTTGCACGGAAAAAAAAAAACCTAATACCTCCAAGCTCTGGCTTCTCCGGTAAGAAGAGCCGCTTTCATCGCCGGCAGAAGCGAGGAGGAAGGTGAAACTAGGGACGGAGATGAGAGAATCGGAATCCAGAGTGAGGTCGGCGAGGATGATGAAGACGATGACGATGATGATGATGATGAGAAGAAGGATTCATGGATGGTTTTTGGGTAAAAGAGCTAATAGGAGTGCTCTCAATCTCAATGGGGTTGGTTAGATTTTTATTTAGCCTTCAACGACTCCGCGGCTGTGACATCTTTCAATTTTTTTTTTTATTTAATGTTTTTTATTTGATCTGTTACCGTTTCAAAACTTCTAAAAACATTTAATTAAGATTATAGTATTAATATTGTAATCTTCTGTAAAGTTTATTTTATTAATTTGTTTTTCACGAGCAAACAACACATGGGAAAGATACACTGATTTTGGGATAAAATAATAAATCTCTCTTTTGAAAAAATCTTCTTTTTTTTTTTTCCTGAGCAAATAATACAGATGGGAGTACTGATTCTGTTTGTACCTCTAAATCAAATATTTATGAACAATAAATCTGTTGTTGAAAATTTAAACGAGGATAATAATTCCATCTATTAAATGATACTTAATAAAACACCAAAGAATAAATACTAGTACTGCTTAACAAAAAAGGTAACTAAGATATTTAATTTTTAAACAAATTTTACCTAAGAAAAAATTTGTGAAAATAATATTTGTTATTTTCAACAGTTGATCCATTTTTTTTAACAACAGCATACGAGAATAACTTAAACAAGCCAAAACGGAGGAACATTGTTCACATAGGTAACTAAGTGCGGTACTTCGTCATGCTAAATTATCCGATTTACCATTCTGGGAGCAAGGGACGTAGACCAAAGTAAAAGAATCAAACTCCTCTCTATCCGCCTGTATATCCTCCAGATAAGACGTAAAAGCTGGCCACTCGGAAGGTGAAGCATCTTCACTAAGTCGGAGGCTCGGAGCAGTCAGTGAGAAAGATGACAGATTGATTGCCCGCCTTGATCATGCACCGCATAGCCCAAAAAAGAGCTTCAATCTCGGCATGAAGAGGGGAAAGGCTGCGTCGAATGTTGGCAGCTCCCATAGAAGGGGTACTACCCGAAGGTGACGTACAAAACCATCTTCTACCCGCATAACCATCTGATGCTTTCCAAGAACCATCTACAAAACACATATAACTTGAGGGGAACCGAGGAAGTCCTAATCTCCCATTCCTATCGAGTACCACCGCAGTATTACCTGTCGGATCTAAAACAATATCCTCTATCTGCGCCAGAGCCCAAGCCTTTGCCTCATCCTCCGCTATCCGTAAAATAGCTAGGAGATTTGAATCAAGATTACTAAAAACCTTGTCATTGCGCGCCTTCCAAATGTACCACAAAATCCAGGGAAAGAAATCCTGGGTTGGAACATTAGTAAACCGCCAAAAGAGAAAATCCATATTGGTGAAAACTGAACCCGATGGAAAGACACCCATGGCTGTCGGAAACTGCGACAACGCCCAAACATGTCTCGCTGGTGAACATTCAAAGAGGACATGATTAATTGTTTCCTCCCGAGAGCCACAAAGACTACATATGACATCATCACCTATACCACGTTTCCGTAGATTTGCCGTAACTGCCACACATCCCGAGAGCACTTGCCACATAAAATGACGGAGTTTCGGAGGACACCTAATTTTCCAAACAAAGGCTTGAACGGGCGGAATGCTAGGTCCCAATACTTGCGGCTCAGCTGAGGTCGTCATATTTGAGCGAAGAATATGATATCCTGATTTCACCGTATATTTACCAGACTTAGTAAAATGCCATCCCAGCAAATCTGGTTTGTCCGGTTGGCGTAAAGGTATGGCAGAAATTATAGCAGCATCTTCCGGAACAAAAGTAACTACAAGCTGAGCCATATCCGAGGAATTAGAATTCCTGTCAATAAGGTTTGAAACTCGTAGCAAAGGGTCATAAGGGCTCCATGTGCTCATTGCTGGTCTCGGGGATTGGGCAGGAATCTATGGGTCAGTCCATACCGAAATGGAATCATCATATCCTACCCGTTTAATCAGTCCTTTGTTTACAAGAGAGCGAGCAGAAACTATACTCCACCACCCATAAGACGGCGAGTAAGATTTGATCGGATCTAAAGGATCATAATGCCGATAGTATCAACCTTTAAAAACCCGTGCAAAAAGAGAATCTCGAACTGTTATAAGACGCCAAAGTTGTTTGGCAAGCAATGCCATGTTATAAGCATCAAATTCCTAAAACCCATACCTCCATCATCTTTGCTGCATCACAGCTTGTCCCATGCGATCCAATGGAGACCTCGAGATTGCCCAGACGAGCTCCACCAAAAGTTCAAAATGGCACTGGTCAACTTCCTTGTTACCGTCTTTGGGAGACGAAAACACGACATCACAAAGGTAGGGACCGCCGTAGCTACCGACTTTATCATCACCTCCTTACCCCCTTTGGACAACAACCGAGCAGGCCACCCACTAGCCCGTGCTTGCAGTTTATCTTGAACAAAAGAAATTTTTTTTGTCTTAGATCCACCTAAACTCTCCGGGATGCCTAAATAAGAACTCATCCCGCCTAAGGTTGAAATACCCAAAACTCCCTTTAATTCCTCCCTGAGTTGGACATCCACCGTATGGCCAAATTGGACTGAGGACTTCTGGAAATTTATTTGTTGACCAGAAACCCGCTCATATTGCTTAAGGATCCTCAACACCACCTCGCACTGATCCCTTGTTGCCCAACAAAAAAATAAACTATCATCCGCAAATAATAGATGAGAAATAAGAGGACAAGCAGTGGAAAACCTAATACCGATAAGTTGCTTCGCCTGTTCTGCTTTCCGAAAATGGGCAATAAGCACCTCCGTACAGAAAATAAAAAGATAAGATGACAGAGGATCGCCATGTTTCAATCCTCTATGGGGAATAATGGAGCCATGAGGATGCCCATTAATCAAGACCCTATACTGGACTGATGTCACACACCACATGATCCAAGATATCCATTTTTAACAAAAACCAAACCTTCTAAGCAGGTTCTCGACAAAAGGCCATTCCACCCTATCATAGGCCTTACTCATATCCGTCTTGATAGCCATAAATTTCCCTTTAAACGAAGGGTTAGTGCGAAGCCCATGAAACATCTCTTGAGCAATCAATATATTATCTGAAATATAACGACCAGCCACAAACGCCGACTGCGTTTCGGAAACCAGGGATGGGAGAACGACGTGAAGTCGTTGACATAAGACCTTAGAAATAATTTTATACCCAATATTGCACAAACTAATAGGACTTAACTCAGACATCCTTGTCGGTTTCTCCACCTTTGGATTAAGGCAAATATTTGTCTCATTTAACCGTTTGTCAAAAACCCCCCTCTTAGAGAAAGGAATTAACCAGAAGGACCAAATCCGCTTTAACCGTATTCCAAGCTTTCTGATAAAACAATGCCGTCATACCATCCGGTCTCGGGGCTTTATCCGGATGCATCATGAACACCTGCTTAATTTCCGACTCAGTAACCTCCCGCGTTAAGGAATCATTTGTATCCTGCCCAACTAATACACCGACCTTGGCCAGGCTCTCCTCAAAATCAGATGGATCCGATGAAGTGAAAAGCTCCTGAAAATACAAAACTGCAGTATTTTGAATCACACTTTCCTCTGTTGACCAAGTACCATGCTGATCATGAAGACCGACAAGTCGGTTCATGACCCGACATTGTTTTGTCTGAGCATGAAAATAATTGGTATTATGATCCCCAAATCTCATCCACCGACTTCTACTTTTCTAATACCAATAAACCTCCTCGTCCCGATACGCCTCCCTTAATCGCCAAGTAAGCTCCGCAATTTCCTATACCGTTGTACTGTCAATCTCCTGGGCTGCCGCTAATTTAGATTTCAAATCTTCAATTGTTTCCCGCCCGTACAGAACCTGAGTTTTCCGCCACTGAGAAATAGCCCGTCAACAAGTAGTAATTTTATCCACTAGAGAGGTAGACGGTAAACCACCTCCCACATCCCACCCCTCCGCAATGGCTCCAAAAACCCTCCTTATCAAGCCAGCGCCGATCAAAACGAAAGATGCTCTTGCCCTGGTGAATTTTGTTCTCAATACCGCTATCACCGGCATATGATCCGATGCAATCCTTGGTAGGTATTCCGTAAAAGAATCGGTAAAAAAATCATGCCACTGCTCATTTGCTAAAGCCCGACCCAACCTACACCGTATCGGCTTCTTATCCCGCCATCCTCTCCACGAGAGATTATCACCTAGAGAAAGAAACTTAAGTAACCCGCAATGTCGAATCATTGTATTAAAAGGAACAAAAGAAGAGGCATGACGCAAATGACCACCCTTCTTCTCATGCTTACCTTTTATTTCATTAAAATCACCGATTAGAAACCAAGGTTGGTCTCTTCCCAACCCAATCCAAGTTAACCGTTCCCACACTAGATCACAGTTCTTTGGAACCAGATCCCCATAAACAAAAGACAAATAGATTATATGTCCTTTATAAGTAGCTTCCACATCAATTAGTCTGTTTGATTCAATCAAAAAAGTAACATCATTATTATTATTATTATTATTATTATTATTATTATTATTATTATTATTATTATTATTATTATTATTATTATTATTATTATTTTTATAATAATTATTATTATTATTATTATTATTATTATTATTATTATTATTACTATTATTGTTATAATTATTATTACTATTATTGTTATAATTATTATTTTTATTATTATTATTATTATTATTATTATTATTATTATTATTATTATTATTATTGTTGTGAAATAGTGCCAAACCACCACTACAACCAACAGGTTCAACTGTTTATAAAGCTGAATAACCAAAATGACCAACAAAAGGTTCCAAAAAAGAAAAAGGTTGTCTTGTTTCAGACAAAAACAAAAAATCAGGCCTATGCTTCCCTCATAAGTCCCTAAGATACCCAATTGTAGCTTTATTGCCCAATCCCTGGTAATTCCAACTTAAAATCTTCATTTAATGACCTTTGGAATTGGTGGCTTAGTTCCAGCAGCAGCACCCTTCTCCATCTCTTGTGGCTTCAGGGTAATAGGGCCTCCAGCCGAAGCAGTACTCTTGATTGCAGGACGCTTGTGCGGAGTACGTACATAGACGTTCAGTTTCTTGGAACCAAGACCTTGAGCACCCATGAGACCTTTCCCCTTGCGTGCCTTGTCCACACCCGTAGAAGGACCTAATGCACCCACCTACAGATGCTCACCTACAACAAGCGATTCCGTCCCTGCAAGGTCACACTTCTCACCTAATAGGGTCTCCTCCTCAGTATCAACAACAACCTGGGCCGCAGCCACATCCTCCTATGCCAAATCAGCATCGACCTGTATAGCGAGAGACTCGTCTACAGTGGGAATAGACTCACCTTTCTCCTGACCACTGCCCATAACCAAGGTGGGATCCGCATCAAACCCCTGCACAACAAACTCTTGCATAACCGCATCAGCAGCATCGCCAGTGGAGGCCGAATGTATATCCACTCCTCCTTTCTCTTCCTCCAAAAGTGTTACCGATACTGATCCCCCTGAACCCACCAAAGCACTAGAATCACTCACACCCCCATTATCCTTTGGATCGTCCTCCTGAAACAAGGCCTTGCGGATCACCTTTGATGGTCGAGGTCCATCCACTGTATCCTCCACACCCGCGGGGACACCCTCATCCACCGTCTTCTCAAGCTGAACCCCGTGACTCCTCGCTGCTTCCCAAAGGTGCCTATGCTCATTGTATTGCACATACGTTTGATAACGACGTTGCTTTGTCACCACCGGTCCCCGAAATGGGAAAGCTGACCGACCCTTCAAACCTTTGTCAACCCTCCCCTCATAGGGCCTCTTCCCGTCAGCCTGAGGTCGCTCACCAATTTGTTTACCCTGATGCCCCCGTCAGCACCACCCTCCGAACCAGAGCCTCGATGTCTCTCCAACTTGACCGCATTCCTATAACTTTGATGCCTCTGATCAGCATCCTTCCAGGCAAGACCACTGGTTCCTCCAATGGAAGACAATGATCATTATCATGACACAAACTGAAACACTTCCGACAAAAAGCATACAGCCTTTCATATCGGAGAGAAAAAATAGTCTCCTCACCGTTGAAAAACTCTACTTCTGTCTTAAAACAAAGACACTTAAGGCCGTTCACCGTCACCTGGACTCGCCCTCCGTCGATTTCCACATTCAGCACAGTCCCCAAGGCTTCACCAATGCTTCTGAATGTCGGACCAGCCCAAAACTGAAAGGGCACACCCATAACTCGAATCCAAAATGTGATGAACGAAGGATAGGATGGATCCACAATTGGACACCAACGAACCATGGACACCATCCAGTGATCAAAATAAAAGGGAACCATCTTCAGAACTTCCACCATGTTGGCTTCGTCATCAAAGTCGAACTGAAACTTCCCCAACCCAAGATATGCACCAACCACCTTACCCTCAAGGTGCCAAATCCTAGGAAACGTAACTAGGAGAGCTTTCATATCTTGAGCTCTCGGATTCATGCAGCGACCCACCACTGTTTTGGAATACCCCTCTATGAGCGTCGTGTTGTCAAAGTATGGAACCTTGTCTTTGCACTTCACCCCCCCCCCCTTCGCAACTGAGGATTGACCCAACACCATGTTTTGCGACATAGTAAGAAACGATGCACCAAAATCGACAATAAGAAGAGTATGAAGATGAGACAAATCAAGAGACCAAACAAAGATGAAGTGATGTTGCGTCTTGGCTCGAGAGACACTTTTATACTGAGGCACAGAAAATAATCACAAGATCACTTCGCGAGCATCACCATTGAAAACCATAAACAGCATATCCTGCCAAAGATGCAGTCCCCCATCAATGATTACGAACCATAAAATCAAATCATACCGGTAACAAGCAACCTCAAGATCATACCACATCCTACGACCCCAACACTCATTAAAAAACGAATCAGAAACAGATATTGATCCATCCGCTTTCCTTTTAAGAAAACCTCAGTCGAAAAACTCCACAGATCCATAAAAAGAAAATCTCGAGCCCAGCCGAATCAATCATAAACACAAAGATCCACAAAATCCCCTCCCAAATCAAAGTCTTCTTTGCCAAAGCGACCCCACCTCGAGCCTGAAAAGGACACCATTCATCCACCAAATCAGAAGGAACCAAATAACACCCATTTAAAACCAGGCAGATCCAACATCCCTTTGATGATAAGATTCTCCGAATCAAAATCTTAGGATCCAGCCGAAACCTCCGCAATCCCTCTTGAAGCGAAATAGCAAGGATCCTCCATGAAGAAAGATCCGTAACCCACACAAAATCAAATCGCACACTACTCTTGAATTCAAATCTATATCCTTTGCCCCACCCACAAAACTGAATCTCAGAGAAAGGGACCAGAAATGGCAATCGAAAATACCCATTGGATCCACCAAATAAAGACCAGATATGACCAGAAAAGCCGACGAAAGGAATCCGAAACCCACCGCACAATCTCATGTTAGAAACCTAGAGCCATCGCCATCACTGTCGCCTCTAAGGTTTTTTTCTTAAGGATATATAGTTATTTTCTACAAACATGTTTTTATGTGCCTACCAAAAAAAACATGTTTTTATGTGATAATCCCACTAAATTTCAATTTCAATTTTGCAACATGACTAACATAATATTAAAATAAATTAACACACAATTTTATTTTTGGAAGATTCTCAAAAATAGCACTAATTTAAGTTTTTCTTCCAATCTTAGCAAACATTTTTAAAAATAAAATGTTTGAATTGGGAGAACTCGAGACTCTGTGTTCTTCCGGCGAGAGTTTACGGTGAGAGAGAATCGAAGAAATGTGAATCTGGCAAATTCAATCGAATCTGAAGCGGAAGTGAATCATAATTTGAAATCAAGGAATCAAAGGTTAATCATAAGTGAAAAATTTGTGTTGGCGACATCACAGGCGAACGATGAGCACTGGTCCAGATCTCATCGAAGATCTTCGAGCTCTGGTTCAGAAAGATGATCAAGCCAAAGCTTCATTTTCATCTGGTTTTGAGATCATGCTTCTTCAAGTGATTTAAGGATGATGATAGTTTTGTGTACTGATCAGTAGAATGGGATCCAATTTGGTTTGATTTCTATGATTCTAAGGCTGCCAAGGTTGTTTAGATTTTTCATTTCATATTTCCCCATAGAAATGATAGTTCTGCTGTAAGATTCTCTGAGAATTTGATGTTGAAAGTAACATTAGCTTGATCACAGTCACATTACGTTTTTTTTTTTCCATCTATGTTTGCTTTAATCACTACTTGTGGTTGAATCTGGTCACATTGGTAGATGGGTTGCAGAAGTCTACTAGATAATTTATATTTTTGATTTCTTCCTTACTGTTGGTAAGATGATCCTCCAAGGTGAACTTCTAGTTTAAAGAATCATGGGCACATGAATATTCCAAATTCTACCATGAAAAATTATTGTTGAATGCTTCATTCTTCGGTACCTTATTTCATCATGAGTGTCTCACATTTGCAGGTTTTTTACAGGAACGTAAAGGTAGTTACCCCAGGAGATGTGGGCGCTAATGCAAGGGATGAGACAAGTCTAGAAGATGGGATCCAAGCCATAAGAAGGATCCAAGCTGGATTTATTTGGTTATTAATAATTTTGTGTTGTTCTTTACTAGTGTTAGTGTCTCTCATTATTAATAAAACAGTAAGGAATCTTCTTTTACCCAGCTACGTGGAAATAACATCTTTTACCTTAAACCATGCTTTACACTTAATCAATTCAACAGTTTAATTTTTCGATAATTTTGATTCAACAGTTAAACATTATATATGTCATTTGCTTTGGGAAGCACATTTTCTCTTACTTGCCTTTCAGTTTCATCTTATGATGTGATGATTGTTAACGAAATTGAAACCTGTAAGTTAAGATAGATGGTCAGCAGCAACTATTGCATCAAGAAAATGTATGATGTGAGTTGATAGTGATACTGGTGAAATTCAGGAAGGATTACAAGAAATTCAGGAAGGATTCTTTAAATTCATGATGAGTTTCATAACAAGTTTAGATTTCAGGATAACTTTCATAAAAAATCTGGATATTGCTAAACACCAGGATAGCACAAAAATATAACCATTACCCTGTACTAATGAATTTTTTTTTTTTTTTTTTTTTTACAATTATTTTTAGTAGTGCTGAGATTTTATGTTGAACGTTTCCTTGTTTTATGAATTCAAATATATTTTCATAACATCATTATTTATAGATGCTTCTTTGCTCCATTCAAACTTTTGTTGATAGCTCCTAAAGTCCCTTCTCCTATTCTTGTAACTTGAAAAATCAACACCGAGCATCCATCATTACTATGAAATGTTGAAAACTCAGCATCCATCATTTAGGAAGGACATCTCATATTTTAGGAAGGCCTTCATCATAATAAAATAAAATGAAAACAAAGAAAACAAAGCATACATGCCCCATAAGGACTCGAAGCGGGATCTTTGAGTATTGTACTAGCATGTAACCAGTAAGACAAGTTTTTCATTCAAATATAATATAAAAATAAATGTATATAGGCCCTGTTTGTTTAGTAGTCGCTGCGACACATTCAAGCGACTCAAAATTACACGTCAAAACAAGCAAAAGAAATGGTGGAGTTTAAAAAAGGTGTCGCAACGACTACTTTCTCCAGTGTTGTCGGTGTTACCGGTGTCGCTGAAAAACGGAGCGACCATAAAACTGATAAAAAAGAGTCGCTGCGACTACTTTATGAAGTTGCCGTTGTTAGTCTCCACAAGTTTGCATATCAAGTTACGTGTGTTTTTGTGTCGTTGATCGCGAACATGAAAAGAATAGGGCCTATGGATATTGCCCGGATAGGTGATTCTTTGAAATTTAGGAAGGTTTCATTAAACTTCATGACGACCTTCATAAAAATTTAGAAAGACACAGAACCAAATCATTATTCATATGTGTATATATATATATATATAATATCATGATGTGCACACAAAAAATCAATATCCCTCACTAAATGGAATAGTTTGTAATATACAGCAAAAT
This sequence comes from Camelina hispida, assembly GCA_023657505.1. Taxonomy (NCBI): domain Eukaryota; kingdom Viridiplantae; phylum Streptophyta; class Magnoliopsida; order Brassicales; family Brassicaceae; genus Camelina; species Camelina hispida. Next base: position 28,466,102 of record CP094631.1, on the reverse strand, counting down.
AAAAATTAAAAAGGGGTCAAAACTCATTTCTTTAAATTTAGGAAAGATTTCACATTATTTAGGATGATATCTTTGAATTTTATGAAGATCTCCCTAAATGTCTGATTGTCAACTTTGTATCTGCAGTTTGTATCTCTCTCAAAAATTGTAGCAACTATTGACGAATATAAGCATTAGCTATAAGTTCTACAAGTTGCTAATATGATTGACCCTTTAAGCTGAGATCCGACATCACAATGAATAGGAAGATCATAATACATTCAAGTTTAAAACTTGTAAATGTGCTATAACACCAAACCTGCAAACTACAAGCTGAAGAAGCCAACGACATTAAAATCAATGACGACAACCAACTTTTCTTACTCTTCATAGATCTCTTCCTCATCTTCCTCCACTCAACAATCCTTTACAAAAACACCCATTTTCAAATGATGATGAATAAAACAATATATAAAGCATTTTCTCTTTGTGTTGAAAAAACCAATTCTCAAAAATGTTCACATAACTAAAAGAGAGAAGAAGAACAACAATCATAGCATCATTTTATGTTAGAAAGAAGAATCAAAGGAGAAGTTGAAAAACTGAAGAAGTTGAGCTTTAGAAGTCTTAGTCAAATGAATCCTTCTAGTCTCCATCTCCTTATGAAGCCTCACTCTCTACTTTGCAGGATCCATCTTCTTCTTTTCCATATTTGCTATGAATCTCACCTTCATTGATTCAAATCCAGATCTGATAAGCTCCCCATCCATCACTTGATCTGATCAACGGTAGCTCAAAATCGTTATCTTCGTCTTCAACATCGTCACGATCTATCGATCCAGAACGCTCACCGCACAATGTTTGATCACAGAGGAGATCGAGAGAGAATGAGATTATCAAATTCATTATAGTTGTGAAAACCCGAGCTCCAAACACAAGCCTAAGCATCTTTGACTGAATCTCCGACATATTCGTCGTTAATCCCAAATATGATTGGTGAAGAAAAAGTTGTAAACTTCACATGTAAGCTTCACATAAATCATATATTTAATAAAGATCTGACCTGAGATTGAAAGCTTCACATAAATCAAAATTGTAAGATTCTTGTGATTAAAATTTGTTCTTCTTTCTATCATAAATTTAATAATTAATTTTAGAAAAATATTATTAATAGAGAAATTCCTTTAAATACTACTAAAAAAGTTTTTTCTTCCAAAAATACCACATTTTAGTTTTTTTTCCAAAAATACCACAAAAGTTTTTTTTTCCAAAATTACCACTAACACAAAAAATTGAATTTTAAGGATGTAGAATTATTTTTTATATATTTGGGTTGACAAATTTAGTTTTAGGGTTTAGTTTTTAGGGGTAGGGTTTAGTATTTATAATTTAGGAATTAGTTTTTAGTATTAGAACTTTAGTTCAATTATGTGTTATTTTTGGAAAAAAATACATTTTAGTGGTACTTTTGGAAAAAAACTAAATTATGGTATTTTTGGAATAAAAACTTATTTTAGTGGTATTTATGACAATTGCCCTTATTAATATACTAAAAGTACTATACACTAAAAGTGCTAGTTTTGGAAGTTTTGAACGTGTGTTCTAATTGTATCCTAAAAACTTAAAATGGTGCTAGTATAGGGTATTTCTCTCTTTTTTTTTTCTAGATGAGAAAATTAACGCACATCTTGTTTCATAATATATACAGAAAATCGATTACAATTGAAAAAATAAATACGGACTAATCCGTCATATTCACTTTTCTGCTAATTATATGAGTCACAAATTAAAATGGTACCAAATATACGAAGCATTTTGTTAATATAGATCAATTTGCCAAATGGTCTTATCCCCCTTACAAGTGCTCTATATTAACCAAATGTTTCTTATATTTTGGATCATTACAATTTAGGGCTGCCTGTAGGAGGCCCCCTGTAATATAAGGTTTCAACTCGTGTACCCCTCTACTTTAAGGCTCTACATATTTCACCCTAGACGATATCTGTTCTGCCCAATTCCACCCATGTTAATCTAATTCTATCTAATTAACCAAAATAAATTGAGGTTCTTAAAATCAATGATTTGCGTTTTAAAATCGATAATTCGCGATTATAATTGTACCGCGATTGCTAACCCGACTCGAAAATATCAGATCCGAAATAGTTTTATTTACCCGTTACTAAACCCAATAAACCCAAATCGATTTGGGGAAAACTAGAAATTAGGGCTCCTCTTCTCTTCTTCTTATTCTTCTTCCTCGATTCAATCTCTTTATTTCTTCATTCAAGTTCTTCTTCTTCGTTTGCTTCTTCCTCCTCATTTCCTTCTGCTTCGTCGTTTGGTTTGGGTGTCGCGAACTGAGAGCATCCAACATCAATAACCATCAAGTAAGAGAACAAATCCAACATCAATAACCATCAAGTAAGAGAACAATCAAAACTTACGACATCTTTTGTGCCCTCTCGCTTGATTCGGACCCGACGATGATGCTCTCAGTTCGCGACACCCAAACCAAACGACGAAGCAGAAGGAAATGAGGAGGAAGAAGCAAACGAAGAAGAAGAACCTGAATGAAGAAATAAAGAGATTGAATCGAGGAAGAAGAATAAGAAGAAGAGAAGAGGAACCCTAATTTCTAGTTTTCCCCAAATCGATTTGGGTTTATTGGGTTTAGTAACGGGTAAATAAAATTATTTCGGATCTGATATTTTCGAGTCGGGTTAGCAATCGCGGTACAATTATAATCGCGAATTATCGATTTTAAAATGCAAATCAATGATTTTAAGAACTTTAATTTATTTTGGTTAATTAGATAGAATTAGATTAATGTGGGTGGAATTGGATAGAATTGATATTGTCTAAGGTGAAACATATAGAGCCTTAAAGTAGAGGAGTAAACGAATTGAAACTTTATATTACAGGGGGCCTCCTACAGACAGCCCTAAAATTTATGCCCCACAAGCATAATTTGACAAAGTGATCTATATTAAAAAAATGCTTTTTGTATTTGAGATCATTATAATTTGCCAAAGTGATCTATACTGACACTTTTTTAGAAACACTTGTAAAACAAGATTACTTGTTTGTAATCCGTATTCAGATTTCTCTTACCAAGAAAGGCATTTTAGAAATTTGTTTTAAGTTTGGCTCAGTTGTTTTCAAGTTCGGATATTTACATGGAAAACTGGTCATGAACTGAATACTTAGTAAATATAGTTTGCGATTGGTAAACTTTTATACAAATGTATCCAAATCTATTCAAACATATTCAAATATAATTATCCTGAAAAAGAAATAAAACATTGGTTAGTTCTTATTTTACGCAAATTTATCCAAAAGTGTCTAACATGTTTGGGTTTATAAATATTTTTAGGTATTTCAGATATGTATTTATGTATATTTGTGTTTTAAATATTTTTGGATACCCATATATATCAGTTTGGTAGAGAGATAGAACACATTCAATATTTAAGCTGGTTCACATTTGGTTTAGTATTTCCAAATTAGCGTTGGGAAAATTTTCTCAAAGCTAAAGTCCTTAACATTTATGTAGTTTTTTTGTTCTCTTTAGAAAATTTTAACATTCTGAGTTTTGATAAAGTTGTGAGTCCAAACTAATTCAGAAATTTAGAAATTTATTTAACTATTTTTTTAATATGTGGACAAACAGTTTATTTCATATTGAAAAAATAGTTAAATAAATTTCTAAATTTCTGAATTAGTTTGGACTCACAACTTTATCAAAACTCAGAATGTTAAAAATTGTGAGTCCACAATTCTATTGGTATAAATTCTAATATTGAAGATCTATCAGAGAATATCATGCTCACTCGCACGCTCTGCCAAACAAAAACATTCCTCCATGCCTCCAGCAAGATCTATGAATATGTCAACGGTTTCTCTATGTCTCTCTCTTTACATTTTGATGCAATCCCTAAAACTAAACTAACCCTTTGGTTTATTTGTAGGAAAAATTGTGATTGGACATATAACATAGACTTTCCAAACCGATATGTAATATCCTTTTGTTTACTTCCTTTCCTTTTATCTAATAAAAATATATTCTTTTGTTTACCTCCTTACCTTTTATCCAATAAAAAAATATCACCTAATACTAGAAAAGTTAGTTTTTTTATTTCTTTTAACGTCGTTGACGTCCTTCACAATTTTCCATTTTCTTTCAATATTTTCATAATTAAAAATTAAATTTAACAAAACAATATATAATTTTGTTTAATTAGAAAATAGAATTTTAATTCTCATTTGTCAATCCAAACCGACAAATAATCTTTAATAATTATAAAATCTAAATCTTAATTCTCATTTGTCAACCCAAACCAACATATAATCTCTTTTAATTTTAATTGTAAAATCTAAACCCTAATTCTCATTTTTCAACCCAAACCGATATGTAATATCTTTTAGTTGTAAAATATTAAATCCTAATTCTCATTTTCAATCCAAACCAACATTTAATTTTTTTTAATCATAAAATCTAAACCTTAATTCTCATTTGTCAAACCAAACTGACATATAATTTTTTAATTGGAAAATCTAAATATTTTTTATAAATCAAACCGACATATAACCTATTAAATCAAAGCTCAATAATATATTATTAGTAGTTTGAACATATATTTTTTTTTTCCTTTTATTAGGTGACATATAATCTGATTGGTTGAAAAAGAGGAGGTCAACAAAAGTGTTCACACCTAGAGGTGAACCCTAATATTTTCCGGAGAAAAAAAGTTTTCTAGGTCCACCTCTCACATGTATCCTATTGAAACTTGAAACCATCCAATAGCAATGGTTCAGCCAAAATTATCAAATGGGGGTTTAAACAAGATAGATAATTTATAAGTTAATATCTAGATTTGATTGGTGACAACGTTTAAACGAGATGGTTAGTGAAACAACCCGACCCATTTTTTTAATAATATATAATTAAGTATTCCATACTACTTAATTAAATCAACCAACTTACAATTCATCTTTAGACCAACAACAACTAATATGCACAGCAAAAACATACCAACAACATAACAAACTCCAATAAATCATCAACACAATATATATATACCAACACTATAATATCATTTCTAACAATTTTATCTAACAACCTAGCATGCTTCTATACAAGGTTCCAACATTAATAAACATAACCAAGACCAACAACAAATAACCGAGACCCTAGATCATTCTCCTCCTCATTGCCATGATTCCACGCTAAACATTACGTGCACCACAAACACAATGAGATGCGTGAGTATTACCAAAAAAAAACCCAATGAGGCGATCCTCCCATCTACGAGCTATACACACAAACAAATAAAGAGTACAACCACAAATAAAACATAACAAACTAGCCAGTAAACAGAACAACCAATAACACATTCACCACACCTACATATCATCACACAAAACAAGTCATACAACCCAATCGCTCAAATAAGCTCATGGTCACGCACTCACCTTAACAAGCTGATTCTAACAACAATTACAACCAGGAGAGACTCTCCTGCGTCTGCAATAGTCTAGACATGTCCTACCAAAAGCCATACAGCCAAAAACAACCTTGAAGCAAACTGGGAAAAAATATAAAAAAAGAACAGTCTCAAACACGAAACCCTAAAATAAAAACCAACCGTTAACTATCAAAATCCTCCAGTGAAAAGCTATCCCTAGATGTCACAAAGCTTTCCACAAAATCTCGTGCCGATCAGAAACCAGAAGAGACCACGATCTCGGTTACAATCCCCGATGGTTCCAACTCGCGTCTGAGAAAGCGTGTCTCAAGAAACTGCCAATAACTCATCGCATTTAAATCCAAATCGAATTCTGTAAAAAGGAGAATGAAGAAGAAAGGCTTGGGAATAACTCTACAAAAATTTAATTACCTTTAAGTACGATTTGATATGTCAAAACCGTTTCCTCCCAAACTCTAACGACTATGCTCCTCTTTCTCTCTAACACAAAGTTTTGTTGATCTCATTCTCCTTCTCACCAAATAACCAAGAGTTCTCTCTCTTTCTCTCCCTCTCTCTCATCAGAACCATGTCGACAACCACACACACAAAAGAGAGGAGAAGAGGCGTTACTTGATAAAAAAAATTAGGGTTTTGGTTTAATTAGATTAAACCAGGATGTAATTAATTAAAATCTACTCCTTAGGTTTATTCAACACAATCCAAAATACAACCCCGGTACATAGATGTTATAGTTAGAATATTATGAACGGCGGTAGAAAAAGCGGTTAAAAATAGCAAATAGAAAAGATGTTTTGGTAAAAAAATGAAACAACCCTTCCTATTTTTTTTTTATAAATAATAATAACAATGATAAACTAGTGGTCACATACCCAATAACAACCTAGCAACAACCAAGAACAGTGGATAACAAATAATTCCATTAACCAACAAATGAAATAATCAAGTTCTAACATCCTACAATGTTCTATCAACTCGATTCTAGTGACCTATCAAAGATAGACCACAATCAATCAAACCTCTAGAACATCCTCCTCCTCATTGCCTTGATTCCACGATCACACTTTGCCTTACCTGCACACCACAAACAACAATTTAGATGCGTAAGTATTATCATAAATACTTAGTGATACAATCCTCCCATCTACTGGGCTATACACACAAGCATTTAAAAATACAATGTCAAGCAATCATCAAGCAATAACAATCAAACCAAGAACAAGCAATCATCGATCAACGAAGGTTAGTGTCGACTGACACCATACCAGTGTCAATCGACACTGACAACCTAGTGACGACCGACACCTCCTTGGTATCGACCGACACCTGCTCGACACCTCCCGAAAACCCTAGTTGTGTCGATCGACGCCTCCACATGGTGTCGATCGACACTCCCAAGATTCCCCAGCCGTCCTCGCACTAGTGTCGACTAACACACCAATGGTGTCGATCGACATTGATGCTGAGCATCGTCTTCCTCGACGCTCTCTTGCAGATCTCCGCCTCCCAACGCTTCTCAATCATCCCAAACTCATCCACAAGCCACATAGAGACGTAGAAACACCAAAACAACCACAAGCAAGCAAGGAATCAGACAACCAACTCAATAATCACAAAACACTGAATTCTCAAGCTTAGTTAAGCCATGGTCATGCACTCACCTCTTTTACAGGAGATTTGATTGAGAAAACTGTGGAAACAACACCTTAAGAAGCTTCCCCTTCGTTCCCAGCAACAATCCTCCCTTACACAGCAACAGATCTCACTAAAAACTACCAAGAACAAGCCCGAATCTCCCAAGAACACTCTCTAACGCTTTCTCTCCCTTTTCTCTCTTTTCTCACTAAACCTTCGAAACTTTCGACTTCCCATTAAATATGTCGGTTTGGGTAACCAAATAAACCAATCCAACTCGCAATTGATAATTTAAAATAGTCTGGTCGAACCAGAAAAGCTTGGTGTCGATCGACATCAGGGTGTGTCGATCGACACGTATCCCAAATCATACTATTTAATTCGCGGATGTTACAAAAAAACAGTTGAGTATTTAGTTTGATTGGTATGATTGAATAATATGAATTACATTAAATTATGAAAAAATGAATATTAATTTAATTAAATAACAAAAATATGGAAGAACACATTATATTTTATAACATGAAAAAAGGAATAAACCAATAAATTATAAAATGTAATAAGAAATAGATTTTAAAATTTATAATTGGAATTCTTAATGGTTGTGACTTGTGATGATTTATTTATCTAAAACATTTAAAACAAATAATTGTAATTTAGTCTTACAATTAGGCTAATTAAAAGGCCAAACCTAATAAAACCCCAAGCCCAAACCAAAATTGCCCAGGACTGTGAAAAACCCCAGAAGAAGTCGACGACAGAAGCGGCTTCGCCTTGCTCATCAATCTCGCTCGCTCGTTCCGTCGTGGGATTTTTTGCAAAGAAGAAGAAGCTTCAAGTTTCAGTCTTTCTCCTCCTCGCTCCTATCACTACCCAGATATATGATGATGAACCTTGTAAGGAGATCAGCGATAGCCATCGGCCGCCAATCCAAATCGAAACTGACTTCGTTTTCTTCATCCGCTTCTTCACGAATCCCAAAATCGGTTTCTCTCTGCCTTCCCCTTCCTTTTGCGTAGTTATGATTTTGTATTCCATTTATTACTCTTTTCCCTACTCTGGCGGAACTTGACTTGCATAATCTACACATAGCTCTCGACTTAGTACAAGTTTTGCAATATCTGCAATTTGGTCTGAGGTTGTTTTTTTCAGTGTCTCGGGTGAATGCTTCGCTTTTCTAGTCCTGTTTGAATTGAATCTCTCTAGTAACACCTTGATCGTTTTAACAACATTTGACTACCCCTTGTTCATTTCTTTGCAATTATACCCGAGACTATTCATACTCTGTAAGAGACTGTTTCTATTTTCTTCAAAAGGTCTCTTCCCTTCCCTTTAATTGTTGTTTTCTCCCTTCCGATATGCAGTTGATAAGCGTTTTACAAAGTGGAGCATCAAGGCGGACCATTACTAGTTCGGGTCTCACGAGTCTGGTAACACACAACATTTTGTTTGCTACTTACACACCCTTACCCTTTTGGGGCATTCAATCTGTTAGTTTAATAGCTCTCATCGAGTTTTTCTTATGCAGGACTCAACTGGAGCTAAGGGTCAGCAGTTATCATCATGTGTTGTAATATATAAAACTTCAAATCCCATTCTTGTGTAGTTGTTGTTCTGACCATCATCTCTGTTTGCAGGACTATTGTTTCGACCCCAAGCAAGTATATGTACGGAAACAACTCTTCCAAAGACGATCACTTACCTTGCTAGATCTTTTGCATCTAGAACTTCTAAAGAACCTGGGAATCAGCAGAATAAGGTGTTCCTTCATAACAATATGCTTTTTACCTCCTCAACATTTTTTGTGTACAAAGTTTCTCCTTCATTTCTACCTTCTGTGTTCGTCACTTATCACAACGCAAAGCATTAAAAACGACAGACGACTTATATCCCAATATGCATAGCTACTAAAAAACAGTAATGCCTGCTTTGAAAACTGTGTGTTTACAGGCTAAGAAAGAGGTGACGACTGTGGAGGATCCTTTTGATTCTCCTACATACCACATCCCTGAGAAACCGGTGACCTTTACAGAAGGTGCTTCCTACAGTCTTGTTATTCTTGCTGGGCTTGCGGTTGCCGGAGCTGCTGGCTACGGTGTCTTTAAAGAGCTCATCTTTCAACCAAAAGAGTGAGACTTGTGAACCTCTAGTTTCATTTTATCTGCTAGTACATTAGGATTTGGTCTTAATATAAAGACACACCATTCTGTATTTTAGGTACAAGATCTTTGACAAAGCCCTGAAGAGAATTCAAGCTGATGGTCAGGTAATAATAAGAAAGTAACTCCATCGGAAGCGTGGTGTAATAATAATTAATAAACGAGAAAGCATCTCTGTTAATGCTGAGATTGTCTTGTTAATTAGGTGAGGGTTAGGATTGGATCCCCAATCAAAGGCTACGGACAAGAAACTAGAAACCGAGCTGCTCGTCAACGTATACCCAACAGAGTATTTACAGATGAAGACGGAGTTGAGCATGTTGAGGTAATTCACCCCCCTTCTGGCCTTGGAGTCACATCCTTGTTTGAGAACATAGTCGGAGGAAACAGAATACAGAATAGCTTGTTTAACATTATCAATATTGAATATGCTTCAGGTAAACTTCTACATCCGTGGGCCTCAAGGAGCAGGGAAAGTGTATGCGGAGATGTTTAAAGACAAGGCAGAGAATGAGTGGAAATACACGTACCTGATCGTAGAGATTCTTACACCTTCACCAGCCAAATTGATGCTGGAGTCTTATTTGCCCGCCTAAACACTAGCTCTTATATTTATGATTGAGTTTATTCCGGAAAACATTCATAAACGGCTAAGATTGGTTTTTAGTTGGGTGTTCGAAGAAAGCAAAGATTTGTGTTATAGGAATGACTTGTTGTTATCAACGTCGGGACTGTTTGCTAATTGGAAAAACAAATCTAATCTGGTAAAATGCTCAATGTTTATGATCCTCTTGAGGATTGATTAATATTCTTGTGCGCATTACTGTAACCATGAAACTGATTGATTAATATTCTTGTGCGCATTACTGGCAACATGAAACTGATACATTGGGAAATGCATATACCATGAAGAATCAGGTATACATTAGTAGCACTCTTACAATCATGGATCAAATCAAAAGGTGTTAACAAGTATCAGTAAGATTACTGTATTAAGTATTACTTTTAGTTCAATCTTTTAATATTATAGAAAATCGTAAGAAGTGATCGCATTGTAGATAGTAGTATATATGTAAATTTTATTTTCATGTATAAAATTATATTTCAAGTTTTCAATGTGCCGCTGAAACATAGTACTCATTCTGTGTCATTTTAGACTGGAAATGTTGTTAAATAATAAGGATCATTTTGTATTTCCAATATAGATGTTTGGTAAATTTTTCAATTTTATCCTTACTAATTTAATGTATTGACCAATACAAAAAGTTTCATAATATATTATAATTTATAAGGAGTAAAATAGAAAATTTAATGATTTTTTAATATATGTGAGAAACCCTAAAATGACACTTAATATGAAACAAGGAGTAATAATTTTATTGAAGAGTATATAGTTCTTGCATAATAAAACTCTTACATAGAAGTTTTGAATAAATTTTACTCCCTCCGATCTGAAATAAGTAGGTGTCGGTCTGGAAAAATTCTCTTTGATTAAGGAAGTGTACAATTTGACTATTTTGAACTCACGATTAAAACTAATTTACAATTTTATTTTTTGTTTCTCTTTTATTTGTGTTAATTTAGTTAAAATTATATTAGTAATTTAATTAGTATTATCACATTAAAAAAAAAGAGAACGACAATTAATAAAAAAAGAAAAATCACTCATAGAATGACACTTATTTCACATCGGAGGGAGTATTTATCAAGAAAATTGTAAAAATTGTAAGAAATTAATAACCATGAAACTTCGCAAAATTCTATTGTGAAAACTCGTAACAAATTTATAGTGAAAATTTTATTTATAAAAACCATACTTTTCAAAGAAAAGAATAAAGTGATACACCCTAACGTGGTTTTACTTACACGGATTATACCCAATATTGCTCAATGTTACAGGAGGCCATATACCATAAATTAATTGACCCTTAGAAAAAAAAAACAGAGAATGTAGCGAAAGATATTACAAGATACAAGTATTAAGTAAACTCTATAAAAAACTATGTGACCCTATGTTATATTATAACTCAATTGGCTCAAAAATTTTAATTTTTTGTCACAAGTCACGTGAGAGTCTTCTTCTTTGTAGACTAAACCTAAGAGGGGGTATTGAATTAAGATTTTAGAAGATTTTATGGATTTTAGATTTTGAGAGACTCTGAAAGATATTTTATGATTTTGTAGATTTTTAGAAGATTCTTTAAGATTTTAAAATAAATTTCAATGGTCATTTTGTGAGATTTGTTGTGAGATTTTAAAAGATTACTGGAAATCACGCAATCAGTGACCGCTGCATATTCAAAAAAAAAAAACAAAAAGACATGTTCAAGCTTCTTTCGTATGTGGCTCATGTGTGAAGTTGTTTATATGTGTTGGAAACTATGATCTCTTTAATCATAGAGATATATTGGTCTCTTCTTCCAGTACTAACTCCATAAGCTGCAATTGCCTATAATTCGATCATAGTTTCCAATATTTATAAAGTTCACACATGAGCCACATATCTTTGCCAAGGAGAAGACACTCTTGGAGGCTATGCGTTGATACTGGTAAGCTACTTTGATCTTTTCTTGTTTAAGGATCTGTGTTAGATAAAACCGTGACGTGGTGATCTTGTGAAGATTGACTAAAACAGAGACTATCAACCATAGTTTTTTGTTTGTTCAACATGTAAATGTTTGGATCCGAAAATATGAAACATATAATTTTGGTTTAACATGTAACTGGTATCAATATGAATTAGCTGTGGGATACGTAGACACGAGCGGTATAAGCATGCATGAGGAAGTCAACAAAATCCTAGGACGAAGAGAGCTTAAGCTTTTATTTTTATTTTTACCAAGACGTGCAAAATTAACAAAGTCATTTTGCGATTTGGTTCTCTAATTTTCTCAGCTATAGTAGCGAACCCAGGAGCAGAGGGGTTTTCTTTCATTACCATCTCCACTAATTGTCACTCGATCATAAATGGCGACACCGGTCGACGAAATTCATGTCCAGTTGTGTTCTGGGTATAGAAATTGGGAACGAGAGAGATGGGTCTTTGAAGCTACTGCGGAAGAAAGAAGTTTTGTTCGTCTCCGACACAGTATTTTTTTTTTTTTGAAATCCTTCAGAATTCCACCCCTAGAGGTGTGATTTTGTCTGTAATGTTTTTCAACTAAAAAGATGAAAAAAGTCTCCTAGAATCAGATAGAATAAAGTTTTCTAAATTTTGTTGGGGAAAAAAGCCAAAAAATACCCCATCTTATTTTTATTTGGAAGTTTAATACCTGGTCTTTTTTGGTTGGAACTTTAATACCTGGTCTTTTTTCTGTTGTCAATAAAAATCTTCGTTTATATTTGTGTTGGCTGATTAGCACATCGGAGTTAACTCCGGTAAATGGCTTTGCCGGAATCGCTAACTCTAGTTAAAAATTAACCCCACGTGGTTAATAAACTAAATGAAAGACACTGTTGCCCTTCACTTTTATTTTCCCCAAAATCGAATTTGAGAGAGGAGAAGAACCCTAAATCGTTTCAGGAATCTTTCTCTTATCTTCCTGGTTTAAATCGTGAGAATGATTAGCCAAAGTTCAGGCTCTGATGCAAATTCGAGTCGGATTTGGGGTCCTCTTTGCTGCAATTGTGGTAGAGCTACGACGCTTGCAAAGTCATGGACAAATGACAATCCGGGTAGAAGATTCTTTAAGTGTGTTGTTCATGGTTTTGCAAAGTGGGCAGATGAAGAAAGGCCATATGGTTGGCAGAAGGTGAGCTTACTGGAGGCTAGAGATGAGATTAAGATACTCAAAGAATCTGTGAAGGCAATGAATGTGAGTGGTTCCAACAGTACCTCCCATGATTTAGTGAACAAACATGAGCAAGAGAAGAAGAAGCTAGAAAGCGAAGTGATGGCAGCTAATGAGAGGGAAAAAATGCTTAGGCAGTTTATCTTATTGTCTTCGGGAGGTTTCATTGTTGTCATTGCTATGATCCTTGTAATGGGAAAGAACTAGGTTATATTTGGGTTGGTTTCATTGTTGTTTAGATTTGATTCAAGTGTGTTGTGTTGTGAAATGTACTCCTATGTTGTAAGTTGCAAGTGTTTGTTTGAAATCAAATTATCCTAACTTCATTTCATTGATCCGAAAGAGAGTCATGTAGACATAAAGATCCAACATCCCCAAAAACAAAAAAAAGGATTCGAGCATAAGGAAAGGGGCCAAAATAAAGTCAATATCCTACATTGATCGTAGATAGTAATCAAAAGACATACAAATCTTATTCTACTTCTTCTCAGGCTGCCACACATCGAACACCTTATCATTCCAAGGAGACATAAAAAAGACAGGCGGTTTAGGAGCTTCATCGGACACTTTACCACGTCCCTTACCAGAAACCTTCTTGCCTGTTCCATTTTTGCTGCCAGGAGGACGTCCACGAGCACGTCCTTTTGCAGTTGTGTTACCTAGACCACTTGTGTTAGCTGGAGCACTTGAATGTTGTGGAACTTGTGGTTGTTGTGTTGATTGGGTTTGAGCAACAGGTGGTGTTGATTGGCTTTGAGCCCTCTGCCACCTCTTTGGTGCATTGTCGATGCTCCATGGATCATCATTGTCCTATCACAACTCTAATGTTATATTTTAATTTTTTGAACCCGATTAAAAACACAAGGATAGATTACTTACCAGACTTTTCCTTGGTCTCCCTCTCTTGCGTGGAGGAGCTAACTGTGCAGCTTGATTTTTACATGTTCCCTTATTGTGACCCATTTGCCTACAATTGCTACAAGTAACAGATTTACCTTCACGAGTAAGCTTTGTTGGATTAGTCGATGATTCACCTGGCTCCTTAATCCTATCAAACTTCTTTGGACGCCCTCGTTTCTTCCTCTTATCAGGTATTTCAATGGACCCTTTACCTGTTCTCCTCCATAACCTTTCTCCATTTACGGGGTCTATGTTGTCCTTGTAGGTGTCTTGCCACACACTTGCTTGTAAATGTCTATCAACATAGCTACAATTAAAAAAGACACCATCAATCAATATTGTACAAGAGAGTGAGTTAACAAGAAAGTATGTTGTAAAACTTACTCTTCGGCTTCACGGTTGTGTTTGAATAACAGTATATTTGACATGAGATTTACAAATTAGTAATTGAACCTAAATATGACTCGTGCTAGAGCACGGGTTGAAATTCCTTTATTTTTTTATTTGGTAATTTTTTAGAACATCGTATATATAATTATTTTATTTATTTTAAAATTTTTTTTTGGATGGAATACTATAACATGAAATCATATACACTTATGAAAATAACTTATATTCTATAAGATATATTCTAGTATATCTAGATTTTGACCTGCAGTATAACGCAGATTAAGTTGTGTGATAAAAAAATTAATTTTTGTTTATTAATTTTATTTGATTTGTTTAGTGTTTAAAATTATATATTGTATTTTGATTGTTAATTTTTTGACTTAACCTATAGTATAGCGCATATTAATTTTATGACCAAATATGTAACATATGTTTGTCAAAATCATCGTGACTGAAAAGGCCTACCAAATAATATTATTCCAAACTTAAATTTAATCCGAGAAATCTTATTTTTGAAATTTTAACCCATGCTCTTGCAAGAGTTCATATTTCTTGAAAATTTTTCATATTATAGTGACATATTATTGATCCGTGCTATAATAAATCAAATTAGAGTGTTTATAATTTTTAACTTTTTATCTATCATATATTTATTATATTCTTAAAAATATCAAATTAAACTATTTTTAAAGATTCCAAATTAAATTATTTAAAAATTTTATTATAGTATATAAAATTATACAATTCAACAAAAAAAATATGAAATGAAGTTTCTACACAATTTTTGATATTATACCATTAGAAGTTTAGAAGCTACCCGAGTTTGCTCGTGGTTTGTAGAATTAGTTATCAAAACTGACTTGTGTTTGTTAACAAAACGATCATACAAGAGTTTATATACACATCACTTTTAGGATTTACAACAACCGTCATAAAACGTACCAGACCATGACCCATACCAAACGACTTGGTGTTATACACGGTCTTATATTCTCCCTCACCTTGGAGCATGAAGATTTTGAATACCCAACTTGAATATAATGTCTACGAACTGAACATGTCCCAAAGCTTTATTAGTTAAGATATCGGCTAGTTAATCTTTATGATAAGATTGAAGATACAAACTCTTCTCTCTTATCTCTTCTCAATCCACATTACAATCACAAACCCTAATTGATAAGTTTGGAGTTACAGATTTACAGTTCTCCAATCTCATCACCTAAGAACAGAGCACATAAGCTTTAATTCCTCTTTACACATCAATGATCACGCAGGATGATGTTCACAACCCTCCTCTAATTCTATTTATACTCTAAATTCTTCTCTTTAGAATTGTCACGTGCCTCTATTTCTCTCACATTGCTCTCTTATCACTTTAGTACTAATGTGATATCGATGCTTTCACAATCCCATAAATGATTGCGGTGCATGACAGTCTAGCTTAATGTGCCTTGTGTGCTCATAAAAGAATGGATTGGCAACAATATGAATAACAATTTTACTATCACAGAAGAAAAGTGCCAGATAAGTTTTTTCGATACCATATATGTGACCGTGGAAAAGTTTAAAACATACGCATACGGGTTATATTGAATATACCTTTTCGCTTCCTAAAATTAATCATGTTTAGTGGGAGATAAATGACAAAGTTGCGATTTTTGGAAGATTTGTTATGTAACATCCGCGAACCGGATTATGCGGTTTTGGTAGGAGTGTCGATCGACACCCTTGTGGCATCGATCGACACCACTATTTCTGGGTTCGTCGGGTTTGTTTTAATTCGCGATTTTGGTTTGGTTGGTTCGATTGGTTTGGTTTAGTTATCTAAACCGAGTATATAAGTGGAGAAGCGACAAATTAAGAGTTTTAGGGTGTCTGGTCGCCGTTTGCAGAGATAGAGAGAGAGGAGAGAGCCTATTGTGCTGTGAAGGAGATTAAAGGAGAAAAAGCAGAATCGTTAGGATTTGGGAGGAAATATTTTCGGCATATCAAATCGTTCTCAAAGGTAATGAAATTTGGTAGGTTTATTCCCAAGTCTTTCATCGTCATTCTCCTTTTTACAGAAGTAGTTTTGGATTTAAAATCGATGAGTTATTGGCAGTTTCGTGAGTCACGTTTTCTCAGACGCGAGTTGGATCCATCGGGGATTGTAATTGAGATCGTTGTCTCGTCTGGTTCCTGATCGTGCTGAAATTTTGTGGGAAGCTTCGTGACGTCTAGGGATAGCGTTTCACCGGAGTGATTTGGTAGTTAACGGTTGGTTTTCATTTTAGGCACTACAAGAAAACCTGCATTTAGCGACTACCGTTTGTGACTCTTTTTTTGGTCGCAAATAATAGCGACTACTTTGCGACTACTTGGAGAC
Organism: Camelina hispida; assembly: GCA_023657505.1. Taxonomy (NCBI): domain Eukaryota; kingdom Viridiplantae; phylum Streptophyta; class Magnoliopsida; order Brassicales; family Brassicaceae; genus Camelina; species Camelina hispida. The sequence continues at coordinate 28,449,397 of CP094631.1, read as the reverse complement.
TATTTCCCAACCAATATTAGGACGGAAGCAAAACAGTCACAAATTTACGACGAAACATATATCGTCGGCAACTCGTCACAATTTGAGACGGTTTAGTGACATCACTTTATTAAATATAAAGAGTCACATATTAGTGACCTTTTTGCAACGCAAATTCCGGTCACAAGTTTATTTATCGATGATGTGTTACGAATTTGCAACTCCTATTATTTGCGAGGAAGTTGCTACAAACTTTGCGACTAGAGTGCTACTACTTTTGTAACTGTTTTGCGTCTAACACCTGAATTATATACTGTTTTGCGACTCTTTAGCAACTCTCGATTTTTTGAATTTGAATTTTTACATTAGAGAAATGTTAACATGTTTCTATACACATTTCTACTTTAAATTGATCAATATCAGTCATATAAACTTTGTCAAAACTTTCCATTTCAATATTAGGTATCAAAGCAAAATTTAAGCTCATAAACTATTTCATATACTTTATAATACAATCATGGGTGCTTATTGTTAATTTATATCAATAGAATTGGTCAAAAACTATAGATTTCAAATTTTTGAATTGTGACTGAAATCTAAGAGTCACAATAGAGTAACAATTTGCGACTATCTTGTTACGCATTTGCAACTCCTATTATTTGCGACGAAGTTGCTACAAACTTTGCGACCAGAGTGCTACTACTTTTGCAACTGTTTTGCGTCTAACACTTGCATTAGATACTGTTTTGCGACTCTTTAGCAACTCTTGATTTTTTGAATTTGAAATTTTACATTAGAGAAATGTTAACATGTTTCTATACACATTTCTACTTTAAGTTGATCAATATCAGTCATGTAAACTTTGTCACAACTTTCCATTTTAATATTTAGCCACAAAATTTTCATAATATCTAAATCATTCTAAAGAGTTATATGTTATTTCATAAGTTTTGTTATTTTATAAAATTTTTAAAACAAAGGTATCAAAACAATATTTTAAGATCATAAACTATTTGATATACTCTATAATACAATCATGAGTGCTTATTGTTAATTTATGTCAATAGAATTGGTCAAAAACTATAGATTTCAAAAATTTGTATTGTGACTGAAATCTGAGAGTCACAATAGAGTAACAATTTGCGACTATCTTGTTACGAAATTACAACTCCTATTATTTGCGACGAAGTTGCTACTACCTTTGCGACAAAGTTGCTACTACCTTTGCGACTAGTTTGCTACTAGTTTTACCACTGTTTTGCGTCTAACACCTGAATTAGATACTGTTTTGCGACTCTTGAGCAACTCTCGATTTTTTAAATTTAAAATTCACATTAGAGAAATGTTAACATGTTTTTATACTTATTTCTACTTTAAGTTGATCAATATCAGTTATATAAACTTTGTAAAAGCTTTCCATTTTAATTTTCAATGTCTTAGAAAAAAACTTTGTAAAAAACCAAGTCATGTATTATATTTACATATGTTTTTAAAGTAAGTTTCCTAATTGTTGTAAAAACTTACCAAATGATTGTTTTACCATCATAAACTAAGAGGTATAGTTCAAAATGGATTATAAGTGCTTGTAACTATATAAAAACATTGTAAATTGATCTTATATATAAAAAATATGGTAGTGAATATTACAATTATGTCACAAAAGAGTAGCAATTTTGTGACGTAATTGCAACCAAATTTATTTACGACTATGTTGCAACAATTTTGCGACCATTTTACTACGAAATTTGTGACTACTTGCTACTATTTCTTATTTGCGACCACTTTACCTCTGCTTAGCAACTCCTCGGGATTTAAAATTTGTAATTTTGTAATATAGAATGTTAAATATGTTAAGTTACACATTTTTGCATTAATTTGTACTAATACATATATAGATGTTTTACTAATATTTTAATTTTCAATGTTTTAGAAAAAAGCTTTGTAAAAAACCAAGTCATGTATTATATGGTACATATGTTTTAAAAGTAAGTTTCCAACTTTATGTACAAACTTAGTAACTTACCAATTAAGTGATTGTTTTACTATTCAAAATGAGAGATATAGTTCAAAATTAGATTATAAGTGGTTGTACTATATAAAAACATTGTAAAAATCTTATAAATCAAAAGTATTGGTTGAAAATATTACAAGTAAGTCCCAAAAGAGTAGTAATTTTGTGACAGAATTGCAACCAAATTGATTTATGATATTTTGCTATGAATTTTGTGACTATTTTGCTACAAATTTTTTAATTATAAAACATATATTTTAAACTCTAAATCATCAATTTTTTTAATGTTTTAAGAAAATTATTTATGTTTAATTGGATGAAGGCTTCTCATTGGCTAATTCCTAATGACAAGGATTGCTCTATCATTTATCATCCTCCGTTGGTTAGAATTAGATCTAACGGACCAAAACTTCTCCTTCTACTTCTCTTCTTTTCATCTCCTTTATTCGATACAACAAGTTACCAAAATCACTCACCACTCTATTATTACTTCTCTTCTTCTCCCCAGTCTTCTCTCTTCCTCTCAAGTCTCAGCAAACCCCAATCGATTCTCCATTTATGTCTTTAATGAATTCACTTCATCATATTTCCATCTGTTCCGCCGAAGACATCACCGAACATACGGTACCAATCTTGTTAGCTTTCTACAAGTCGATTATATTGTTGGCAATACATTTCAGTGAGCTTTCTGTTCTCACTTTCCCCTTTTCATGTAATCTATTCTTTTTCTTGATTTTTTTTTTTTTTTTTAATTTCAGATCTCAACAGATGCTTGTTGGAGACATAGATCTGGCTTAGCTGTTCGCGTAAAACTCAAAGCACGTCGATCTCGAGCTCTATCTCCTTCTTCTTCCTAATCTTGCCGTCGTTTTCTGTCACTGGCCGCAGTCGCTTCTCTTCACACCGTTGTTCTTCGTCACTCATCGTACAAAGCCAAAAAGAAGAAAAACCTAGTTTTTTGTATTGGGTACATAAATATGTATGTGGGCTTTAAAGAAGTTAACGTTTTGAGGCTCTTGTGCCATTTAAGCCCATTGTTTTTTTCGTGTAATTCCTTTCAAATTAATTGAAATACAAATTTTCAGTTATATTTCGGAATTGGTTTTAAATCAAATAACCAAACCAAATTTTTATTCAAATAAACCAAATAAATCAAACCAAAATATCAGAATGTCCATAGCTAGTTAATTAACGTCACAGTTTGGTCACAAATTAGCAAGTGATTTACGACTACTATAATTTGTGACAAAAAATAAGCAACTATCAAAACAGTCTTAGTTTAGTCTTAAATTTGTGACATTTTTAAGACGATTTTGATGGTTACAAAATGCAATTTTTTGATAGTATATATGGTCACAAAACTGTCACATATTTATGACCACGAACCACTGTCTCAATATCGTCGCTTATATGTGACCGTATAATGGGTCACAAAGGAGTCGCAAATTTGCGACTTTGTTGCGACTATGATATTTTGCGACCGTTTTTTTGCGACCAACTTAGATAGTCTCGCAATAGTCGCAAATAGCTGTTTTGCGACTCTTTTAGGACTCTTTTGGGGGTCACAAATGGCTTGTTTTCTTGTAGTGAGGGTTTCGTCTTTGAGACTGTTCTTTTCTGATGTTTCTGTCCAGTTTTGCTATAAGTCGTTTTTGGTTGTGTGGCTTGTTGTAGGGCGTTCCTGGGCTGTTTCAGACGTTAGGAGGGTCTCAGCTGGTTGTATTGGTTGTTATAATCAGTTGATAAGGTGAGTGCATGACCATGGCTTATCTAAGCCTGAGAATCCTTTGTTTGCTTGATTTGTTGTGTTTTGTGGTGTTTTCCTTGCTTGTGGTGGATGTGTTATGGTTATTATAGGTTCCTGAGGCTTTTGGGAGAGTTTGGGACAGTTTGTAGACGGATTGGAACGGAGGTTCGTTGTTCGGATTCGTGCAGTTCGCGTCAGCGAAGGGAGTGTCGATCGACACCAGTTAGGTGTAGGTCGACACCATGTTTGGCCAGTGTCGGTCGACACCAAGTTGCTTGTTTCGTGTTTTTTCCTGGTTTGTTTGTGTTTGGTTGTCATTTATTAAGCATTGGTTTCTCAGTTGCTTGTGTGTATAGCCCAGTAGATGGGAGGATTGCCTCACTAAGTATTTGTGATAATACTTACGCATCTCAATTATTGTTTGTGGTGTGTAGGTTTGTGTTGTGGAATCATGGCGATGAGGAGGAGGATGATCTAGGGTCTCGTTTGTGTGTTATTGGATTGTTGGATATGTTGTTGGAACCTTGGATAGAGATATGCTAGGTTGATGGATAGAATCCTTAGGATTGTTATTGTATTGATGTTGTAATAGTTTTGTAAGGTTGGTATGTTTCCGCTATGTGTACTGGTTGTTGTTGGTTTAATGAGGAGTTGTGGTTTGGGTTGGTTTAATTTAGTAGTATAGGCTGCATAATTGTTTACATTGTATTTAATTGCTAAAAAAAAAAGTCGGGTTGTTTCATGTTATCCTATATAGAGGTAGTAAATTGTATATCAAAATTGTAACACCCACGAAACGGATTTCCGCTTTGTGCATCGATCGACGCTAAGAGAAGGCATCGATCGATGCAACTGTACGGTTGTGCTCGGGTTAGTTCTACTTTCTCTGGTTCGGTTTTGTTGATGCAAACCTAGGGCTCATGTATATAAGGAGAACTCGACGCCTGTGGTGAGTTTTTAGCCATTTTGTCGTTTCTAAAAAGTAAGAAAGAAGAGAGAAAAGTTTCCAGTGAGAATCCGTGAAGTTTGGTGCTTGTTCTTGAGAGATTTTTCCTTGGGAGTGGAGATCTGAGGTTGAGGACGTGTTGGGGTTTGCTGTGGTGTTGTTTTTGTGCTTCTAGAGTCAGAATTTTCTTGTTAAAAGGTGAGTGATGACCATGGCTAATCTGAGCATGAGATCTCTGAGTTTTCAGCGTTTCCCTGTGATATGGTGGATTGATTCCTTGTTTGTTGTTTTTTCCTGATTTAAATGGCCTTTTATGGGCTGTTATGACGTTCGCGAACGAGTGGTGGCCTTGGAGGATGAGTTGCAGTCGATGACAGCGACTGGAATTGACGCAAGGGCATCTGCACTGATCGACACCAGGAGGAGCAAATCATGATGGTTCGTGAGTGTCGGTCGACACAGGTTCGTGAGTGTCGGTCGACACAGGAAGGCGAGTGTCGGTCGACACAGGAAGCTGAGTGTCGATCGATGTAGGGCGAGTGTCGGTCGACACTGGGAGGTGAGCATTGGTCGATGCAAGGCGAGTGACGGTCGATGCAAGGCGAGTGTCAGTCGACACAAGAAAAGTGTCTGTCGACACCGGTTCTCAGCAGACGGCTGACATGTGTTCTATTGTTTTTTGGCTTTGACTTGCTTGTGATTGTTGTTTGCTGCTTTAAGGTCTTATTGGTTGTGTATAGCCTAGTAGATGGGAGGATTACCTCACTAACCTTGATTGGTAGTGTATATAAGTGAGCATATAGATTTTAGAAAGCCAATCACGTTTTATTTAGAAAGCATAAAGAGAGCATAAAAGGCTTTTAAATGCTCTACAGCCCAATGCTCCTAAATGAAGCATTTCCCAAGCATAATGGTTTAAAGTTATTAAAATACAATTTTACCCTCATTAATCACCTAAAGTTTACTATATTTGTATATTTAAAATATATAATTTTGTAATTTTATGTCTTAATGCTAACAGCTGTACCAATCACATATCATTGTTAATAAATAATAGCATACAGCTTATGCAGCATATTGCTCATGCTGCATAATGCTAATGCTTCACTAACAGTTGTTCCAATCATTTCTGAAAATACTTATGCATCTCTTTGTGTTGCTGTGCAGGTAAAGGCAAAGTGTAATCGTGGAATCAGGGCGACAAAGAGGAAACTGTTCTACAGGCTCAATTGTTTGTAGTCTGACTTCTGTTAGGTTGCTAGGGGAGTTTTCGTCTCAGAACTCCCTAAAACATTTCTGACAATCTCAAAAGTCCCTCTCTTTTTTGGCATTTGTTTTTGATTTTTTTTAAAATCGAGAATGTGTTGTTTTACATTCTTGTCCATAGAAAACTTAGATATTTACAAAAAAATATATGGGTAGTATCCACCCAAAAAACTGAATCGGATCTAAGACCCAAAAAAAACTTAATCGGTTTTTTTTTTTTCTAAAAAACTGTAAATAAAAACTGCTCTTTGTCGTCACTCTTCTATTTCTTCGAGAAATTCGAATCGATTTGGGTGAAACTGTAGAACTAGGGTTTTCTCGTTTTCATTCAATCAACTAAAAATCGAGTGAGAAGATGGCGAAAACAAGGGGGGGTCGTGTGAGGAGGAGTGAGCGTTTGAAAGAGAAGAAGATCTCAGAAGGAGATGGTGGTTCGAAAGCAAAATCCGATTCGCCGGAAGTAGGTGTGTTGGGTTTGAGTCCGGCGACAGTAGGAGGAGAGAGAGATTTGAGTACGGTGGCGGAAGAAAGTGAAAGTCGAGTTTCGGAGGAACCCAATCCGGTGGTTGGAAGAGAAAATGCGAACGAAGTAGAGAAAGCAAAATCCGCTACTCTGAAATCAAGTAATGGAGAAGAAGATGATGAAGAAGGAGGAGATAACGAGAGATCTACTTCTGTGGAATCAAGAGATGGGGAAGAAGAAGAAAAAGATGAAGTGGAAGAAGAAAACAATGAAGGAGAAGAACGTGAAGAAGGGGAAGAAAAAGACGATGAAGGGGAAGAAGAAAACGATGAAGGAGAAGAAGGTGAAGAAGGGGAAGAAAAAGACGATGAAGGGGAAGAAGAAAACGATGAAGGAGAAGAAGGTGAAGAAGGGGAAGAAAAAGACGATGAAGGGGAAGAAGAAAACGATGAAGGAGAAGAATCGGAAGAAAAAGACGATGAAGGAGAAGAAGAAGAAGAAGAAGATAAGGAGGGAAGTTCAAACTCGGCAGGTAACTCGAGAAGGAGTAAAAGCGAAAGTGAGATGGAGCAAGAGGAGGACAACGATGCAAGTGTAAGTACAACAAGTCTGTGTCATTCGTTCGGAATTTGAAAACTCATTGGAATTTGAAATTATCAAGTAGAACTGGTGCAACTATTGGGTGTAGAACTAGTAGAACTGGTGCAACTATTGGGTGTAGAACTAGTAGAACTGGTGCAACTATTGGGTGTAGAACTAGTATAACTGGTACAACTAGGTGGTGTAGAACTAGTAGAACTGGTAGAACTAGTTGTTGTATAATTGGTATAACTCATGTAAAACTGATATTGTTGCAGGAATCGGAGGAAACAGAAGCGATGCAACCTTTAGGAATGCACTTCGAGCCTAGCCAGTACAACAAGAAAATCAAGCTATCGACTAGGTGTCATATTTTTGAAACTTTGAAAACGCTGGATAAATTAGAGCATCCACTAACTAGTTCTGAGAGGGATTGGTTTGAGAAACATCCACAATTCAAGCACATTTTTCACATGCCAAGGGAACCAAACCACAAGCTTATGGGAATGTGGATGCTCTTACTTCGAACGGCTAAAATCGAAAAAAAGAAGGAAGCATGGTTTGTTGTGAATGGTGTTCCAATCCGGTATGGTCTGAGAGAACATGCTTTGATGTATGGATTAGATTGTCGGTGCTATCCACTTGATTACAAGGAAGCCGGCGGTATCGAGTTTCGAAGGAAGTATTTTTTTACGGAAAAAAAAGATTACACTTCAAGATGTGAGGAGACAGCTACTGGTAATGCAACCAGATCGTACTCGTGATAGGTTGAAGATGGCGGTTCTCTACTTTTTAGGAAGCATCATTGCAGGCTATACAAAAGACTCGGGGAGAGATGCCATGGGTATCGATGATTTTGTTGTAAGCGCAGTGAATGATCTAGGTTTTTGTGTGTCTTTTCCTTGGGGGAGATTATCATTTGAGAACATGCTAAAAGAGATTTCCCATACAATGAGTCATTTTAATGGGGTCGTGGTTAAAGAGAATGCGTTATGGCCTGTTCCAGGTTTCTGTATTCCATTGGAGGTTAGTTAGTTTAAAATTTGAAGTTTTCTCATTGTTGATATTTCTTATAAGTGAAGCTGATTTTAGTTTTTTTCCTTGTGTTGTGTAGTTTTTACTAATTTGAGGCAGTTCCAATTTTGGCGAACACTTACGTTGACCAAATTCCTGAGGCGGATGCAAGTTGTCCTAGGATGTGCAGGAGGAAATTTAAGAGTACCGGTCAGAAAGGTTTTCCTCTAAAGACTATTGGTGATACACTTGGTACAACAACGGTTAGTTATCCTAGCAATTGCCATTATTAATCATTTGAATAAATTGGTTTGTAATGTATCTAAAGTAGGTCGTTTACACAGGCAATTGCTAGTGTGATCTCTCATAATGATGAAGAAATTCCTCTTCTCGATTTAATCATGGAAGAAGCTGAGGAAGAGGATACCCATGATGTCGTAGTTGCCAGTTGGATGTGGCACCTTCGTAAAGGACTACCTGTACTTTTAGAGGAGATGTACACAGCCGATGTGGCTATTCGTTCAGGACAAAACGATGCGAATGAGGAAATAGTCGCCAATGAACAACCGAGAGAAGATACTATTGAGTTTATGGATCTTCTAAGGACCATGAAGCAGGATATGAAAACCCAGTTCGATAACATTTCGGTGAAGATTGATGGGCTTGAAAAAAGGATCGAACCATTGGAAGTATATGTGAAAGAGCAAGAGAAACCAAAGGTAATACTTCGTAATACTATAGTAATACTTGATAATACTAGAAGGTGTTAACAAAATTTGGTTTCATGTCAGGCGCCTGTAGCTGATGAGCAACCGAGTACTTCGCAAGAAGGAGGGAGAGGGACGAAGAGGAAAAGGTATAAGAAGTAGTAAAACTATGTTATTTTCTTTGATTTGTCATCGTAGTACTAGTAAAACTATGTAAAACTTCGTTATTTTGTTGGATTTGCGATTGGTACTGGTATTACTAGTTAAACTATGTAAAACTATGTTATTTTCTTGGATTTTCCGTTCGTATTTTTGGTAAAACTACGTAAAACTAAACAAAAACTAGAGAATTCATATAAGAAAAATATAGAACATGATTCAATTCAAGAAGGAGGCATAATCCTAGAAGTCACATAGAACATCATGATTAAACAAGAGAAGTCACATGAAAGATAAGAAACTGATTCAACAAGAGAATTCAAGGAAAGATAAGAAACAGAATCTGATTCAACAAGTTTTAAACCAACGTAGAATGAGATCGACTCAGATAATATCAATCGAAACACAACCTATCCAGGAGATCGACTCGAGTGGTAAGCAACGCCAACTCCTCCTTTAGTTTGGCAATCTCGTCACTCTTCTCCTTAAGCTCCATCTGCAAATTATAGATCTTAGTATGATGGGGTTCAAATTCTTCAATCTCTCCCAATGGTTATCAACATCTTTCCTTAAGGTTTGGGTTTCTTCTTCAATTGCATCAGCCCAATTTTTCCGCCTCCTGCAAAATATATCAACAAACAGACATCATACTCAAGTATCTCAATTGTATTTGATTAAATTTAATTTACCTTATACTTAACGCGAGTAAACCATCTCTTTTTCTCTGTTTCTGTTGGAGAGATCTCATTGACGATTCGTTTGCCACATGGGCAAATTCGAGGCATGCCAAAATCACCATCGGCTATGGCTTCTCGCCATGCTTGTAACTTCCTCGCCCTCTTCTGATCAGCATGGGTCGGCCCAAATTGTTCCATAGTTTGAGAAGGAGAGAAATAGATCTAGGATCTTCGACTTTGAAGATGAGAGAAGGAGGACTCGGTGTACTTTAGGTTTGGAAGAAGAAAATGAATGAATGGCTGAGAATGAGCTGGAGTGAAGATAGATAAAAAAATAAACTTCATGCTGTCGTCAAAAAAGAAAGAAAAAACAAAATTCTGGCCACGTGTAAAAGATGTGTGCGTTCACACTGCGTGTTCACACTGCGTGTTCACACTGCGTGTTCACACACAGTTTTACCGAGTAATGCGGTTGCACTAAACTTGCAAATAGTTGTACTTTAGAGGTTTCTCAGTTTAATTAGTATTACTAAACCTTAGCATTACTTTTTTTAGTTTTACAGTTGATTAAACTTAACTAACATACAATTACAAGCTTTTTGCAACTTCATAAGTTAAAACTTATAATTCTATAACTTTTTTCATGCTTACTTGGTAATTATTTACAAAGTGACATTAAAAGTGTCAGGAAACACTTGTTGAGATTCTTTAATAAATAAATTAAAATTGGTATATTTTCAAAAATTATTCATTTATAGTAGAAACCTATGTAGAACATTTATACTATACAATATGTATTATACAATATGTATTGATTTTAGGTAGTACCAATTTTATTATTTTTACCAGTTTTATCTTAGTTCTGCCAGTTCTACTCTCTCATATACACAAATTTTGAAAGAAGAAAATATTAATAGACTTCAAATTAAGTTTCAAACCAAGTTTTACTTTAAGTATCAGACCAAACACAATTGATACATGAAGAGATGAATCAAACATGAACATTATCTCCAAATAACAACCATTGGAGTCCTTGTCTCCGGCGCCTTTTATTCTGCGTCCTAGGTCGAGTTTTTGGTCGTTTTTCCCCAGCAGATGCATTCCGATTCGGAGGTATGATCTCCATATCTTGGACGTCATCTAGGACATCCCATCGAGACTTATCAGGTACTAAATAAATTGTCCTGCAATATGCAATTGCCCACAGCTCCGTCCAATAATACTTAGAACACAACTCATGTAACTCGAAATCCTTACCTCCATATTTTTGGAATGTAATGAAAGACGCCAATGCATGCACACAAGGATACTTTTGTATATCGAAAAACCTGCAACTGCAACTTCTCAATCGCAACTTCACCAAATAAGGCTTTCCGTCACTATCAATGACATTGTATCCAAGCTCGAAACCATTTAGCTCTAGCACCTTTAGTTTCTCAGCAGTTGCCCATAAATCATGTAAGTAGTTCTCCACTAAAGGCACCAATTTATTTGCGACTGATCCAGACACAGCATCTTTCCGATGTTCATTAAACCATTCAGAGAATTTTTTAAGTATTGCATCAAGCATGGGTATCAAGGAGTACCTCCTTGCATCTTTGAATACAGTGTTCAACGATTCAACACAGTTGCTTGTGTCTAGGTTGTATCTATCTCCTGGAAAAACACATCGTGCCCATCTTTCTTTCTGGGTAGATTCTTCAAGATACTTGGCAGCAGAAGGATATCTTGTCGTAAAAGATGCGTAAGCAATGTTGAACTCAGCCACTGTGTAAAACCTACTACACTCCATGAATCTCCATGCAACAACGTCTTTGTTCATGTTACGAGCATAACCTTTCACATTTTGGGATAAATGTCATATACAAAAACCATGATGAGCCAGAGGATACACATTAGCTATAGCTTTTATGAGACTTGTATTTCTGTCAGTCATAAATACTATTTCAGAAGAATCCCCAACAACGGTTTTCAACATCTCCAAAAACCAATTCCAACTTGCATCATTCTCACCATCAAGAACATCAAACGCCAAGGGATAATGGTGACGGTTAGGATCTTGAGCCGACGCAAAAACAAGAACACCCTTATATCCGTTCTTTATAAAAGTTGCATCCATAGTTATAATTTTCCTCATGACTTTAAATCCTTCAATGCTAGCTCCCAAAGCTATGAACAAGTACATGAATTTATTATTCTCATTGCAATGCACATATGATCTTGTACCATGATTAACCTTCTCTAACATGTGCAGATAACATCGCAGCATCTTGTAGCTTTCTTCTGGGCTACCTTTCAAATCAGTAACAGCTTGATTTTTCCCTCTCAACGCCGTGGAATATGATATATCAACACCTAATTTTGTCTTGACAAGATCCATGATAATTTTCGGAGGTGGAGTTTCCATTTGCCCTAGATAATCACCATGTAAAAGAGAAGCAACTAATTGTGGAGTGCCTTGCCTCTTACTATTGCTTGAACTTTGACTAGCCCGAGAGCATGTATGCATCTTGTTGTGCCTTCTAATCGAGAAAATATCTGTACCTCGAATCCTACCACCTCGTAAACCCCAGTTACATCCTTCTTTAGGACATTTGACCACATAACGCACCCTTTCCGACTTTACTATTTCAAAACTAAAACAGTTAGCGAATGAAGCTCTATCCACCACATCTTGCAATGCCTTCCTGTTTGGAAATTCTTGAAGTTTAGTCAGATCCAAACCGTCATCCCATGGTTCAATATACTTACACGGTTCTACAACAGGGCGTGGGTCAGTATATTCATCACCTTCATCACGTGATTCAGCTTCACCCTCTTTATTAGAATCACCCTCTACAGCCTTTTCTTTGCCTACGTAGACAACAATGGCGTTAGGTCCGATTCCACCATCCTTCGCATGTTGGTTTTCATAGTTCATACCAACAGAACTTTGGTCCCCTATGGGCACTGTGGGCACTGTGGGCACTATGGGCACTATGGGAACTTGCTCAGGCTGAGGCTCAGAAGGGATGACATTCACAAACAACATACATCTTCGCTTTAACGGAGTCTAGATAAACATTAACATCCTCATCATCATTAAGCTCACAATGCTCCAATGTTTCTACCAGTAGTGGCTTGTAGCTCAGCTGCAACTGAACGTTACTTTCAACAAACCCAAGCTTCCTCTGTATCCTTGCTTTTAACATCAACAATATTATATTCCTCTTGAACATTATACTATACATGCGTCCTTCATATTTAAAATGTAGGCTGACGTTCTCGCATATTGTATCCTGCCAAACCAACCAATATAAAAAATCATAATTAGTACTACTACTAGTTTTACTAGTTTTACTAAAAATATCAGTATTACCAGTTTCACCACCTTCTCTCTCCTATCAAAATCGAATCGAATGGTAGACGAGTTCTAATCGAGTTAATTCACTGAAATCGAAAGCCAAATCCCTTTCTTATCTAATAGATAGCTCAATCGACCCATAAACCTTTGTAAAACACCCAATGTGCTAAGATTTCTTCGATCTAAATCCAATTGAATTTCTATATTTACAAATCAAAAACAAATTCAACCAAAAGCAACTCTAAAGTGAAGTAACGCACCTGCATTTTGAAGAACAACTTGATGCAACTTGATTTGGTGAAGAACGACAGCAGTAGGAGCTCTGACGACGGAAGAATCGCCGGCGGCTGGGTTTGAAACGACCGACCCTTTTTTTTTTTTTAATAATAAATAATAAATATAGTATAATAAATAATAAAATAAACTACAACTAGTGGTCCCATATCCACTAGCCACCTAACCACAAACACATTCAACAGCGGAAATAACCAACCAATATCCAATAATGAACCAATAATAAAATATCACCAATATCCCAACATAATCAATATCCAAGACAACAGGAATCACAGAACCAGCAACCTAGCAATGTTCTAATGACCCAACTCTAGCAACCTAGCAATGCCAGACAACATAAAACCGAGTCCCTAGAACATCCTCCTCTTCATTGCCTTGATTCCACGATCACACTTTGCCTTTACCTGCACCACAAACACATATAGCAATGCATGAGTATTTTACAAACACTCAGTAAGGCAATCCTCCCATCTACTGGGCTATACACACAAGCAATAGAGACATCTCTAACCATCAAACAACATTCAACAATCAACAATACAAACCAGGACTCTGCATCGACCGATACCAGCATGCATCGACCGACGCCAGATTGGAGGTTGCGTCGACTGACGCAAGATCTGCGTCGACCGATGCAAGGTTAACTTGCATCGACCGATGCAAGATATGCATCGACCGACGCATGCTCGACATAACACGAAAACCCTAGAGTTTACGCGCCGTCCTCGCATCTGCATCGACCGATGCAATGCCGAGCATCGTTTTCCTCCAAAACTTCTCGCCGGATCTTCGTTCCTGCAACCACGAAACTCGATCCCAAGCCACAAGAAAGCTTCCAAACGTCCCCAATAACAATCTAACCAGCCTAGCAACACATAACAAGCAAATCAGAGAGATCTCTAGCTTAGATAAGCCATGGTCATGCACTTACCTGTGCCAAGACGAATCTGAACAATAAACACGCAAGAAAACGCTTCTAGGAAGCTCCTACAACGATCCCAGCTACAGATCTCTACAAGAAAACACCAAATCTCCAAGAAAACTCCAGAAACTCTCAAGAACTCTTTCTCTCTCTCGCTCTCTCTCAAAAACGGCCAAACCACACGAATGGGACAAAACTCGCATCTAAGGGTTTTTCCCTAACCCAAAACGCAGCGTTTGACTTAAGTCAAAACGCACAGAAACAACCTTGCATCGACCGATGCACAACTTGCATCGACCGATGCAGATCCTAAACCGGGATTTTGGTTCACGGATGTTACAGGGTTGAGAGAGGTCGGGTGAGTTTCTCGGGTCGAAAGAAGCTGGGTTTGAGAGTTTTTGTTTTTTTATTTAGAAAATTTAATCTAATTCAGTAAAACAAAAAGGGTAAAATCGTCTCATCGAGTATTATTGAAGAAGGTGGGGGTATGAAGAATAGAGAGAGAGATAGGAGATTCGTCAAAAAATTTTAAGGACTTCTGAGACGATTGCTCTTGCTAGGGTTGGGTCATTTAAACATTCTTAGGATGCTGGTTATTTGCTTCTTGACATTGTTGGATTATGAATTGTTAGACTATGGTATTTGGTTAATTTTGAATTTTATTTTATTTTTATAAATTAAAATAATTGTTATAAAAATAATGGAGTATAAATTTGAATATATATATATATATATATATATATATATATATATATCTTATTATATAAAGTTGGGTTTCAAAAGTTACTAATTCATAAGATTGCGACATGTGTCAAAATTTTATTATGTTGTAGATTATTAAAATAATAATAAATCTTATTATGATGTTATAAATTCTACAAATTTTAATTCTAAAGAAAAATGAATTGTCCAAATAAAAAAATAATTCATAATTCAAAAACATAGAAGAAATCATACAGATAATTAATCAATAAAGATACACGTAGTTATCCTAAAGAAAATTCTAAAAATTCTACAATAATTAAACTTATACAAAAATAATCATACGTTATATTGAATTTCTTGGCCTAATAATCTTTAAAAATAAAGAATTTAAATATAAATTATAAACGTAGTAGGACAGCTAATTATATTTACAAAATTTTACATGTTTATATTTTTTAAAAATTTATTTTTCCAAATTAAAAAGAGAAACTAACAAAATTAATATATTTTCCATTGTATGCTAATTATATTATATGTGTATTCTCAATAAAATTTGACATGTGTATGCAAAACTTAATTTATTAAGCATGTATAGTAATCAATAAATAATGAATAACGAAGTTAAAAAGAATAACATAAGTAATTTAACATAATTTTGGTCGGATATAAATTTTATTTATCGTTGTAATATAAATTTTTATTGTAAGTAAGTACACAAAACCTTGAAAGAATAATGAACTTAAAACGAAAAAAATTCAATACATGATGTGTATTAGTATAGTTTTATATGTATTATTTTAAAGATTTTAATGCATGTAGTAATGTGAGAAACTTGAACAAAAAATAGAAAAAATGAGTTTGTAGGAGTGAATTTTTGGTTAATTGATGAAAATTGACAAAAGTATTACTCATGAAATTATGACATATAGAAGAATAATATTTAGGATATTTTTGGATTTCCAAAAATTTTGTGGATGTTAACTGAATTTTTTACTGATTATTTTTATTGTTAAATTTAAAATACTTACCAATATACATATGATGCTCATATTATTTTTGTTATTAAAACTTTAACTCTAATTAATGAAGAAGTGAATTATGGTTTTACGATGAAATAGATAGTTGAGTGTGATTATTAAACTGAATGTCTAACGATGAAATTTATTTTAGATTAAAATTTTTTAATATGTATTAAAATTCTTTTAATATATTAGTAATATGTATCATTTAAAAAAAAAATCATTTAAGAATATTAGAAATTTTTTTATGTTTGATTTTATAATTTCAACACATGCATTTTCGTAATGCATATGTTAAAACATAAGATAATTCAAAATAAATTATAATTTTATTGGAAGGGATCTTCAGTTCTTTGATAAGAATGCCTCTATATCTTTATTTATGTTTTTATTTTATAAATTTCACTCATTTAAAATTGATTATGACATAAGATAAAATCAATACTTATGAGATAACAACATAACAAATATATTTTAAATAATGTTGATTCAGTTTTTTTTGTGAATTATATTTTGTTAATTTTTATTTGTAGTTTCAGTTCATACTAAGATATAGATTTGATATCATGTATTAATTGTGTTTGATATAAATATTTAGTTCTATGCATTAACATGAAATGTGTAATTAAACTTAACATATGGTTTATTATGATGATATAGATATTTAAATGGTACTTCCTGTCCTATAAGAGTTTTTGGATAAAAGCATAAAGATTAATAAGCAATAAATATTATCTCATTTATAAAACTTCTACCAGAAAAAAAATATACTTCATAGTTCAAATAGTCATAAATTATTATATGAAATTAAATTATACATAGAAATTTGAGAAATATTATAAAATAAAGCTAAAAAGCCTTAAAACTCATATATAATGAAATTAAGAGAGTATTGAAATGAATTATGGGAAGTCTATATTCAATATTAAAGTATTACAAGATAAAATCTAAAAACATGTATATTACTATTTAATTATTGTCAATAATTTTTTTATAACGCGGGCTTTATCTAGTATATATATATATATATATATATATCATGATAAAGTAAATCACAAATTAGTTATATATACTAATGAATTTCAAGGTTCTATATAGCAAAAACTATACGCGCGCGTACCAGTGGCGGATCTAGTAATTATTTTTACTGGGGTCAAAACATAACTAATTTTTTTTTCAAACATAAATATAAAAACATCTTATGTTATAAAAACAACTGTATCTAATATTTTTTTTCCAACATAGATATAAACACAAGTGTAAATCAAAACTAGTCAAGCTAATAAGCTATCAAACGCAATGGCCTTTGTATAAGTACTAGAATCTATGTTTGTTTTCTTGTCTTATAACCAAAAAAAAAAGAATAAAAGATTGAAATATACATAAACATTAATTAACAGTTCATGTTCTTTGTAAAAACCATGTATTTCATAGCAATGGCAAATATTAGATACTAATTCAGGAATTCTGATTGGGAAATTAGTATTTTTTTTTTATGAATTTTATCCAATTTTCAACATAGATATATAAATATGTAATTATATGAAATATATTTTTAGAACAATATCAAACAAGTTTCCTACTAAAGATAAAGTCCACCACAATATGTGTTTTCTTTTTTCATTTTTTACTAGGTAGTAACCCGTGCTACAGCACGGGACAAAATATTTTATATAAATTTTAAATTCGTAAAATGACTAAAAATTATATTAACCTGGTTGCTATAGCACATGTGCGTTATTTTCATATAAATTAAAACAATTTAAACCTAGACGTATTTACTTTGGAAAGGGAAACATGTCTGTCCCGTTCCATCCCCTCATGTCCCAACCCATCTTCTTTCATCCCGTCTCATCTTGTCTCGTCTCATCCCATCTTGTCTCGTCTCGTCCCGTATCCATCCGATTTTTTTTGTCTTATGTTCGTTCTCTTTTAAATAATTATCCGTTAGGCAATGTTTATTAAAAGAGATTGGGTAAGAAATTTAGATGGGATACCAAAGTTCTGGTTGAATATTATTTTGTTAATTAGTTTAAATTATCCTAAAAATTACAATTTAAAAAAATTATATAAATGTTTTCAAAAATACCAAAAATTCAAAGTACCTGTTCCAAAGTGGTTAATTACCTGTCGCATAATAAATCGTTATCCAAATTAGTGAAAGCTTGACATTTGAATATTTCTACCAATATTTTTTGATTTTGTACTTTTATCTAAAATTTATGTCTCTTTTTTTAAAAGAATTGTTCAATATATTGATTTTCACTATTTGAATTACCTGTTTCAGTTTACATATACTATTTCTTGTCTTAATACCATAAATAGACTAAAATTTTTCTCAAAATTCAAATATTATTTCCTTAAGTATATGTACTTAAGTAGTAAATTAAATTACTTCAAAAACACTGGTAAAACATATATTCATTCAAATAATAAACTCTTTTAGGTAGTAAAAATTAAATTTTATAATATTAGTATTTTACGGTGTTGTCAATATTTGGGTGTATATGTCGAATACTGCAACCCGTACCGAAAATATACATGATCATCATCTTCATCAGCTGGAAAATATAAAATATTTTGCAATTCATCCATAATAATCAAGCATAGCCCGTGTTTATTGAAAATGTTAAAGTAATTTTGTTACAGGGTATTAAATTTCGTCCGGTCCCATCCCGTTCCATCATTCCATCGTCCGGGCACTGAAAAATAGTTTAGAATATGTAAAAACTAATTATATATTGTTAGTATTTTTCTATTAAAATTAGTTTGCCACTCATAGTGAATTGTCAATATTTTGGTGTATATGTGAATATCGCAACCTTCGTTCAAAAAAAAATAAATAAAAAAAAATGTGAATAAAGCAACCCGTACCAAGGATAACTAAATTTGAAAATATACAATTATTTGCAATCCATCCATTATAATCAAACACAGCCCGTGATTTTTTCATGTGTATCAAAATATTTCTCACAATTTGCTTACGGGTGTTAAATCCAAATATCATTCAATTTGGATTTAGTTGAATTAATGTACATATATAACCTAGACGTATCTATCTTGAAACAGGAAACATGTCGTGTACTATCATTAATTTTATGCCCATAACTTTACTCTTCAATAATTTCCCAATAGACAATAATTTTTAAAAAAGTTTGGCTAAATAATGTAGATGAAGTAAAAATTAATTTATAATAATTAAAATAATAAATTAAATATTTTAAGATGTATTATTAAGTAAAATAATAAACCCTTTTAGGGTCTTAAATTTTTAAATGTATAATATTACTCAACTTTTTTTTGAAAATCGTTTGAGTACAATGTTTTCTATTATATGAATTACCCATTTTTGTCATTTCTCCACTATTTCTCATCACAATACCATAAATAGACTGGAATTTTAATCATAGATGTTCTGTTATGGTATGAAATCATATGCGTAAACATTAATATATTTCTAATTATATTAAGAGTATATTTATAAGAAAAAAAATTAATCTTATGATTAAATATTTTCAATCCGTTTTTGATTCGATTCCAGTTAAAATTATTTAGTGTTTTTTTGATCTTTTGACTCAATTTCGGTTGAAATTATTTAGTGTTTTTATGATATCCATAAAAACCAAACACATGTGTTTGTTAAAAATATTAAGTGACTTACTTATATTTTTTCAAACTAATCAAAATATTTTTCATAGTTTCCTTAGAGGTGTTAAATCAGAATATCCTATTTCACTTTGATTTTAGTTAGATTTTTGAACAGAAAACCCGTCTTGTCCCATCTCTTCACCTTTCATCCCATTCTTTTTCGTCATGTTTCGTATTCGCTAATATATTAGCATAGGCTAAAATTTTTTCATTTTTATGCAAATTAAACGATTTAAACATTTTAAAAGATTTACATGTGGGATAAGATTTTTATATACATTCTAATTTTCCCCATAATGTACATTTTAAAGTGGCTTAAAGTAAAACTGTTAAACATGTCAAATATGTCATGCGTTCGCGTGAGTAAATAGTATGTCTGCTTCATACCGTTTACGCTTACATATGAATAAATCGCTCTTATTAATTTATAAAATATATTTGGAGCTAGAAAATAATACATAATTTTAAACATTAATACACATATTCTTTGAAAATAATTTAATTTCATAAGTACTGATATACACTACAAATTATTTAAATATTTTAAGACTTTATATTAGATAAATATATTTAATTATATTTTTGTGTTATATTTTTTAAAACTCACATACAACCTACAATTGAATACTATTTTTAATTTAAAAAATCGACATTGCATTAATTAAGAATGTAATGCATGCTAATTGTTCTTTTAAGTTTTCTATTTTTAAGTATATTATCTAATTATAATATACTTGTTTTGTTAGTTTGTAATCCATGTGACTTGTTATTAGATTGATATTAAATTGTGATGATGGATGTGGCCCGTGGATTATATTGGTACAATGATCTAAAAGAGCCTATTAGCTTATTGTTGCTTAGAAATAATTTTATTTAATTAGTTTTATTGGTGTTAGTATGCAATATAGTGATTATTTGTGTTGATCATCGTTATCATTCCCTTTTTCGTATTAACACAGCTGGTTGATAACTATTAGCATGCATTACATAACCATTAGACAGCTGGTTAAAATTATTATTTTGGAGTTCTAGTAATTGATTAAAAAAATCCTAAACGGTTTTACTACAGTTCTTTGTTAAGTTATATCAAGTTCAACAGAATTACATAAAATCCAAAACTAAATATTTTGAAATGAAAATGGGTCATGTTTATTAACAAATCTTGAATAGTATATGAGAGTTTTGAGTTTACCTAACTATGAAGTTAAAAAACCGAATATCTTCTACACCATTCAATATCCGTTTTATCAATGTTGTGAAACAGATTTATAATTTAGATTTGAAGAAACGTTACAAACAAACAACAATATACCATTTAAAAAGAGTTAATAAGTAAAACAATAATGAAGTATAAAATAGTATCCACTTAAGTCATCTGAACTTGCCGTTAGAAAAGCAACGGGTTAGCTCCTTTGTGATACCAGTTGAGAATAGTGTCTTCACATCAAGTTCATACAAGATGAAAGACCTCACTACCTAAGAACAGAGAACAGAGAAAGTTCAACAACACAAGCCAAAAGTTCTGATCTAGACAGTAACTGACCACAGCTTTAGTTAACACAACCAACTCGACCAGAGAACTGAAAAGAGAGTTCATTTCTCTGATGCTATATGGAGAAAAAAACTGTGTATCAAGATTAGCTAACCTGACGATAAATGCTTGTGTCGTACTGGCTCTTTAGAGCATACTCGTTGTACACGGATGCCAAAGATGGTATAGTAACCTGCAAGATGATGTTCTGAATAAGCGTCTAGCACGAATTACAACTTTTCTTTGATGCAGCAACAGGTTCGCAATTGCATTACTTACAACAGACTATGTGCATGAAATCACTTCCATACTAAATTCTAAGGGAAGAATATAAGAGCCAAGAAATGTAACTTACAAAGATAAAGGTACAGATGTATGCACCCGTAGCAATTGGAACAGCCACAGTAGTAGCACCTTCAGGAAGAGAACGCAGCTGATTTACACTAATCCCTATCAGCAAGAGCGCAAGTGCTTCCCACTACAACAAAAAATAAGAAATTAAATCCCATTGAGTTGGAGGTAAGGAAGGTCAAATAGAATATGTGTAATACTTAAAAAATGATACATACAGTAACCAAGAATAATTGAACCTGACCTGTATGATGGAAAACCGTCGCTTCGTTATCATATTCAGTAGTACAGCAATTACCAAAACCTTTAGATTGCTGAGCATCTTTACAGTAGCAGGATTGAAATATAGCTGACACAACAGAAAAGTGAATCGTTGTGTGACTAAATAATAGAAAGAAAGATAGATCCAAACATTAGCCAAGAAGGCTAGATATATACAACAGCTGAGCGTACTGTAACTATCTTATAAGCAATTGTTCAATGCAAATTTCACAGCAAGCTCAAACATCTATCACCAAAAGGTAGCCTGTCATTGGTTTTTTACCCAAAATTTTTAAATATGGAGCAAGTTCTTTTACCTCTGTGTATATTTCTGAAGAGTCACCAGAGGCAGGATTGTTTGTGTGGATGAGAAAGCATGATCGCCACGTATGACTTCTTGAATTAGCACCGCCATGCAAATGACATCATGAAACAACTTATTGCGTAAATGGCTTCAACTGATCCCATTTGCTCATCAACCCTTAACAGCACAGGTCTTCAACTTCTGCCTCCAAGAAGACACGTCCCGATAATATACTTCGACTCGGCTAATAAACAAACCAAATACCGAATCGACCAAACAATCTTCTTCAGATTCGATTTAGTCAGACAATTTCTCAAACTTGTTCCTCCAATATCTTAAACCTTTTCTAAGTAAGGTTTAAATATTAGAAGCAAACATGTGGAATACTCTTGAGCATATATATAGCCACTGCACCAACAGCTTCTGCATAAAGCAACATAGAGGATCATAAAACAGTAGATTATATTCATAAGAATAGTAGATCAAAGTGAAGATTATTTAATATGAATCATTGAAAGGGTCACAGAAAAACCAGCATTAAATAACCAAAAGCTGAATTGTATAGTTTTAGCCCTTGAAAACTCATTAAAGGCTAATATAAGAAAACAAAGGTTCATTGAACCGTTTCTTAAACTCATTAAGTTTATAAGCTTAAGAGAGAAAGATATGTACCTCTCTATCTCTGGTTTGTGTTTAGAGCTAAACAAAAACAAATTTCCATGAGGATATACTTCACTCCAGCTTCCAAAATCTGTAGAACCGAGTTGTTGAATTCCCATATAAAACTTGAACTTCTTTCAAAGCTCCATGAAGATAGAGATTTTCAAAGATTTGTTTAAAAGAGAAGAGAATAAGTACCTCATTACATCTTAGATCTCGTGAGATAACTTACCTGCAACCACAAAAATTAAATCAGAGAGACTACCAATTTTAGTCTGTGATCATTGTCATGTCAATTTCAAAAACTATATAATGAAACTTGACAAAGTATACATTAAAAAAATATATATACCCAGAAGAAGAAAGCTCTTACTATGATAATTATGATGAACATCTCAAAAAATCTCATAAGAAAAAAAAAAAGGAAAAGGTGACCTCGACCTGGCCTTGTATACCCACCATCGTTGGATTTGATGTAGAATCAAAAGAGAGAATAGGGTTTAGAAGGAAACAAAGAGATTGAGAAGAAAAATAGAGACAACGAATTCATGTTTAATTTTGCTGATTAAGAGCTATTGTGTGATAGAACTCTGCAAAAGAATTTGAATACGGCTAAATAAACGGGAAAAATGCCATAAAAATCCCCAAGTTTTAAAAATGGGACAAAATAGTCCTCAACTTTTAGATGTCATTTTAATCCCCAATTTTGGGTTGACTTAGCCAAAAAATAGGAAAGTTTCTTTGATCTTTCTATTTTGGGCACGCGGTGAACTCTCCGTCTAAAGTCTTATGACGGGGTTCACAAACCGTTAACGGCTTTCGTTTACCCAAAACGTCGACGTCTTATAAACAACAATAATCACCAAATTGAATCATAATCCCTAATCGAAAACATAATCCCTAACCCTAAAAAAATAAATCTCCCAAATTCTCTCGAATTGTCTTCATGGCGCGGTCCCGTGGAGGAAGAAAGCAAGTTCCGTCGCGGCGGTCGTTGCGATTGATGATGAATACTCCAGAGAAAGACTCGAGTCAAACAAGATCTAAAGCCGAAACGGTTGAGATTCTTTCTGATACTGAGGCGGATCGAATCGAGGAGGAGAATGAGAAGGATGGTTCTGATATGAACCGAATCGAAGTGGAGACTGAGAAGGATGGTTCTGATATGAATCGAGTCGAAGTGGAGACTGAGAAAGATGGTCCTGAGGCGGAGGAAATGGAAGAGGAGAATGAGAAGGATGGACCTGAGAATGGACCTGAGAATGGACCTGAGGCAAATCGAATCGAAGTGGAGACTGAGAAGCTTGGTCCTGAGGCGGAGCGAATCATAGAGGAGACGACCAATGATCGAAACAGTAAGGCGGTTCCTAAACCTAGAAGTAAACGAAAAAGGAAGAAGATTGTTGAAGATATTGAAGACGATCGTGAGGCCGTGAGTGGAGATGATTGTGAGGTTGTCGGTGATGAAGACTGTGATGAGGTTAGATATGCCGACGAAGGTAACCGTGACGAAGGTAACTGTGGCCTTTTGTTTGTATCAAAACATGTTCTATCATGATTGAGACACAATTCAAACAAGAGATTTCCATTTTCCATTACTTTTGAGATCAAAGAAATCATCCAACAAAAAATATCACAAAGAGTTTAGATTAAGCTCACAAAGAGTTTACATTAAGCTCTTTTTAATAACCTAACATAAAAGTCTTCTGATTTCCTTGCCTAAACAATACAAAACTACACAAAATGGTCATAAGACAAAGCCAAACAAAACCGACTTTGAAGCACAACATAAACTTGCGTAGTTCTTTTTTGTTGGCCATGTTTTCTTCCTTCAATTCTTTCACCATAGCATCTATCCCATTGACCTCTGCTTTGATTATGCTAATCTCATTGGCAATGATGGATAGTCTTGGTAAGGCATCTTCTACTTCTTCAAATACGGCATCCTCCACCCACTTGAACAAATGATTATAATGTACAATTTATATGAAATATAGTTAGCTTACCATGATTATGAAGCCAAATTTAAACTGCACGAATTGACAAATACTTACATCCCTTTTGCTTGTCCACGTATTGACATCACGTTTGTTTACACAGCGAAAGAATGGTCGTCCCGGGTTCTCTTGAGTTTTAGAGATAAATATCTTGACATCTAAGCCACACATACACTTCGACAGCAGACCACGTTCACCTACGCCACCGGATGTGATAGAACTTGAACTCATCGGAAAAGAGAAAGGTTGAGAAATTGATTTGGGGATTTGAAAACTAAAACCTAGAAATCAATTTGGGGATTCTTATTTCCTTCAGTGTTTTCTCAATAATAAGACGTCGACGTTTTAGGTAAACGGAAGCCTTTAATGGTTTGTTAACCCCGTTGATATATCATGGTTTTTGTGGTTTTTAACCATGATATAAGGAGTCTTTTAGTGTCTTTTCATTTGTTTTTAGATTGTTTTTGAGTCTTTACAGGTTTTTTGCATGAAATGAGCAATATGGAACAATTTGGATCATTTTGGAGCATTTACCGAAGGAAATCAAGTTGGAGTCGGATCATAGACCAAGCATCGATCGACACCACTTAAGGAGCATCGCTCGACACCCCTCTCTGCCGACTCAAGACCCAAGTTTTGGAAGTTTTACAAAAGTTGCCCAAAGTCTTCCATAATTGCAACATAAGCCCCTGGACGTATTTTAGGATGTATATATATATTGTTTTTGGGTTTTAGAAACCCTTAAGTTATTTTCTAGCAACTTTTATTTTTCCTGCAACCCTGAGAGATTTTGAGAGCTTTGGAGAGAGAGAGATCTACTTTGAGAGAAGAATTTCTTGAACTCCCTTTTACTCTTTTAAATTTCAATTGCTTATTATTCAGAATCATGATTCGTGCTTTATTTAATATGTCTGAGTAATTTGTTTGTTAGGTTTAGGGTTTTTCATAGGGTTTTTATGATTTATTAGATCTGTTTATTGTTAGGGTTCTTAATCTTTTACGATCTTCATCCTTGGTTGTTCTTCACAATAATTCTTGATTGATCACCTAGAATTGTTATCTTAGGGAAATAAATTGATATAAGAATATAATTGTTTTCCTGATTAAACCATTGATGAGCAGAATTGTTTATTACAAAGAGATTTGAATTAATAATTCTGTGAACTTATCTAAACTTGTTCTTAAGGCTGATTTATTACTTAGAATTTTACAAAGAGATTTGGATTTTTTGGTTTTAAATTTAGATATTATTTGCAGCGAGAGCTGATTTAATTTACCAAAAGTTTAGAGTTCTAGATCTGATCTTTATTGCTTGAACCTTAATTAATTTATCTGATTTAATATTTCATAATTTCCTGAGAAATTCCCTAGGCTTAACTCTTTTGATTTCTGAATTTACAACACTTTAATTTAAATACTTGCATTGCTTTTATTTTAATTCAAATCAATTTGTTTAGCGTAATAACAAAACTCTACAATCTATTGTGTTTTATCTTGAGTCTCTGTGGATTCGACCCCTAAGTACTGCAACTGATCTCTTGTTTGAGAGAGTAGCTCTAGGGATTAATTTGAGCTTATCAAATTTTGGCGCCGTTGCCGGGGACTCTCTGATTTACCATTAGATTTGAGTTTTTAATTTCGTCTAAATTTTTCTTTTTATTTTCTACTTACACGTTTTTGTTTTTCTTCTCTTTGGTGTTTCAGGTGCATGCCTTCTATACCTCACACAAGGAGCAACAAATCTTGTCCTACTGTGAATCTGTCAAACAAAGAGTTGGGAAAACTTGAGCGTGAGAACAGGAAAGCAGCCAAGTCTCTAAAGATGGTTAATACGATCATTCTGATGCGTGATGAGGCTGGTGTTTTGAGGGATCAAGAGGGCCACTTGCGCAATGAGCTAGGCCAAAAGATTGATGCTGAAGGCAATGTGATTGCCGAACCTGTTGTCATTGAACAGGCTGACGTAAATCAGCAAGCTGGTATTAACGATGATCCGAACATTGGCGTCGATCGATGCCACCTGGTTGGTGTCGATCGACGCCAACTTGCAGACGTGCGTGGAGCTGCCAACCACGTACAGAACCCAGTCCGACAACAGGAGAACAACCGGGATCTGATCAGGACCATTGCTGACTACAATCGGGCTGATCTGGTGTATGAAAACCGGTCCGCTGTTGTTCCTCCTCCATTCCAGAGGAACAATTTTGAGTTGAAACCTGCGTACTTTCAACTAGTTGGGCAGAGACCTTTCTCTGCTTTGCCCAATGAGAAGCCTCTGGACCATATTGAGCATTTTGAGGATCTTGTGACCAGTATCAAGGCTAATGGAGTGACTGAGGACTTCATATTCTGCAAGCTCTTTCCATACTCACTTGCAGGAGAGGCATCTCAGTGGTTGAAGCAGTTGCCAGCTGGATCTTTGACATCTTGGCAACAAGTCAAAGTGGCTTTCCTCAACCATTTCTATGATGATGCCATGTCAGATGAGTTGAGAATCAAGTTGTCTTCTTTCAAGCAGAGACCAGATGAAGCTTTCAAAGCAGCTTGGGTGAGATTCAAAGCTTATCAGAGGGACTGTCCACACCATGGTTTCTCAAAGGTTCAATTGCTAAGTATTTTCTTCAGAGGGTGTGACTGGAAGTATCAGTTAGCTTTGGATGCTGCAAGTCATGGGAATTTCAAGACAAGAATGCCAGAAGATGCTGAATTGTTGATTGAGAACTTGGCTTCTAGCAATAGCACTAAGGGAGCAGATGCTGAAAGGAAGAGATTGCATGGAGGACTTGATTCAAACCAGTTAGCTTCTATTAACGCTAAGCTGGATTCAGTGCACAATCTTCTTATGGGTAAGAAATCTGTTCATTTTGCTGCTGAGGTTGAGACATATGAGCCAGAACCTGATCAAGGACACCAAGAAGAAGATGTGAACTATGTGTATGGGAATCAGGGACAGCGGTTTGGAAATCAGCAAGGCAATAGGTCTTACAGTGGTAACTCTTCAGGCTACACTTCCAAGCCAGAGTATCAGCAGCAACAACAGAACAATGGGTATACAAGGACATATGGGAACTCATCTTATCAGTCTCCACCTCCTAAGAATTCTTCAGAGAGTAGAATGGAAGCCATGCTTGAGCAGCTTTTGCAAGGACAGGAGCAATTGACAGTGACATTCAATGGGAAGATTGACAATGTCTACACTGAGCTGAATGGAAGATAGAGGCATTGAATGTTCATGTTAAGAAGCTGGAGGTTCAAGTTGCACAGACTGCTGGGTCTGTAAAAAGGCAAGAGAATTATCTTCCAGCAAGAACTGAGTCAAACCCCAGACATGCTTGCAATGCCATATCAGTGAGAGATGAAGATGATGGTGAAATTGTTTCAGCAGAACAAGGGGAAAAATTGGCCAATCTGTCGGTTCCAGATGATGGTGTCGATCGACACCACCTAGGCATCAATCGACACTCATCTCAGACGAAACCAGAAGCTGCAAAATCTCAGGTTCCAGCAGTTGAGAGGGTTTACAAACCAAAGGTTCCTTTTCCTAAGCCAAGAAAGTCCAAGCAGGAGCTTTAGGAAGCTAGATGCAAAGCAATGATGGACAAGGTGATGATTGAGATGCCTTTGATTGATGCTGTGAAGCTTTCACCACCACTTAGGCGCTATGTCAAAAGAATGGTGTCAAATGGTTTGAGCCCTGAGGAAGGAGCGTTGCTAACTAAGGATGTTAGTGCAATTCTGTTGAACCAGCCTGTTCAGAGGAAAAAGGAAAAGAAGCAGGAAGTGGTTGTCTCTAAGGAAGTGAGTGCAATCATTGAATGTAAGACTGCTGAGAAGTTACCAGATCCTGGAAGCTTCGTACTTGATTGCTCTATCTCCACAGGAAGGTTTGCTCACTCACTTTGTGATCTTGGCTCTAGCATCAACTTGATGCCGCATTCTGTTGCTGTGAGACTTGAGATGACAGAATTCAAGCCAACTCAGATTTCTCTAATCCTAGCTGATCGCTCCCGAAGAATTCCTGAAGGTGTTATAGAGGATATTCCAGTTAAGGTTGGAAACTTCATGATTCCCATTGACTTTGTGGTGCTGAAGTATGATCAAGAGCCTAAAGATCCTCTCATCTTAGGAAGATCTTTCTTGGCTACAGCTGGTGCAATCATAGAGGTGCAGAAAGGTCAAATAGCACTGACTGTGGATGGTTTGAGTATGAATTTTGAGATGGATAAGCTGAGGAGGGTTCCTACTATTGATGGAAAGACTTTTTCTCTTGAAAAAGTTTCTGCTACACGAGCAACAGGCTCAGTGTCGATCGACACCAACAAGGAGGCATCGATCGACACTCCTCCACATCCGAGACAAAGCTTGTCCAAAGTTGAAGCTTCAAGACAGAAACCTGTTCCCAAACAGAAAGTCTCCCATTCCACCCTCCAGAGTCCTCAGGTAAGGCCAAGGTATGCATCTTCTTCTCCTAAACCTCCTCTTATCATCAATAGGATTTTCAAAGATACAAAGACTGTTTTACAGTTAACCAAGCCACGAGATTATCGTAGAACGCTTGTTTCTTCTGTTGATGATTTTGCAGGACAGAAAAGATGTCCTCCCATACCTAAATCTCGCCCTGGTCCTGTTCCTAACATTCTTGGCAAGCCTCATGCACCTAAAGCTTATACACCACCTTGGATGAAGAGGTCATTCTCTCAGCGGCATTCACTGCCATGTTCTGATCCACCAGATGTCTGAGCTCCAGCACAGTCAAGCTAATGACTGAAAACAAGCGCTTAGTGGGAGGCAACCCACTCATAGGTTTTTATTTTCCTTTTGAGTCATTTTTGCTTTTGTATTGAGTCAGTTTGTGTTTGAAAGTTGTTTGAACTATTGAACTATCTATCTATCATGTTGCTTTTAACCTGTGTTTGTGTTTGAGTGCTTCTTGACAAAATTAACATCAAAGGATTGATCCAACAACACTCACAACTAAACTGCAACTAACAAGGAGATTTCGGCCAGAATTCACCATTCGCCGAGGGTATCGATCGATGCTGCCTTGTTAGCATCGATCGATACCAATGGGTAACCCGCAAATCTGTTCAAATTTTGCATTCAATTTTTCAACACAATTTTTGTTTCTTGACTTTTCCCTTACTTCATAACACTGGGGACAGTGTTGTTTAAGTCTGGGGGAGGTTAGTACTAACTATGTTTTCTGTTTTTGAGTTTCAGTTGTGTCAGTCAAAACCATAAAGTTTGAGTCAAATTTTTCAAAAATTTTCTTTTTATCTTTGGGAATTATGATCTTGATTAATGATTTCTCTTATTTGGCTAACACTCTAATGATTATTTGTTTATGCTTGATCTCAGAACTGAAGCTTAAGAAAGACTATGAGCCTTATCAACAATCCTGAAAGCCCTTATTCAATGGATATCTGATTGATCTAACGTTGTCTCAACTTTTATCAGGATTTTAACCGGACTGAATCTCTTACTTTGGGGTTGGAAATCAGTGGACTAGACTTCTTCTTCGGGTCATACAAGACAGTGCAATTTTTCAAAGTATGTCTCCCCTCTCTCTTCCCTTCAGTACTTTATAAAAAAAAGAGAGAAATAAAAGATGAGATGATTTTGATCAGTTTAGAGAGGTAGGTAAATTACCAGTGACCTCATTATTCTACTCTTGAGTCAAATGATCACACAAAGCTTGGAAGTGAGGGGTAGGTAAATTACCAATGACCCCGGTATTCGCTTACACCTTTGATTAGAAAAAAAATAAAAAAGAAAAAAAAATGGAAGTGAGAAAAGGGAGAGGAAAGGAGATATAAGAAGAATGTCTTGGCCTGAAAAGAATCCATATGCCACTGTTCGATACACCCAAGGTAAGAATTCACCTTATTTATGCTTTAATATTGACTAATGAGATGACAATGGAGATTTCAGAGATTCCAAAGGATTGTGGGATTTGAGTAAGGAATGTTGATGCTTATCATGGTTGAGTACAAGAAGTAAGTTCTTGAGTCAGGTAAATGAAGAGTGCGAATAAGAATCATTATGCAATTGAGTGAGTTCCCTGTTTTCAAACCTCTTTCACTGGTCTAAGTTTATGTTTTGCTTGAGGGCAAGCAAAGGCTAAGTCTGGGGGAGTTGATATATCATGGTTTTTGTGGTTTTTAACCATGATATAAGGAGTCTTTTAGTGTCTTTTCATTTGTTTTTAGATTGTTTTTGAGTCTTTACAGGTTTTTAGCATGAAATGAGCAATATGGAACAATTTGGATCATTTTGGAGCATTTACCGAAGGAAATCAAGTTGGAGTCGGATCATAGACCAAGCATCGATTGACACCACTTAAGGAGCATCGATCGACACCCCTCTCTGCCGACTCAAGACCCAAGTTTTGGAAGTTTTACAAAAGTTGCCCAAAGTCTTCCATAATTGCAACATAAGCCTCTGGACGTATTTTAGGATGTATATATATTGTTTTTGGGTTTTAGAAACCCTTAAGTTATTTTCTAGCAACTTTTATTTTTCCTGCAACCCTGAGAGATTTTGAGAGCTTTGGAGAGAGAGAGATCTACTTTGAGAGAAGAATTTCTTGAACTCCCTTTTACTCTTTTAAATTTCAATTGCTTATTATTCAGAATCATGATTCGTGCTTTATTTAATATGTCTGAGTAATTTGTTTGTTAGGTTTAGGGTTTTTTATAGGGTTTTTATGATTTATTAGATATGTTTATTGTTAGGGTTCTTAATCTTTTATGATCTTCATCCTTGGTTGTTCTTCACAATAATTCTTGATTGATCACCTAGAATTGTTATCTTAGGGAAATAAATTGATATGAGAATATAATTATTTTCCTGATGAAACCATTGATGAGCAGAATTGTTTATTACAAAGAGATTTGAATTAATAATTCTGTGAACTTATCTAAACCTGTTCTTAAGACTGATTTATTACTTAGAATTTTACAAAGAGATTTGGATTTTCTGGTTTTAAATTTAGATATTATTTGCAGCGAGAGCTGATTTAATTTACCAAAAGTTTAGAGTTCTAGATCTGATCTTTATTGCTTGAACCTTAATTAATTTATCTGATTTAATATTTCATAATTTTCTGAGGAATTCCCTAGGCTTAACTCTTTTGATTTCTGAATTTACAACACTTTAATTTAAATATTTGCATTGCTTTTATTTTAATTCAAATCAACTTGTTTAGCGTAATAACAAAACTCTACAATCTATTGTGTTTTATCTTGAGTCTCTGTGGATTCGACCCCTAAGTACTGCAACTGATCGCTTGTTTGAGAGAGTAGCTCTAGGGATTAATTTGAGCTTATCACCCGTCATAAGGCTTTAGACGGAGAGTTAACCGCGTGCCCAAAATAGGAAGGTCAAAGAAAGTTTCCTATTTTTAGGTTAAGTCAACCCAAAGTTGGGGATTAAAATGACATCTCAAAAGTTGAGGAATATTTTGTCCTATTTTTGAAACTTGGGGATTTTTATGGCATTTTTCCCCTAAATAAATTGTATTCTTGTATATTTTATATAACTTACTAAAAAAACATTATGTTGGATCAAATATATGTTTTAAACCTTTTTACAATAATATTGAAATATTTGTAATTTCATTTTCTTTATCTATTTAAAAATCATTATTTCATTTTAAATTTAATTAACCAAAATTCTTTTATTTTGGAATTTAATCAATCAAAATTAATTGTTGTGAAAGTAAACATCTATTAATATGTATAATACTTTGTAGTTAGTATAAAATGATTTAAATTTTATTCACCAATTTGAAATTAGTTAGTTTTGTCTATGAGTATGATGGAGCGGGTTAGTGTTGGTTTTTAACCTTTCATATAAAATTAAGTTTTAAAATATTTTGTTTGTATTTTTAGACTAACCCGCAAAATATATAAGTGTACTAATATTAACCTAATTTTCATCACATACTTATGATTATTTTTAGTCTAGGTTTGGACCCGTGGATTAAAAAAAAATTATTAAAATAATTAGTTAGTTTTGTATTTGAGTATGATGTAGCGGATTAGTGTTGGTTTTTAACTCCTTTCATATAAAGTTAAATTTTAAAATATTTTGTTTGTGTTTTTAAACCAACCCGCAAAAATATATAAGTGTATTAATAATAATATTAACCTAATTCCCATCACATTCTTATGGTTATTTTTAGTTTAGGTTTGAACTCGTGAATAAATAAAGTTTTCCATAAATTATTTTTGTTTTTTTAGTATTGTGCATATGTTAGATTGCTAAGATCTAAATTTACACAGATTTAGTTTTATTATCACAAATTTAGTTATATTATTGATATTACTCATATGACTAAATTTGATGTATTCACTATTTAAATTGTGCAACAGGATATATATATTTGTATCTGACATTATAACTCTATAAATGATACATTTTTTTAGTCAAAAAACATATATCATTTTGTAGAGTTAAAACAAAAAATATATATCCCCTTTTTAATAAAACATAAGTACACAACTTCAAATTGGTAGACTATATAATATTAATATAGGTTATAACTAAAATTAATTATTTGATAGGTTATATGGATTAATTATTAGGTAGGTTGTATAGATTCAGGATTAGGATCCTCTTAAAAATATATTCATCCTATTAAAAGTATATTCTAAGGAATCAAATAAAGTCTCCAAAGAATATTTAACTAACCAAAAAAAATCTCAGAAATTAATCACTCTTCCGCATATTACAAGTGATTTCCGATTATACTAAAAATAAAATCGTACCTTACTTTATCAGAAAATTTTTACTAAGTAACGGTCAAAATTTTGAATATTTAAATTCATTTCATATATTACTTTTGCTGAATTGTATAGTTTTATATGCTATAATAAACTTTTTAAATAATTTAATTTGGAATCTTTACAAATAGTTTAATTTGATATTTTTAAGAATATCATAAATATATGATAGATCAAAAAGTTAAAAATTATAAAAACTCTAATTTGATTTGTTATAGCACGGATCAATAATATGTCACTATGATATGAAAATTTTTCAAGAAATATGATTTCTTGCTAGAGCACGAGTTAAAAATTCAAAAATATGATTTGTCGGATTAAATTTAAGTTTGAAATAATGTTGTTTGGTAGACTTTCTTGGTCACAATGATTTTGACAAACATATGTTACATATTTGGTCCTATAATTAATATGTGTTATACTATAGGTTAAATCATAAAATTAACGATCAAAAAAGAATAGTATAATTTTAAATACTAAACATGTAACGCCCGCGAACCAATTTGTATGTTTTTGGTGTGAGTGTCGATCGACACCCTTGGAGGAGCATCGATCGACACCACGTTATTCCGGTTTGGTCGGGTTTGATTAATTGCCGAATTGGTTCGGTTTGGTTCAGGGAAATCCCTAATTCGTGTGTAAAAAGGGGGAAACGACTCAAGGTCGTGTTTTCAGGGTTTTAGTCGCCGTTTTTGAGAGAAAAAGAGAGAAAACAGTTTCCTAAGGTTCTTGAGAGAGTTTGTGAGATTCCAAGGCGTTTTTGGTGAGATCTTGCTGTGGGATTGAAGATCCAAGGCTAGGAACGTGTTGGAAGGGTGCTAGGAGTGAGGATTTCGTTTCCATTGCTCAGAATCTTCTTGAGAAAAGGTGAGTGCTTGACCATGGTTGATCTAAGCATGAGATCTCTCTTGTTTGTGTGTTTTCTTTGTTGTTTGTGTTGTTTTGTTGCTTGGGTTCGTTGCTTTTGTGTTTCCCAGTGATTTCTGAGGTAATTGGGTGAGTTTGGGATGGATTCGAGATGGTTTGGATTCGGAATTCGTCGTTCGTGTTCGCGCAGATCGTGTCTGCAGAGGAGGCATCGATCGATACCATTTCTGAGGAGCATCGGTCGGCACCAGTGTTGAGTAGCATCGATGGGTACCGTTTGAGGAGCATCGGTCGGCACTTGTTCGTAGCATCGATCGACACTGTTTGGCATCGGTCGACACTAGGCTTATCCGAGACTTGTTTTTCCTGGTTTGATGTGTTATTGTGTGTTGTTTGTTTTGCTTGAACTTGAGGGTCTCATCTGCTTGTGTGTATAACCCAGTAGATGGGAGGATGGCCTCACTAAGTATTTGTGATAATACTTACGCATCTCAATTGTTGTTTGTGGTGTGCAGGTAAAGGAAAAGTGTGATCGTGGAATCAAAAGGCGATGAGGAGGAGGATGTTCTAGAGGCTTGGTTGATTGTGGTCTAGCTATTGTTAGGTTGCTAGATTAAGTCAATGGAACATTGTAGGATGTTAGTTGTTGGTTATTTCTTGATTTGGATTATGTTGCTATTGAGTATTGGTTTATTGTTGTTGGAATTCTTTGGTTTAATGGAATTGGTTTTATTTGGTTATTCCGCGGTTATTGTTTGTTGTTAGGATGTTAGTGGGTATGGGACCACTAGTAAATTTAGGTATTAACAAAAAAAAAGGAAGGGTTGTTTCATTTTGGTATCAGAGCCCTTACGGTTCTAGGTCTAGGGTTCATTGTGCTTTTGCTGTTGAGGTTTAGGATTACATGCTATAATTGATTGTGTGAATGGCAATTGTGTGTGGCATGAAGTCCTAGAACATCCTCTTCGAGCCTGTTTTGTGATTCCACGGTAAGTTGTGTTTTTGTGTAATAGGATTATTGTTTGCTTAGCCTTCTGTTCTTGGTTGATACAGATGGTTAGAGGTGAGGTTGCTGCTGGTCACGGGCGTGGTCGTGGTCGTGGTCGGGGTCGTGGACGTGGTCGTGGTCGTGGTCGTGGTCGGGGACGAGGTCAGGTTCCTGTGGCCAGTGAGAGTGAGACCCAGAGCATGGCCAGTGAGGAGGTAGCGGAGTCACAGGCTGATCCTATAGTGTCTGGAGACCAGGCTGGTTTGGGTGACGGTGTTGGTCACGGTGTTGCCCCGGGTGTGGGGGTTGCAGCAGGAGGTGCTCCGGGCAGGGAGGATGTCTTGATTGACTTGCTAGCTCAGGTGGCTCAGGCTTTGCAGCGACTTCCAGCAGCTGTGCCACCAGTGGTTGGTGGGCAGGGTCCAGTGGTGCCGCCAGTGGTTGGTGGGCAGGATCCAGTAGTGCCGCCGGTGGTTGGTTGGCAGGATCCAGTAGTGCCGCCAGTGGGTGGTGGACAGGTTCCAGTGGTGCAGCCTGCAGCGGGTTTGCAGGCAGGTGTGCAGCCGGGGACCGAGGTAGTGGATGCACAGTATGTGCGGATGATGGAGCAGCTGCGGCATGTGGGAGCAGGGTATTTCTCAGGGAGTACCGATCCGAGTGTAGCGGATGAGTGGAGAGAGAGGATGGAGGATATTTTCTTTTCGCTTAGGTGTCCCGACCGGTACAGAGTGGATCTGGCAGTGTTTTACTTGTCAGGAGATGCACGTGTGTGGTGGAGGTCGGTGACAGCACGGAGGGTGCAGCAGGGTATGTCTTGGGGAGATTTTGTGAGGGAGTTTAACTCCAAGTATTTTCCTCAGGAGGCTCTTGATCGCATGGAGGCACGGTTCTTGGGGTTGACTCAGGGAGACCGTACAGTGCGGGAGCTGGATGCAGAGTTCAGTCGGCTTGTGGGGTATGCAGGCAGGGCTTGGGAGCCAGAGTCGGCTCAGGTGCGGAGGTTTTTGTTGGCTCTGCGGGATGATTTGAGGACTCGGTGCAGAGTGAGGAGCTATGCTACGAGAGCAGAGTTGGTTGAGGTTGCAGCTGGGATAGAGGATGACTTGAGGTCACAGGTGGTTGTGGTCAGTTCTTCAGTGCAGCCACAGCAGTCTCAGCCGTCTTCTGTTCCTAGCAAGGGCGGCAAGCCTGCGCAAGGGCAGAAGCGAAAGTTTGATGTCATGCAGAGATCGAGGCAGGGAGGTGCGAGATGCTTTGGGTGTGGTAGCAGGGACCACAAGTTAACTAGCTGTCCATAGAGAGGTGAGCAGCGGGCAGTGACTGAGCAGCGGGCGGTGACGGAGCCGCGGGCAGATACTCGAGTGTGTTACTACTGCAGAGAGACGGGGCATATCAAGCCTCGTTGTCCCAAGTTGCAGCAGAGGGCAGTAGCAGTGTTGCAGGCTGGAGCTCAGCCAGGGATGCAGCAGGTTGTGCAGCACGGTGTGCAGCCGGTGGGTTGGATCGAGCCGACGTCTCAGGTGTACTCGACTCAGGAGCCCGGTGGCACTAGTGCAGGAGCGATCACAGGGACCTTGTTGGTGGGCGGGTTTAAGTCCCATGTTATGTTTGATTCTGGAGCTTCTCATAGCTTCATTACTCCGGAGTGTGCCGAGAGTGCGGGGATCAGAGGGGATCCTGGAGAGCGTTCAGGAGCTGTCAGAGTTGCGGGAGGCAAGTTCCTGAGGGTTATTGGACGAGCTGGAGGAGTTGATATTCAGATCGCAGGGGAGTCATGGCCAGCGGATTTGCTTATCAGTCCAGTGGAGTTATATGATGTCATTCTAGGTATGGATTGGTTGCACCGGTACAAGGTGCATTTGGATTGCTATCGGGGTAGAGTGGAGTTTGAGCGTCCAGGAGGGAAGTTGGTTTTTCAGGGTATTAGACCGACTTCGGGGAGTCTCGTGATCTCAGCCGTTCAGGCGGGGAAGATGATCGAGAAGGGCCGTGAGGCTTATCTGGTTACTATATCTATGCTGGAGTCAGTGGGGAAGTCTACGGTTAGCGGTATTCCGGTTGTGGAGGACTTTGAGGATGTGTTCCAGTCATTGCAGGGATTACCACCATCTCGGTCGGATCCTTTTACTATTGAGCTGGAACCGGGGACGATGCCGTTATCCAAGGCTCCTTACAGGATGGCTCCAGCAGAGATGGCAGAGCTGAAGAAGCAGCTGGAGGATTTGTTGGGCAAGGGTTTTATCCGTCCTAGTTGTTCACCGTGGGGAGCTCCGGTGCTGTTTGTTAAGAAGAAGGATGGGAGTTTTCGGTTGTGTATTGACTATCGGGGTCTGAACCGAGTTACTGTGAAGAACAAGTACCCTCTCCCGAGGATTGATGAGTTGTTGGATCAGTTGAGGGGTGCTACTTGGTTCTCCAAGATCGATTTGGCATCAGGATATCATCAGATTCCTATACATGAGGCAGATGTGAGGAAGACAGCCTTCAGGACGAGGTATGGACACTACGAGTTTGTGGTGATGCCGTTTGGGTTGACAAACGCGCCAGCTGCGTTTATGAGATTGATGAACAGCGTGTTCCAGGAGTTTCTGGACGTGTCAGTCATCATTTTCATCGACGACATCCTGGTATATTCTAAGAGTCCTGAGGAGCATGCAGTAACACTTGAGAGCAGTGTTGGAGAAGCTGAGGGAGCAGAAGTTGTTTGCTAAGTTGAGCAAGTGCAGTTTCTGGCAGCGTGAGATGGGGTTCTTGGGTCACATTGTTTCTGCAGAGGGGGTTTCAGTGGATCCAGAGAAGATTCAGTCCATCAGAGAGTGGCCGAGGCCGCAGAGTGCCACTGAGATTCGGAGTTTCCTGGGGTTAGCAGGTTATTACAGGAGGTTTGTTCGGGGTTTTGCGAGTATGGCACAGCTGATGACTAAGCTTACAGGGAAGGATGTCCCATTTGTGTGGTCACCAGAGTGTGAGGCAAGTTTTGCAAGTCTCAAGCAGATGTTGACTACCACGCCGGTTTTTGCACTGCCTGAGCAGGACGAGCCTTATGTTGTGTACACAGATGCTTCTAGAGTGGGGTTGGGTTGTGTACTTATGCAGCAGGGGAAGGTTATAGCTTATGCTTCGCGGCAGTTGCGGAAGCATGAAGCTAATTATCCTACTCATGATTTGGAGATGGCAGCAGTGATCTTTGCTCTTAAGATTTGGAGATCCTATCTGTATGGTGGGAAGGTGCAGGTGTTTACAGATCACAAGAGTCTGAAGTACATTTTTACTCAGCCTGAGCTGAATTTGAGGCAGAGGCGTTGGATGGAGTTAGTAGCAGATTATGATCTGGATATAGCTTACCATCCTGGTAAAGCTAACTTGGTTGCAGATGCCTTGAGTCGGAAGCGGGTGGCTTCGGCTCAGGAGCAGGATATGGAGGCATTGGTAGGTGAGATTAGTGCATTGAGTTTGTGTGCTATCTCACAGGAACCTTTGGGTTTGGAGGCAGCTGATAGAGCAGATTTGTTGAGCAGAGTGAGGTTAGCTCATGGGAGCGATGAGGGGCTGATGAATGCCTCTAAGGCTGCGGGTGCAGAGTATCAGGTTTCTGCTAATGGTACTATCCTTGTGCATGGTCGGATTTGTGTGCCCAAGGGTGAGGATTTGAGGCAGGAGATCCTGAGAGAGGCTCATTCGAGCAAGTTCTCTATTCATCCAGGGGCGACCAAGATGTACCGTGACCTCAAGCGGTATTATCACTGGGTCGGGATGAAGAAGGATGTGGCCGACTGGGTAGCTAAGTGTGATACTTGTCAGTTGGTGAAGGCAGAGCATCAGGTTCCTGGAGGTTTAT
This sequence comes from Camelina hispida, assembly GCA_023657505.1. Lineage (NCBI taxonomy): Eukaryota > Viridiplantae > Streptophyta > Magnoliopsida > Brassicales > Brassicaceae > Camelina > Camelina hispida. The sequence goes on along the minus strand of CP094631.1, from coordinate 28,410,332 downwards.
TGCAGAGTTTGCCTATTCCTGAGTGGAAGTGGGATTTGATCACGATGGACTTCGTGGTAGGTTTGCCTGTGTCGAGGACGTTTGATGCTATTTGGGTCATTGTGGACCGTTTGACTAAGTCTGCACATTTTCTGGCCATCAGGAAAACGGATGGAGCAGCGGTTTTGGCCAAGAAGTATGTGAGGGAGATAGTCAGATTGCATGGTGTGCCTGCTAGTATTGTGTCTGATAGGGATTCCAAGTTCACTTCGGTGTTCGGAGGGCATTTCAGGCAGAGATGGGCACGAAGGTGCATATGAGTACAGCCTATCATCCTCAGACGGACGGTCAGTCAGAGAGGACGATCCAGATTTTGGAGGATTTGTTGAGGATGTGTGTGCTGGATTGGGGTGGTCATTGGGCAGATCACTTGAGCTTGGTGGAGTTTGCTTATAACAACAGCTACCAGGCTAGTATTGGGATGGCTCCTTATGAGGCCTTGTATGGGAGGCCGTGTCGTACACCATTATGTTGGACTCAGGTGGGGGAGAGGAGCATATTTGGTGCAGATTTTGTTCAGGAGACCTCGGAGAAGATTCGGGTTTTGAGGCTGAACATGAAGGAGGCTCAGGATCGGCAGAAGAGTTATGCTGATAGGAGGAGAAAGGATCTTGAGTTTCAGGTTGGTGATAGAGTGTACCTCAAGATGGCCATGTTGCGGGGTCCGAACAGGTCATTGTCGAGACTAAGTTGAGTCCGAGGTACATGGGTCCGTTCAGAGTGGTTGAGCGGGTGGGACCAGTGGCATATAGGCTGGAGTTGCCTGAGGTTATGCGTGCGTTCCACAAGGTATTTCATGTGTCGATGCTGAGGAAGTGTCTTCACGAGGGTGATCAGTTGTTGGCTAAGATTCCTGAGGATCTTCAGCCTAACATGACTTTGGAGGCGAGACCTTTGAGGGTGCTCGAGAGGAGGGTCAAGGAACTTCGGAAGAAGAAGATTCCTTTTATGAGAGTCCTGTGGGACTGTGACGGAGTAGAGGAGCAGACTTGGGAGCCCGAGGCGAGGATGAAGGCAAGGTTTAAGAAGTGGTTTGAGAAGCAGACCGCTTGAGCTTGTCTAGCCGGGTCCGAGTTGTAGTCCGTGGCTGGAGCGGGTACGGAGTATTCCAGCCCATCTCTCTTGATTTTTGGTCGCTTAGGGGTGGTTGGTTGTGCGACTAAGTATCAAGATGAGGTGGTGCTCGGGATGCGGGTTGATGGCTCCGGTTGTTGTATTTTTGGTTTTCTGATGTATTTTCGTTGAGATTGTAAAGATTATGACATTTTGAGATTTATTAAGATGAGTATTTTTTCTTTTTGTTGACTGTGGTTGTCATGGGTAAAGAGAAATAGCTCGGGTTCTATTTTTGGAAGGTTTCCATAAATAGGAAGTTTCCACAAAGGGAAAGGTTCCAGAATTAGAAAGTTTTCTAGAAAGGAAAGTTTTGTGGAAATGTTGAGGTAGATCTAGCCGGGAGATACTCGTTGGCATCAATATTTGTTTTGCTCTAGGCCGTGTGGGCCCAACTCACGTGATACCGATAGCTCGATGGACTTTGTGGCCAGAGAGTGGGAGTGGTATGTTGCTTCGGATGACGATCCGAGAGCGCGCTTGAGGGTGACGACCCAAGAGCGGGATATGTGAGGCTCCCTGGATACCGTAGCTGTGAGCCGAGGCTCGGCAGTGAGCCGGTATGTCTCGAGGGTTGCGACCCGAGAGCGGGGGGAGTGTGTGTGAGTGACTTCCTGGATGCCGTAGCTTAAGGCGGTTGGCCTGATAGCGAGCCGGCATGATTCGTTGGTTGCGACCACGGACGGGGGAAGAACTGAGTTGTGAGCAAATAGTGTTATGATGCGAGTATATTGGCTAGAGGGAGACCTCGAGGGTCAGTCGGAGGTGTGCGGGCTGTTGCGACAGTGGCACGGGAAACCTTGACTGATGGTGTTTGGTCCGGTCTGGGGACGTGCGGGCCGTGTTGACGGTGGCACAGAGGTCCTTGGCAGATGGACGGTATTGCGGGATTCGGGGACGAATCCATATTGGTGGGGGAGAATTGTAACGCCCGCGAACCAATTTGTATGTTTTTGGTGTGAGTGTCGATCGACACCCTTGGAGGAGCATCGATCGACACCACGTTATTCCGGTTTGGTCGGGTTTGATTAATTGCCGAATTGGTTCGGTTTGGTTCAGGGAAATCCCTAATTCGTGTGTAAAAAGGGGGAAACGACTCAAGGTCGTGTTTTCAGGGTTTTAGTCGCCGTTTTTGAGAGAAAAGAGAGAAAACAGTTTCCTAAGGTTCTTGAGAGAGTTTGTGAGATTCCAAGGCGTTTTTGGTGAGATCTTGCTGTGGGATTGAAGATCCAAGGCTAGGAACGTGTTGGAAGGGTGCTAGGAGTGAGGATTTCGTTTCCATTGCTCAGAATCTTCTTGAGAAAAGGTGAGTGCTTGACCATGGTTGATCTAAGCATGAGATCTCTCTTGTTTGTGTGTTTTCTTTGTTGTTTGTGTTGTTTTGTTGCTTGGGTTCGTTGCTTTTGTGTTTCCCAGTGATTTCTGAGGTAATTGGGTGAGTTTGGGATGGATTCGAGATGGTTTGGATTCGGAATTCGTCGTTCGTGTTCGCGCAGATCGTGTCTGCAGAGGAGGCATCGATCGATACCATTTCGAGGAGCATCGGTCGGCACCAGTGTTGAGTAGCATCGATGGGTACCGTTTGAGGAGCATCGGTCGGCACTTGTTCGTAGCATCGATCGATACTGTTTGGCATCGGTCGACACTAGGCTTATCCGAGACTTGTTTTTCCTGGTTTGATGTGTTATTGTGTGTTGTTTGTTTTGCTTGAACTTGAGGGTCTCATCTGCTTGTGTGTATAACCCAGTAGATGGGAGGATGGCCTCACTAAGTATTTGTGATAATACTTACGCATCTCAATTGTTGTTTGTGGTGTGCAGGTAAAGGAAAAGTGTGATCGTGGAATCAAAAGGCGATGAGGAGGAGGATGTTCTAGAGGCTTGGTTGATTGTGGTCTAGCTATTGTTAGGTTGCTAGATTAAGTCAATGGAACATTGTAGGATGTTAGTTGTTGGTTATTTCTTGATTTGGATTATGTTGCTATTGAGTATTGGTTTATTGTTGTTGGAATTCTTTGGTTTAATGGAATTGGTTTTATTTGGTTATTCCGCGGTTATTGTTTGTTGTTAGGATGTTAGTGGGTATGAGACCACTAGTAAATTTAGGTATTAACAAAAAAAAAGGAAGGGTTGTTTCAAAACAAATCAAAGAAAATTAACAAAGAAAACTTAATATTTTTACCACACAACTTAATATGCATTATATTGTGTGTCAAAATCTAGATATACTAGAATATATCTTACAAAATATATGTTATTTTCATAAGTCATATTCAGTATATGATTTCATGGCATAGTGTTTCATCAAAAAAAAAAATTAAAACAAATAAAATAATCACATATACGATATTTTAAATAAAAATTATCAAATAAACAAAATGAAAGAATTTCAAGCACGGGTCATATTCTAGTAGTATAATAAAATCATACATTATTAGTTTATTTTTATATTTTTTTCTACCCATTTTGACATCAATTGATCTATCCATTTTAACATAGAAAACATTAAACAATTTATGTATATTGGAAAACATGTATAATGCCAAACCAATTATGGAAAATTGAAATTAAATAAGGTAAGATACTATAGTTTTTTTTATTGATTAAAATTTGTAATTAAAATGAAAAATAGAAACTGATGTTGTTTAGATATTTAGGTAAATATATATTTCCATACTCGATTTTCCTAATTTGTTTTTTTGTATTAAATGTTTTAATCACAGTAACATTGTCTGTAAATAAGTCTGAAATCTAAGGTTTCTTCTGAGAAATGCTGTGAAAATAATAATATAAATATATGTATTACTAAAAAAAAATTAAAATTAATGTGTAGTATGTGTACGCGCGCGTGTTATTTAGTTGGTTTTTGTATATCTAAAATAATCAACATATGATTTATTTCTACTTATGAATTACAATACATTAATGCTGGTTGACTATAGGGTTTGTATAAATTTAAAGAATTTGTTATTGTATCGACAACCCCTCTTTTAGAGAAAAAAAACTACTCCTAATAATCCATTCGTTCGCTTTCCTTTGCTCACTCCACAAAATATGAAAAATATTCGTTATTTCACTTTGACCTCTAATTTCCACCACCTTCAGCGCCTGCAAAGATGGGGGATGATATTTAGCATTCATGAATTCTTTTGACAGCAACGACCAAACTTGTAAGGTGCATTAAGAATTTTCTCGCTAAATGGCAACCGGTTGTGCCTCCCATCTAGTAGATTCATTAAATTTTTAAAATCATCAAATACAACCAATCCAGATCTTATCATCCTAGGTATGTCGTATTAATTAATTAACTGGTTCCAAAGCCGGTTCAATTAACGACATATTTATGGTGACCCTCTGAGGACCAGTTGTATATATATAGATGATCTCGAAATTTTAACGAACTTCTAGAGATGAGGCACAACTATTTTCTATTTAGTCATGAAGCTTCTGATGCTTCCTACAAGGTTGGTCGCTAGTGTCAAAACAACTCATGAGAAAAAGTTTCTTAGCTTCAAAAATATTTTTTTTGATATTACTATTAAGTATTTTTGTTGGTTATAATAATGGTTGTATTACATGTTGCAAGCCAATATTTTCTATATGTACAATTTTTTAAAAATATAGAAAATGCTAATAAATTATGACAGTGTAGATGGTAGTATATATGTAAATTTTATTGTTCGTATATAAAATCATAGTTCAAAATTTTTACTCTACTTTTACAACCATATAATAATTTTATTGAAGAGTATATAGTTTGTCCATGATAAAACACTTACAATGCACATTTTTGCTGGTCGCACACCCTCTAAACCGCCCTGAACGGACGATAGGACATAACAATTTTCCAATCGAACACGTTGTCAAATTTTTCTTATTTTACTGCATTTTCCGCATGTTAATTTGATTACACGGACTCCTTTTTCATTCGTTAACATATATTTCAATTAAAATCTAAGTTCTAGTATAGCAGTAAGTCTATCAATCAGTTGTTACCCGAGTTTTCTCGTAGTTTGTAAAATTGGTTATCGAAACCGACTTGTTTTATTAATCATTTAATCGATCATACAAGAGTTTATATACACATAGCTTTAGGGTTTACAAGAACCATCATAGACACGTAACATACCATGACCCATAACACACGACTTGGTGTTATACACGGCTCAATAATCCCCCTCACATTGGAGCATGAACATTATGAATTCCCAACTTGAACATAATGTCTAAGAACTGAACACGACCGAGAGTTTTCGTTAACATATCGGCTAGTTGATTTCAGTACCAATATGATGTTTTTAATAATCCCATTGCATGCACTGCATGACAATCTGGCTCAATGTGCCTAGTGCGCTTGTAAAAAACTGGAGTTTCAGTAATATGAATTGCAGCTTTACTCTCACGTAAGACACGTGTTGGAAAAGTTTGTTCGATACCAAATTGACTTTGCAAAGACATGCCGCCATAGCTCGATACCTAGCTTCAGCTGAAGTCTGAAGAATGAGAAACAATCTTGATTCTTTGTGTTCCAGGAAATTGGAGAGCCTCCAAGCATTACAATAAACACACCCAACGATCGGGTATTAAAGGGCAAGAAGCCTCATCCGAATCACAAGAAATTGTGAGATTGAGATCCAGATCAGATTTAAGAAGAATACCTTGGTCTCGAGATCCTTTTAAGAAGCAAACAAAACAGAGTGTCGCATCCCAATGAGCCAAAACTAATATATAATTCTCTAACTACTTTATATGTAAACCTAAACCGATATATAATTTTGTTCTAATGTAAAATCTAAATTCTATCCACCTCATTTGTAAATCCAAACCAACATATAATTTTGATTTAATTGTAAAATCTAAATTCTAACCACTTCATTTGTAGATCCAAACCGACATATAAATTTGTTTTAACTGTAAAATTTAAACTCTAATCACCTCATTTGTAAATCTAGACCGATAAAGAATTCCTTTATACTTGTAAAAACTAAACCTTAATTCTCATTTATAAACTCAAACCAATATATAACTTCGTTTAATTGTAAATTTAAATTAAGCCAATAATTAACTTTTTTAAATTAAAAATATACATAATTTATTTTTTTAAATTAAAAATTTTCATCGGTTGAAAATGGAGAAGGTGAACAAAAAATTCATCCCTAGTGATAAACCTAAATAATTTTCTTTTTTTGGTCATTATAGTCTGGTCTTAACAATAATAAATACAGAACGACTAGAAATTTTTTAGATTCCTTTGTCAAGACTTGAATCCACATTAAAACAAGGAAAAAAGATACTCAGCTACACGAAGTATTGTTCAATACATGACCACACATCCCAACTTTAAAAGTGTATTGCCAACTACACGAAGTATATGTATCACATGGTCACATATACCAACTATATGATGACATGTGCTCAACATCACAACCATCTTATTCTGGTACACCGCTCATCAGAATCCGGTGTTGACCAGTATTGACCGGCATTGACCGATATTGACCAATAAAAATATTGCAATTTTTTTTGTTAATATTAGAAACCAAAAAAAAATTTGTTTACATCTTTAATGTATTCATTCTTATAATTAGTATTTTAATTTTGAAGCTAAACTAATAGTTAAATAAAAATTATTAAAAACTATTTTGAATATATATATTAATTATATATGTATATATTAATATTACTACAGTCAAATATATTGTTTTGCAAACTCATTTTTTTGGATCTTCTATATATTAAAAATAAATATTGTGTGTTTTTGTTGTTTACAATCAAATATATTTCTTTTATCAATAAAAACATTGTATTTAAATAAATCAAATAATAAGTTGATGTTTTTAATTGCAATAGAAATTTTTTTAACTATTATAAGACTGGATGAATTAACAGATATATAATATATTTTTATATAAAAATTAATAAAAGTGAAATGAAAAATCATTAATAATTTTTTTCAGATATTAAACTTTTTATTTTACCATGAGTATATAACATTTTCCAATAATTCTAATGATTTGGATATGTAATGAGTTTGGTTCTAAGTATTTTTGTTGTAGAAATATTTTATGTGGTTGAGAATATTAAATAATTTTAATTATCTATTTAGATAAATTAAGTAAGTGATGTTTTTAAATTAATAAAGTGAAAATAAATAGTTTTCTTATTTGATTTATTATAACAAGATTATCTGGTTTAAATTTAAGTTTTAATATTTTATGAATGATTTTTATTTCAATTTTAATTAAGTTTTGAAATATGAAAAAAATAACTATCATAAGACTAAATTAATAGAAGTATATACAATATATACTTATTTTTGACCCGTATATATTTTACATTATAAAACACTATAAATGATTCCTAAATAATTCAACTAATTCTTTTTTGGTTTCTAATATTAAAAACAAAAAAAAAATTGCATATTTTTATTAGTCAACATCGGTCAACACCGGTCAATACTGGTCAACCCTGGATTATGATAAACGGTGTACTGGAATAAGGATTGTGATGTTGAGCACATGTCATCATGTAGTTGGCAATACATTTTTAAAGTTGGGATGTGTGGCCATGTATTGAATTCGTGTAGCTAAATATTTTTTTCCTTAAAACAACCGAAAGAATGGAGACTTTGTTGGGATGTATGGGAACTAAATTTCCAGGTTCCATGTCGTTTCTGCGGTCAGTTTTGGCGTCTTCAATTCCTCGGCTAGATTCATTGATGCACATACCTGTTGAATCAGTACAAGAAACACATTTAACACGACTGAAAAAGGAACCAATTTTGGCTTGCTTAATGAACAATGTTCTAAAAATCGATTCAGGCATTCTTTCACGATGCTCGGCACCAACAGATGTTCTAGTTCCCAAACAAACCAACAATAATAGAGCAGAAGTCGGTTTCAGACCTATTGTGAAAACCTAATCGGACCAAATATTCTACCCGACTTCCAAAACCATGTAAGAGGAACTATCTCCCTAACAAAAGGATTCTAATTCACTTATTTTATTTACACTCTCCCACGATCACCATGCATCCTTTATGCATCTAATGAAGATCACACACATGCTATTAGGAGTTTTGTATCATTCATGCCAAGTATCACTATTTCTTAATTTCTTAGAAGCAACAATGGTAAAAAAATACACGCTACGTTAAGAAGTTTTAACCTACTATATAGAACTAAATGTCAATTACAAGAAGAGCAGTCTCTTGAATTTTCACATATATGCTTGTTTTTGAGCGCGAATCTTTTTGTTTCATATTGACGTGCAAATTCACAATTCTAGAGAAGAGACGGGAACCGTAAGAAGAAATGATAGGATAACAGTATCAACGAGTATCTAGTGTCAACTCTGTTTGAATAGTGATATATACAAAATTCAATCTACCCTGCCAAAATAGGTTCCACTAATGAACAAAAGCAAGAACTGAAAATAGTATTTATTTACCTTGAAAGATCCAGTCGTTTTGGAGTTCCTCGACCATTCCAAACCAAGCATCTTACTAGAAGTCTGATAAGTTGCCTTGAGATTATCACCACCATAAAGTTTACGAGAAACGGCAAAGTCCCACATATTCGTAGACAAGTCATAACAAGGCTCAAATGTAGCCATCCCTCCATGCACATAAGTATACTTGAGCTTACAGTTCTTTGTACCCACCGTGTAGTTAGCCGACAACTTGTTAGCCGGATCAACCACAAGGCTCCCATCAACAATTGTCCGGTTATCTCTTCTCATATGAATGTAAGTCAGATTCAAAGGCTTCTCTGCAATTTTGATAGTGTTCATGAACTGAAACCTAACATCCTACATCATTAAAAAAAAAAAAAAAAAACGAAACTTTCTGTTTCAATTTCAGAGAAACCATACAAAATAGATCCTGCAGCATGAAAACATAAACTTGCTATTTCAATTTCACTCTTATTTAGAGAATCTATAGAAACAGAACCTTATGTCATCTCCTAATTTCTCAGAGAATCAAAAAGCAACTACATCTACAGATCTACTTCTCATTTCTTTTATGGGTTTGAGCTAAAAGGGTTAACTTCAGATATTGGGAATACGAATAAAGGAGTAACCTTTTTAGGGACGTTGTAGTCGATGATGAAGAAGCCAGGCTTCTCGACGGCGAGAGAGAGGCCGTTCAAGCTAGGGCCGGCGACGAGAGCAGCATCAGTCATGGTGGCGCGTAGCTTAACATTGCCGGCGTTGAAGGCAAGCGAAGCAGTGCCACCGCTCTTGTCAACATCAAACTTTCCCTTGAAAGAAGCCTTCATCGTCATCACACGATAGCCGCCGGTTCTGTGTATTCCTCTCGTTGACCCGATTTCATGGATTTCGGATTTTTCTTTTTCTCCATTTAAACCGGTTGGGTCGGTAATAAGAGGTTTATTTAAGGATTTAGAAATCCAAATAAAATTCACCTACAGAATTTAAATTGTCAAAAATTTACTAAAATTATATGAATGTAAGCATTAGCCATTAGGGAGGGTGTATTTAAAAGTGATTTGTGTCAAATTTACAAAAATTCTATGTTATTTAATAATAGATTTTTAAAAATTTATAAAATTCATTATTATTGAAATAATGATTTTAAAATCTATCTCAAAATCTATAATTATTCAAAACTGTTTGTGGATTTAGATTTTAATAATTCTGCAGGATTTGAGATGATTTCTTTAGTTAAAAATACATAAATTTAAATCTTATGGCTTTAGGTGGAATTTAAAGAATTTTACAATAAATCATATCAACTTCCCTAAAATCATCAAAATTATTTAAAATCTCATGAAAACTAAAATCACTTGTAATATTAAATGGAATAATCCTCTTTAGTTAAAATTTATACTTTTACTGATTATTTTTACATTTTAAAATCTACATTATATTACATATAGATTTGAAAGTAAAAGATATAAAGATTCATATACATGGATAAAACATGTTAGTTAAAAATTTATATATATTTTTTAAAATTAATAAAAACTTTCAAATCATATTTGAGTTTTTTTTTTGTTTTTCTTTTGGAAAAACAACATACAGTATATGAGTTTAAAGATTGAATACTTTCTTAATTTGTAAGGGATCTCAGATTCTGAAAGTATTATTGAATAAAAATAATTCATAACAGGAATTTAATTTTTATAACTACAATTTTTGAGAACTTTTTCTGCTTTGAAGAACTCCTCATAATTTGACCCAATTTAGGGTTTGAAACCTTATTTTTTTCTAAAATTCACTTATAATTTTCTAAATAGTTAATTGTATTTGAGTTGTTGATATTAGAAGGTTTCAGAATCCACAATTCAATTTTCTTCTTCCAACAACCATAAATTAATTTTTGTTTTTAATTTAGTTAAAAAGAATCAACATATAATTTGGATAGTAGTGTTTTAAAAACATATATATTGTTACTGCTATATATTAAAAAAACACAATAAAAAGAACTTATGCTTTTGTTAAAATGGTTACAATTCTTTAAGGTACTGCTGTACAGATATAACACACATTAAAAAAAAGAAATTATACTTTTCTTAAAATTAAATATATGAAAGTTTATAAAAATATAATACAATTATCATAGTTAAATCAGTATACTAAAATTAACTAATTCTTATAAGTTCATGTATATCTTCTTGATACTCTCTATTCAATGATAATATCAAACATGCATATAAGGAAAAAAAAAAAGAAAAACACATACAGTATTATCTAATATCATACGTGCCTTACTAATAGAGGGATACAAAACATGCATGTATCATAGACGTTTGAATTGTCTAACTCCAAAGACCTTTGGCAAATCGGTTTAAGTATTACTATATAATAATAGTTGGCTTTGGATTCGGTTCAACTTTAAATTTAAGTAAAGGAAGGCCCGCGTGCGTGCGTGTTTGGTTGGGACGTGAGACAATAGACAAAGACAACTTATGTATGTTCTCGTTTTTTTCTTTTTAACTTTCCCCAACTTGCTTTTTTTTTTTCTTCCTTCTACAAATCTAACTGGTTTTAGTTACACCATTCACGTTTTTAGTTACAAAACCCTTCAATATTTATTACTATCTTTCTGGTTTGTATTGTATTAAATTCTTTGCTTCGGAAACTGTTCTTTTTTATATTGACTTTTTCATAAAACCAAATTTCCATTATTTTAATTTCTTTGTTCTTTTTTTGTCAGCTTTTTAAATTTTGAATATTGCTGTTTTGGTTAAATGTGAATATTAACCAAACTTATATATATATAATAGTATATTACTGTGATGATGATAATAATATTAATCTTCCGGATTCTATTCTCATTTGGTTTGTGTGCTTCTCTTCGCTTTCCTCAATTCTCGATCTTCTTCTCTGCAGAACAAGAAAAAAAGTGGTTTGTTTCCTTCTCTTTGCCTTTTCCCTCTTTTCTCCGCAACCAGTTTCCTCTTTCATCGGTCTTTCATATTTATTTACCTTAGCGTTAAGCGTTTCTTTTGCTTTTCTCAAACCAAAACCTTCTCAGATCGATCGAAGTGAAGTTTGATTTGGTGGGTTATCATATTTCTGTGTTTTTTTGTTCATTGTAATATTAATAGAATCTCCTCTTTTGGAGGGTATGATAAAAATTGAGTCTTTGATGCTGGGTTGTGACTTTGGAATGGATCTCTCTGTCTTAGTTCTTGTCTGATTTTTTTTTAATTTCTTTGTCTAAACAAGACTTCACGGTTTAAAGTTGTTCAATGTGTCTGTTTTGTCTTGGCTGTTTTGATTGATAACCATAAGGGCTTTGTGGTAAGTTAAAGAGTTATGCTGGTTTGTTGATTACGAGTAATGATTCTTGTTTCCTCATGTAGACGTTGCTAAAGATTTGATGTTCATCTTGTTTACTGATGCTGTTCTTGTTGTGTGTGGCTGTGCTAATTGTTTTCATTACCTATATATTGTTCTGTTGCAAGTGCCATTGATTATAGGTTGCTTGATTTTGGAGATTAGATGTCAATTTGAAATTGTAGCTTTTGTGTCTGATTGATCAAGTAGAAAGCTTATACATTGTGTATCTTAAATTGCTCAGTTGCTAAGATCTTTTTCTCTTGTCTTTGTTATTGATAGATCTTTTATTTTCTCCGTGTTTTTGTTGTAGTTTCCAGCATTGGCTACATTGTGGAAAGTGGTGAGAGTCTCTTGAATTGTCTCAAGTGTCAACTTTGGATAACGCTAGGATGCAGGGAGAGAGGGCTAGTCTCGGTTCTTTAGCAGAGGCTTTGAACTTTGAGCATGGATCTACATCTAGTAACGCTGTGATAGATCAGCCAATTCGTTGGGATAATAATATTCACAGTTATGGTGATAACGGATTGCAGGATTACATGATTTCAGCTGCTGCTGATACAAATCCTACTTTTGCAAACTCAGTTTATCATGAGCAAGGCGGCTTACACAGGTTTAACATCGGCGAGGCTAGCTCTAGTGGTACGAAGAACGAAACCACTAGCCACACTCAACAATGGAATGGAATTGGACGTTTTGAGGAACAGAGAAATGGCAAGCTTGAGTTGAACCCTTTGTTTGCGCAACCATCTAATGGAAACCGTGTTGATCGCCATGTCAATCTTAACGCAGAATATAATGAGCATCTTGATGATATGAATCCGGTCACAGGTCATCCTGCTCTTTTTGAGGCTAATGGACTCAGGTCTAGGTTTATACCAGAGGACAGTGTTAGAGATGGGCGTCGCGTATCCTGTAAAAGAAAAGCTCTTGATGCAAGCATTGGTCAGTCCTCTTCAAGCGGAGGTTTCCGTGAGGTTCAGCGTGGAGAAAGCAGTTCTTGGATCTCACCTCCTGCGTTTTATAGTCCAGCAATGACAACAAACCATTTAAACCTATCTCTTGATCGTCGAAGGGGTTTGGTGGTATCTACTGCTGTTCCAAATGTCTCTACTCCTGCTATCACAGAGATCTCTGGTAGAAATTACTCTCTCAGGGTTAATCCAACTGATCAACAAGAAACCGTAAGCCCATCGTCCTTTGCTGCAGGAAGTGTCATCAGACGACCTGTTGCTCCATCCTTGAACTCACAAGGGTTTCCACCAGCAGATCAACAACAGAATGACTTGAGATTTGGACATGCCTTAGGGAATTTTGCTTCTCAAATTCCAAATGCACCTGCTACTCACATGCCTCCTTTATTTAACTTGAACGCAAGCCCAGTAGCAGCGGCTGTACCATCGAGTTCTGCTACTCCTGTTGAGAGAAATGTTTTGCATCGAGATGAAACGAGACAGATAAGTAATAGTCTACAGATGCCTTTGTTTGTACCTGCTCCTGAACTGAGACATGTAGCCAATGGTCATATCAGCAGTAATGCAAGTGGTGCTAGACATGCTGCATCTTCTTCATCCAGGACAAATGTTCAGCAGTGGCAGTTTCCGTCGCCGTCGCCGTCTAATTCAGCATGGAATCCTTACCAGAGTAATAATAACTCGCCACATAATCAAGGGAGTTTATCTGAACACTTCCGTAGGTCATTGCTTTCTTCCCTTGCTACAACAAACCAGAGAGCTGCTGCTCGTTCCTTGGTCCCTCCTGCCTCTCCTCCGGTTGAGCCCGTGGTTCAGTCTGGTGGTGGAAACACCTCTCAGGCGCGTACTCGGGCTTCCTCGAGAGCAAGTCTAAGACAACGGCAACATGCAACAACTGGCATTCCTCATTCTTCGCGAGGCAGAAGCAGAACGGCGTCATCCGAGGTTAGTTTCATATCAAAGATTTAATGCTAATGTTACATTTGTGTTCATATCGACTGTAAATACTAAATACCCTGTAGACGGTGACGCATTATTAATCTGATGATGTGTTTCTCTTCTGAAACAGATGCGTAATGTCTTGGAGCAGATGCGTAGAGGAGGGAACTTGCGTTTTGAGGTACTGTTTTATATATTATGTATTTACAAAAAGATTTTTAAGTATAGCAGAATCTTACTTGCTGAATGCAATCAACAATAAATGCTACCTATATTTTACCTTAATGGTCATTTTAACCTGTTTTATCTTGTGCTGCTTTGTTCAGGATGTTATGCTTCAGTCGATGGTGCGAAGTGTGGCGGATCTTCATGACCGACATAGAGACATGCGACTTGATGTTGACAACATGACATATGAGGTAAAGCCAGAGCAATCCCATAATCATTTTATTTTGCTTCATCATATTATTAACAGTGTGTATAAAATCTACAGGAGTTGTTGTCTCTAGAAGAGCGGATTGGCGATGTTTGTACCGGTTTGAATGAGGAAACCATATCAAACAGATTGAAGAAGCAAAAGTACAAAAGTAGTACCGGAGCTCCACAAGAAGTAGAACCATGCTGTGTTTGTCAGGTAAGAATATCTGATTTGACCATTATGAGTTGCACTTTTATTTAATCTTTATTAATTATTCATGACTTTCCGGTTGCTTAAACTTTGATGCAATGACTGCAGGAGGAATACAATGAAGGAGAAGAATTAGGAGTGTTGGAATGCGGGCACAACTTCCATAGCCAATGCATCAAACAATGGCTGAAGCTGAAGAACCTTTGCCCAATTTGCAAAACAACAGGATTGAACACTACAAATAAGCGAAGAAGACAATGATTGAACCTGTTGGGTTTTCACCATTTGTCAAGTGTTCTATACCATTGCAGCCTCATCAGAACACTGCAGTCAAGTTGGTGTCTTGTCAGATAGGAATGAAGGGAAGTAACTGAAGAAGATAGGAAGAAAAGGAGGACCTAAAGAAAAAGAAAAAATTTGGGTTCTTCTGAATTTGTTTGGATAAGTTAATTTTACCAATTAGATTTTTTATTTCTTCATCTTCTTCTTATGATTTTACCCAGTAACACCAAGAAGGCTTGTAAGCCAATTTGGCAATTTATAGGTTTTATGGATGATTGGTTATGTAATTTCTTATTTATCGTATATCCACATTGGATGTATCAACATAGCATAGGATATGCATATTCTTTGAACAGATCTTCGAACTGATGAAATCCACAAAACTGGGACAAAACAGAATTAGCCGAGGCACTTGTCTGTCAGTGGATAGAGATGCTAATATGGTTGTTTGATATGGTTTCCTCATTCAGACAGGTGTTATTATTATTACAACCACTGACCATTACAAGTTACAACTTGTACGCATAAAAAATATGCGTACTAGCATTGGCGAAGAAATGTGAAAAGAATCAATAAGAACATTGACAACACTGTACGCACAACATTTATACAGCTTGTCGGTGTGGACGTGGATACGTGTGATCAAAACATATTCTCATTTGCCTCTCACGTGATATTTTCTCATTTCTAATCACTACATTATGTCACATGATTGACCAAACTAATCAGGATTATATTATTTTCATTTTATCACCACTTATTTGTATGTACTTGTAGTTTTGTTGGCTTTATGAACAAAACAGAACACCGAATTGGACAAAATCGATTCAGTTCTAGATAGTCACGTTAAGATAAAGTATTGATTCGTAACTTTCAGGAATATGGCCGACATTTACAAATAATTGTATAATAGTGAGACAAAATAATTCTGAACGTCAATCAAATTATTGCAGGAATATGGCCTTCATTATTTTTTTTGCTATCATTTTTAGCGGTGTTAACGATTTTCACATATCAAAAATTATTAAAATAATATATTCATTAAAAAAAATCTGTTAAAACTTAATTAAAAAAAATATATATATTAAACGATGTTTTCAATCACAATTGATCTGAAAAAGATAATGTATATTATAAGTATATGGAAGACATCTAAAGCAGAGTATACCAAAGCCAGTCACTCGTAGAACCCAAAATGGAAGGGGTTTTGTCTCTCGTAAACATGATTGTGTTGCTTCTTCTTGTAGTTTCGTCTGGACTTGGAAAATGCTGTCATGCTTACAGTTACAGCAGGAGTGATTTCCCTGAAGGTTTCGTTTTCGGAGCCGGGATATCTGCTTATCAGGTAAACAAGCAATATTCCCATCCCTTTTTTTTTTCCTTCTTCTCGCTTATCTTTAAAGTTTTTGGTTTCTTCTCAAAGTGGGAAGGAGCTGCTCATGAAGACGGGAGGAAGCCTAGTGTTTGGGATACATTCTTTCTGTAAGTGCATCAGAGCTCTGAAGGTGACAGGAGCTTGCGAAGTGTTTCAGAGTACTGTTATGCTGACATGGCAGATGGGCTGACGTGGAAGAAGATTATGGAAGTCGTGATAAGAAGCGTGAAGAGGACGGAAGAAGAAGATCAAGATATACACGAAGATATTGAGGGTATATTTGATCGAGAGAGTTAAGGGAGAATATTTCTTAGGATAAGGAATATTTCCTTTTAGTTAGGGATTCACTAAGATCTAGGTTAGAGATCGTGAGTGAAGGGTTTAAAGAGACGAGGGCTAGCCGCAAAAAGAGTTAGCACTCGTGGGAAAAGATTGTGAGATTTGTAAACCTTCAAGCGATCGAAAAAAAGGCTTTGAAGGTGAGTGTGTTTTTGTTACTCTTTTAGATCTACACAGGGTGTTCTGGTAGATAGACAAGAGAGTAGGCTTAGATTCATAACTTGTAAAAAGGGAGTTTTATAAGTTGAATAAAAGCGTTTTCTTGGCTTGTTTCCAAGCAGTTTGAGTGATTTGTTGTCCTCTATACCTTTACAATTGGTATCAGAGCAAGCACCTGATAAAAAGTTCTGATATCCTTTTTCAACAGGTGAGATCTTGCGGCAAGGGTATGGAAAAATCACTGGATTTGGTTGCGGTTCAATCACCATTGAAACTCGATCCTGAGTGCTTTGGTTTTTCGAAAGTGTCAATCAAGCAGGCCATCTCAAGCATCGACATGGAAGCTTGGTTTGCTGTGGAAGATGGTTGGTCACATCCGACAGAAACAAATGAGAAGGGAGACTTGGTGCCTAAGCACAGGAAGAAATGGACATCCGAAGAAAAAGCGGAGTTCAAACATAACTCACAGGCTCTGTCAGTTATCTTCAAATCGCTGCCTAGGGACATTTTCAATCAAGTTCAAGGGTGTGAAGCTGCCAAGGAAGCATGGGACATTCTGGTAGTTACGTTTGAAGGCACAAGTAGGGTCAAACGCACAAGGCTGGACAATCTTGCTTCAGATTTTGAAAACTTGCACATGACAGAAACTGAGTCAGTTGCAGATTACAGCAGCCGTCTGAGTGGTATCGCACAAGAAGCTGTAGTTTTGGGTAAACGTTACAAAGACAAGAAGCTGGTGAAGAAATTTCTCAGGAGTCTGCCAGATAAGTTTCAACCACACAGGTCTGCTATTGATGTGTCACTGAATTCTGATGAGCTCAAGTACAATCAAGTGGTTGGGATGATGCAGGCATTTGAGATACAGCTGAAGAAGAAAGAGAAGATAAATGAGAAATCATTTGCCCTTAAAGCCATTCAGGAACAGAAGGCTGCAGAGTCTCGGAAATTGCAGAGAAAACTTTAAAGATCGCAAGATGGAAAGAGGTCAGCAGAAGGGAACATCATCGGTCTTGAAATCCAATACTGATAAGGAGATCAGGAAGGGTGACAAGCAAGAACGACAGTGTGCTGAATGTGATGGTTTTGGGCATTACAAGTCTGAATGTCCAAACAACAAACGGAAAAATTCTTTGCAATGCTATGGATGTAAGGGCTACGGTCACACTAAGTTTGATTGTCCTTCACGAGAAAACAAGCAAAAGTCCTACATCACTTGGAGCGAGAGTGACTCAGATGAAGAGGTCAGCAAAGGAGAGGTTCTTAACAGCTTCCTTGCACTGCTGGGTGTCATTGAGGAAGATGAAGAAGATGATGTGGTGCTGGAAACCAAGGACGTAGATGAAAAAGTGAATTCTGATTCAGATGGAGAAGAGGCGGATTTCTCGGTTGAAGATCAGATAGAACTTCTCATCAAGACGGTGGTTCAGAAGACTCAAGACAACACTCAGTTAACTTCGGAGAGAGATACTTTACAGCTTCATGTTGCAATGATCTCTAAAGAATTAAGTGAAGAAAAGGCAAAGACTCTACGACTTGAGAAGCAGTTAGATGAACAGCTGAAGAATATCAGGATGCTGAATAAAGGAACCAAAGATCTGGATACACTACTTAGCACTGGAAGATCCAGCAACCTGAAATGGGGTCTGGGTTATCAAGGAACAAACACTAACCCAGCCACTCAATTTGTCAAAGGAATGGAGTCTGAACCCGAGCTGAAGGAGAGGAAGTTCTCTCAAACGACTAGAATGTATGATCAGGTTCCTGTGAATCCGGATTCAAAAAACCCAAGGATGGTGGTGTTCCCTGAGATAAATACTAGACCGCCATATGCTACTAGTAGGTTGAGGGAGACGACTCAAAGACCTGTTCAGCGTAGTAGAAGGAGAGGATGTTGGTACTGTGGGCATCTAACTCACTACAAAGCCCAATGTTATCAGTTTCAGAATCGTGTGTCTAACCTTATGCAACGTGGTGAGCTTTATCCAGCTGTAAGAAGAAACACACAGGGGTATGTCAGGAAAGATGATCTCTACTGCCATGTGGCCTTCACAGCAGAAAAAACAGAGGTTGATCAGGCCAAGTGGTATTTTAACAGTGGATGCTCCAGGCATATGACTGGTGCCCGTGATAACCTATCACATCTAGAAGGTGTTGCTGGAGGAAGAGTTACCTTTGGTGATGGAGGAAAGGGTACAATCCGAGGGAAAGGTACAACTGGTGGTGACTCTCAACCACACCTTAAGGATGTCTTCTTGGTGGAAGGGTTGAAGGCAAATCTGATAAGTATCAGTCAGTTGTGTGATGAACGTCTGGATGTCACATTCACCAAGAAGGGGTGCAAGGTTGTGGATCAACAAGGGTCAGTACGACTTAGAGGCAGAAGATCTGGTAACAACTGCTACATGTGGAAATCACCAATACAGTGCTTTAACACGACTGCTGAGTTAGATACAGAGATGTGGCACCAGAAGCTTGGTCATCTCAACATTCGCACGATGATGAAATTGGCCAATCAAGAGGTTGTGCGTGGAATTCCTAAGCTAAAAGGTGATCCACATTTCATATGTGGTCCTTGTAACAAAGACAAGCAAGTCAAGACGTCTCATGGGCCTGTGACAGATGTTTGCACTAGCCATGCACTCCAGTTGGTACATATGGATCTGATGGGTCCAATTCAAGTTCAGAGTATTTCTGGGCGACGGTTCATCTTTGTCATGGTGGACGATTTCACTCGATACACCTGGGTGCGTTTTCTTCGTGAGAAGGGTGATACTCTTGAATGCTTTCGTATTCTTGCCCTGCAAATTAAAAGTGAAAAATGTTCCATCCAAGCTATTAGGAGTGACCAAGGAGGAGAATTTCAGAATGACAAGTTTGATCAATTTTGTGGAAATCAGGGCATTGTTCATCAGTACTCAGCTCCGAGAACTCCAGAGCAGAATGGTGTTGTTGAACGGAAGAACAGAACACTGCAAGAAATGGCGAGAGCTATGCTGCATAGGAATCAAGTGCCACACCGGTTCTGGGATGAAGTTGTTAACACTGCTTGCTACATTATCAATCGTGTTTATGTCCGACCAGGAACCAGCAAGACTCCCTATGAGTTGTGGAAAGGAAAGTCTCCAACAGTTAGTTACTTTCATGTGTTTGGCTGTCTATGCTACATTCTGAACGATAAGGATCAGTTGGGTAAATTTGACTCAAAGAGTGATGAAGCGATCTTTCTTGGTTATTCTGGACACAACACTGCCTTTCGTGTCTACAAAAAACGCACAAGATCGGTTCAGGAAATGGTTAATGTTGTTTTTGATGATACTTCGTTTCAACGAGTTGATATGGTGCATGTTCTCTCTGACAATGATCTGGTAACTGAAGATGAGAAGACTGAGCAAGCCTCTGGGAGTTCTAGTGATCATGCCAGCCCTGGACTGTCCAACGACGAGCTTCCGCCATCTTCTCAGGTTCATCGGAATCACTCCTCAGACGATGTTATCGGTGCGATTCAGGGGGGTAGAGTTACCAGGGGCAAACAGATTGACTTTGCTCAATTGGCTGGAAGGAAACAGAAGGCTATAGTTTCAGACACTGTTTCGCATGACTCTGAGATCATTCAGTTTGCCTGTTTCGTCTCCACTATGGAACCAAAGAATCACAAAGAGGCTCTTCGGGATGAGTTCTGGGTTGCTGCAATGCAAGATGAGCTGGAACAATTTGAGCGCAGCAATGTGTGGGAACTCACTAAACGGCCGGCTAATGTCAATATAGTGGGAACGAAGTGGATCTTCAAGAACAAGAGTGATGCCAGTGGATGCATTGTGAGAAATAAAGCAAGACTTGTGGCCCAAGGTTACTCTCAAGTCGAAGGAGTTGACTTTGATGAAACCTTTGCTCCGGTAGCAAGGCTAGAATCCATCAGGTTCATGTTTGGTATGTCATGTGCTCTCAAATTCACACTACATCAGATGGATGTTAAAAGTGCATTTCTGAATGGGATTTTGCAAGAAGAAGTGTTTGTAGAACAACCAAAAGGTTTTGAGAATCCACAGCATCCTGAGCATGTGTATCGTCTGAAGAAAGCACTCTATGGTCTCAAGCAGGCTCCGAGAGCATGGTATGAAAGGTTAACTACATTTCTTCTGGATCAAGGATATGTTCGTGGAAGTGTAGACAAGACATTGTTCGTTCTCAACAGCAACAATGCCTTGATGTTTGTTCAGATTTATGTGGACGACATTATTTTTGGTTCTACTTGCCAATCTCTAGTGGAAAGGTTTGTAAAGAATATGTCACAGGAGTTTGAGATGAGTATGGTGGGAGAACTGAAATACTTCCTGGGTCTGCAAGTAGAACAATCAGCTGATGGGATCTTTGTGTCTCAAAGCACCTATGCCAAAGAATTGGTACAGCGGTTTGGTTTAGGGAAGAGTAAAGAAGCTAAGGTACCTATGGGAGTCAATGCCAAGCTTTCAAAAGATGAGGAAGGAGAGGACGTGGATGAACGACTATACAGAGGTATGATTGGGAGTTTGCTCTACCTGACAGCGAGTAGACCTGACATTTGTCTGTCAGAGGGGATATGCGCTCGGTACCAGGCAAAGCCCAAGATGTCTCACTTACTGGCAGTCAAGAAGGTCATCAAATATGTCAAGGGGACAGTGAACTTTGGTATTTCTTTCACCAAGGATACCAACACCAGTCTGAGCGGATACTGCGATGCTGATTGGGCAGGTTCGGTGGATGATCGCCGAAGCACAAGTGGAGGATGCTTCTTTATGGGCAAAAACCTAATTTCATGGCACAGCAAGAAGCAGAACAGTGTCTCACTGTCAACCGCGGAGGCAGAATACATAGCCTTGGGCAGCTGTTGTACACAGCTCCTGTGGATGCGTCAAATGTCCTCTGACTATGGTATGGATTCTAACACCTTGTTAATTCATTGTAATAATTTGAGTGCTATAAACATTTCTAAGAATCCTGTACAGCATTCTAGAACTAAACACATAGATATTAGACACCACTTTGTTCGTGAACTTGTTGAGGCGAAACTGATTGAGATAGACCATGTGAGCACTGATTTTCAACTGGCTGATTTGTTTACTAAGCCTCTGGATTTCAACAGATTCATAAATCTGAGGAAGTCTATTGGTGTTTGTGAACTCTAACTATTTCTCTGAGTTGTGTTGGTCTAAGGCAGGAATTGGAGCTAGAACAGATCATAGAAATCCTGGAATATATAGGAGATCAACATCTGAAAGAGTGTGGGAAATAGCTGCCTGTCATGCCGGTCTGTCCATCCTGTTAAACGTTGTCATGATTAAGGAGGTCAAAGAGCTGTGAAGAGACATGCACAGTCATTCGAAGGTTTAATACCTAAGGAATGATGAGTTCCGAATCAGTGGCTGACACTGTCAAATGATGTCACTGAAGATCAAGATGCTGAAGCAGTCATCATAAGGCTGTTTGGAGAAATAAAAAAAAAACAAAAATTTGTGCTCTTCAAAGAGATGAACTCCAGCTGCCTTAACATGTTGGGATGGACTGAAGACTAAAGGCATGCCAGTGTGAAAGACTACCCACATGCAACAGTTCTCTGATCTTCGACAATTCAAGAGGTTGTGATAGTTTCTAGTGAAGGTTCTGAACAAGTGGCTGATACGACAAAGGTCTGGTTAGTGTTCTGTCTTCTGCACTGTTTAATCTTTAACAAAAAAAAAATAATAAAAAAAAATAATAAAATTTTTAATGCTCATGTGTGTTTAATTCTCGGTCAAGGTCCCTCATAAATCTGTCATTAGTGGCTGTGTGTATCTGTGTGTTTGATTCATGAATCTGTTAATTTGGATTGAAAAAGAGGAAGAATGAGATTTATTAATGCATTAATATTAATTGTGACTGATTGAATTAACGATTGAATGCAGTCAACTGAGGAAATAGATGCAGTGTACACTAATGTTTAATTAAGTGGTTTCAGGAAAATTTTAATGTTTTGGGCCAAGTTTGTGCAGCCCATTGAGACTCACAGATGTGTATAAAAAGGAGCAGCTAGGGTTTTGGCGTTTTCCTCATCACCTTTGCGATTTCAATCCTGTGTCGATTAATCTTCTGCTCAAATCTCTCTTTCTCCATTCGATCAACGCTCTATCAACGATGAAGTCCATCTTTAGTGGTTTCCACTATGACTCCAGCTCAGATGAGGAGCTTCACACTCCACCGTCCTCGTTGCCTCCGCCCACTCCACTTGCTCCGATCGATCCCGCGACTGCCATGGTGGTTTACCAGCCTCGGGAGGAGTCTGTCACTACATCGCCGACTCGGGTGGATCAAGTTCCCTCGCCTTCTCACGGGAACCAAGAAACCTGCGACTCTTCGTCTTCTCCGCCGAGAGAGGTGACTTCTCGATTTCCGGTGGTCGATCTCACTGGTGATGTTCCTGTTCCCACAGTGTCGAATCAGGGAATCTCGTCTCGTCTGCGTAAAAGACAATCAGCTGCGGATACAGATGGTCGTGAATCCAAGCGTCCGTCTCTCCGTAAGGACAAGGGTGTGTCCTCCTCACGCGGTGCATCGTCAAAGGACTTTGACACAAAACGTTTCATGTCTGCTGAGGCTGCTCGACGGTATGGTTTCTTCACTTCTCGAACCATCGCTGCTGAGGTTTGCTACACTCAGGGAGTAGGTGTATCTACTAGGGAGCTGCTTGATCAAGTTGGTCTATTGAAAACAGTCACCCAAATTGTCCCTTATGATTCTGAGGTTGTTTTTGAGTTCTGGGCAAATCTTCCTACAATTAAGGTTGAAGGAAACTCAGTTGATGTGCTTGTCAGAGATTGGATGTACGAGCTTTCCCCAAGCCGCATCAATGCTTTGTTTGGTCTACAATCAGTTGATGTTCGTGAACAAAAGCTACAGACAGCTGCAATACTGGAGGAGGATCTCGCGCTCTTTTTATCTGGTGGTCAAGTGA
>CP094631.1:28106342-28386615 GCA_023657505.1 Camelina hispida | reverse complement strand
CCATAAGTTAACCAAATAATAGAACGTGTAAAAATCACTATAAGTCTATATAAAATCCTACATTACGGATTTATAATTGGTAGATATCTCAGCCATTACGGATTTATAAATCAATATAACTCGGGCGTTATATGAGTCGACGAGACCTCTCGTTTTCTAGTAAATATTATAACTCAGCCGTAAAGTCATATATATCAGATTGTTTCTTTCGATAACTCAGCCATTATTCAATATAACTCAGCTATCACATGACCTGATTTTTCCGTAAATATTATAACTCAGCCGTAGCGATATTTTGGCGAAACAATAAGTTAAACAAATAATAGATCGTGTAAATCACTATAAGTCTATAAAAATCCTACATTAAGGATTTATAATTTAGCGGTATTAAGATATCTCAGCCATTATGGATTTATAAATCATTATAACTCAGCGTTAAACGTCGTCGGCAAGACCTTTCGTTTTCCATTAAATACCATAACTCAGCTATAAATTCGTATAAATCAGTCGTTTGCTTTCAGATTGTTTGTTCGATACCTCAGCCATAACTTTACTATAACTCAGCCGATAAATGAAAGGATATACTAAAATGTGGAAAATAGTGTAGGGACCTTTAATACATGAAAAAAGATACTCGCCTTTAATACAAGAAATGGAAAATAATTATTTTAAAATAAACAGAATTTAGATTCACGAGTTGATAAGGTAAAACTTGAATTCACTGGGAAACCCTAAAGGATCTCAGCGACTTTGAGGGACAACCACCAAAGGTAACAGTTTTTGCACATTTGATAACGTTGAGAAGATGGAGACCGTTATCATATAACACATCACAGCACAAGCGGGTGAAGGGAGTGACGGGCTGTCAGGATAGAAGGGAGGCTGTGTATGAGTATTTCCGGGCCGTCTTATAACGAGATAATTCCAACATAAAATCATTACCGTTCATGATGGCATCCGCAGACATCAGAGGATTGCATCAAACAGCTGGAGGTAATGGACGGCCATAACCTCATTCCCTTGACAAATACTTAGTACCCCACATGCTAAGGTGGCATAAGCATCGGCGGTACAATACTGAGAATATCAATCCCACGCTGGATATCTCTATCCTCAGCCACAACCCTTAGCCCTTCGTAGTAAATGGCAATGGGGTTGCCGGCGTCGCATTTGACGAAGAAAGGCCTGTGCCGCCCTTCACTTTGGAGGCCACCATCGGGGCATTGGATGTGTTGATTTCGATGGATCAGTACAAAGGCAATATATGACGGCTGTCTTTAGAACTTCATTGTATACTGCATTTTCCCCCTACAGCCAGCCCCAAAATAGAACCAAGTGAGGACCATCGATCTTCTGCACCAGCATCTTACGCAACAAGGGAAACGATTTTTATGAAAACATCGTCGGGAGATCCGGCATCTTGGGTGCTTGAGCGGACATAGTGTTGTAAAATAATTTTATTCTAGTTTGTATTGAGAGGTAATAGACTAAAGTAACGGGAATACTTGTATATATATAGAGATGGAATAATATTATATTATTTGGTTGAACCAGAGTATTACAACTCAGCTGTCAAGTGAAAATATCAGCCATTACTCTTTTGATAACTCAGCCATTACTCACTATAACTCAGTCGTAACTTGACCTTTCGTTTTCCCGTAAATAATATAAATCTTTTGATAACTCAGCCGTTATAATATCATTCATTTACCCGTCAAGTCATATATATCACTCATTTACTTTAAAATTGTTTCTTGTGATAACTCAGCCATTACTCGGACGTCACATGACCTTTGTTTCCGTAAATATTATAACTCGGTCGTCAAGTCATATATATCACTTTACTCAGCCATAATGTTACTATCTCAACCATAACTCAGCTGTCACATGAATCGACGAGACCTTTCGTTTTCCGAAAATACAATAACTCAGCCATAAAATCATATTTTGGCGGGAAAAAAGTTATATGATTTGGCGGTATTACAGTATCGAGCAACTTAACACCAGTTAGACAACACCATTTTAGCGGTATTACGATATCTCAGCCATTGAGGATTTATAAATCACTATAACTCAGCCGTTATATTAATCGACGAGACCTTTCGTTTTATCTTAAATACCATAGCTCAGCCATACATTAGTATAACTCAGTCGTTTGCTTTCAGATTGTTTGTTGTGATAACTTTCGGCCATTACGTTACTGAAATATTTAATCAAAAAAGGAGTTTACAACAGCTGAGACTGAAATATTGAATTAAAAAGAACAAATATTAGATAAATTATTCAAGAGTTCTTAAAAATAGATTTGAACTATTTAAGTTCATATTTCAGTTTTCTCTCTTACAACATGTAATAGATGATAATCTTCTAGCCATGGCTTCAAACCTTCTCTATCAGATTTGTAAAGGTTAGCAAGATATTCAATGGTCTGTTCCTCATCGTTGACCTCTGGTTCAATCATTTCTCCACAATTCCTTGAAAAGCAACAATGGACATGGGAGTCCAACGGTCGGCCCTCAAAACTTTTAGGTGAATGCCTCCCCTATCTGCTACATTTGGGTGGCAAATTCTTGTGATGAAAACAACCTGCATAATCAAGAAATTTTATTTAAAAAACTATTGAGTTGCTGCAAAAGAATCTAATAATCATGCTTCTTTAAATAAAAGGAGTATAATCAAATAGATACCTTGGGGGACTTCTTGGGTAATCAGGTGGAAAAGTAAGCTAAGTTTAAACACTCCCCCTTCATAAGGTGTATTCACCGGTCCGATTAAGTAGCCTCAACGGAAAATGTCGTCATCAACATTCTTAAAAAAGCAAACACTCAATCTCTTTTATCCTTAATGTAAAACAATCTACTCTGAAGATGTATGTGTATACCTGCTGTTATGTTTGGCGAAAGATCCCTGTTCAGACATCTCAGATCAGTCCTTATAGGCTTGAAGGAGAACGACGGGCCATTTCTGACGGATTGAAGGAAGAATGTAAATAGATTTTCGAATCTGAGAGATGATTTAGGATTTTAGTAGACAAAGTTTTGATGTGTAAGTCCGATAGCAAAAATTATTTATAATACGAAACGTCACTTTGGTTTACAAAAATTACCCCTTCGGCTTCATAACGACCTTCCTTTAAGTATTTCCCGTAAATATTATAACTCAGCCGTCGAATCATATATATCACTCATTTACTTTCATATTGTTTCTTGTGATAACTCAGCCATTAATGAGAGGAGATACTAAATTGTGGAAAATAGGGACCTTTAATACATGAAAAAGATACTCGCCTTTAATACAAAAAATGGAAAATAATTATTTTAAAATAAACAGACTTTAAGTCGCGAGTTGATAAGGTAAAACTGGAATTCACTGCTGGAAATCCTAAAGGATCTCATAGACTTTGATGGACAACCACCAAAGGTAACAGTATTTGCACATGATTTCAAAGATGTCTCCACAGTGGAGAGGAAGGAGACCGTTGAGATGAACCGTCTTAAATAACTTTCATCCACAACCTGTGGTGAAGGGAGTAGCTGGCTGTCAGGATAGCGAAGGAGGCTAGTATGAGTTTCCGGCGTCTTATAACGAGATAACTCAAACATAAAATAATTACCGGTTAACATGGCATCCGAAGACTTCAGAGGATAATGATTTGCATCAAACAGCTGGAGGTAATGGACGGCCATATCCTCATTCCCTTGACAAATACTTAGTACCCCACATGCTAAGGTGGCATAAGCATCGGCCGGTACAATACGACGAGAATATCAATCCCACGCTGGATATCTCTATCCTCAGCCACAACCCTTAGCCCTTCGTAGTAAATGGCAATGGGGTTGCCGTCAAAAGCATCGACGAAGAAAGGCCTGTGCCGCTTCATTTGGAGGCTACCATCGGGGCATTGGATGTATTGATTTCTGCTGGATCAGTACAAAGCCAATATATAGCAGCTGTCTTTAGAACTTCATCACTGTATACTGCCTTTTCCCCTACGACCAGCCCTTAAAATAGAACCAAGTGAGGACCATCCACCATATTCTGCAGCATTTTTGCAACAAGAGGAAACGATTTTTATGAAAACATCGTCGGGAGATCCGGCATCTTGGGTGCTCGAGCGGACAGATTGTTGTAAAAAATAATTTTATTCTAGTTTGTAGTTGAGAGGTAATAGTAAGAAATGCTTGGAATACTTGTATATATACGAGATGGAATAATATTATATTATTTGGTTGGATTATTACAGCTGAGTTGTAATATTTTCCCGTAAATATTACAACTCAGCTGTAAAGTGAATATATTAAACATTACTCTTTCGATAACTCAGCCATAACTCACTATAACTCAGTCGTAACATGACCTTTCGTTTTCCCGTGAATAATAGTATAACTCAGCCGTCAAATCATATATATCATTAATTTACCTTTAAAAATTTTCTTGTAATAACCGCTATTACTCTCTATAACTCAGTTATAATATGACCTTTCGTTTCCCGTATATATTATAACTCAGCCGTCACGATATTTTGGCGGGAAACCATAGGTTAACCTAATAATAAATGCGACCTTTCGTTTTTCTATTGTTTTTCCTTTATATTTTCCTCATTCATATGTCTGACTCTCTTTCATCTCTTTCATCTCTTCTTCGTTTCTATTGTTTCTCTTTATCTTTTCTTAAATCACGGATCTGTCTATCTGTTACATCTTCATATCGACATGGAAGTTGTTCCTCACATCGATGGACAGTTTTTTAGAGATGTCGAAGCGATCATCTGCGCCACTGGTGGGGAGAATATTCCGGTTCTAAACCCTGGTGTGGGTTCCTTGGTTGACAAAACCACTGTTACGTGGTTCAAATTCCTTCACGTTCTCTCTCGCGATTGGAGGAATACTTCACACACAACTGTACCATGCGTGGCGACGTGCCGCTTGATTCCCTTCCACTTTAAGAGACGGTGGTTTCTCCTCCTCGCGGTAAGATCAGTAAAACAAACCATATTGATATTATTCTTTACTCTTATCGTTCCTTTCCTTTAATTGTAGCGTAAATACACGTGGGATCCAAAGCATACTTTAACGGTCGGACGCAGTTTAATTTGGTGGCTAGAACGATAATCAGATCCCAGATACGTGCTCTAAGGAGGATATGGGCGAGTGGTGGCAATAAACCCAAGATGCTGACTAGCATAGTTTGGAATGATTTGGTCGATATGTTTGAAGAATTTGGCCCAGATGACGTCTGTTTCAAAGTGATTGTCATTGTACTTTTGTGTCGTCTTCTACATGAACTAATGAACTATGAACTACGAACTATGATTTTGTGTTTTGTTACTTGAATATTAATATAAGGGAAGAATCAGTCGTTATTACGATATCTCAGCCTTCACGAGAATCATAACTCAATCATTAAGTTCATAAGTCAACCACAATATAGAATAACTCGGACATCACTTTACCGTAACACTTTGAATAATTATTTAAATTTAGATTTGAGTTATAATAATTTTAATTTAAATTGTTGGACAAATACTTTTACAAAAAATAAAAATGCGTGAAACGTTTTAATAATATCGAGAGACGTTTAATACTTTAAGAAAAATAAAATTCGAAATTCGAATAATAATTATTTAATTATTTGCAATAATATCTTGTGATAAAAGCTCACTTTATGAATTTATTATGCGTGTGGTTTGAGCAGGCACAGAATTAGTGATTTTCACGCTTCCTAACACTTTTGTAATACCAAGAGACGTTTTTAATACTTATTAGTAATCTGACAGAACAAAGACCCGAAGAAAGAAGAATACGTTTCATATCTTCATATTATTGAGAAGACGTAAACGATAACTCAGCCATAACGTTTCCATAACTCAGCCAACCCAAATTAGAATGACTATATAACTGACCAAACCGACCCAAACCGGAAACTAATTTTCCATTATTTTCGGTTAATTACGGTTATATTCGGCTCTATCGGTTATATTAAGTTAATCGACCTAATTTGGATAACATTTGGGTTATATTATGGTTATATAGTCGTCTAACCGACACATAACCGGAAATAACCGAAAAGTAATTTCAAAATTTTTTTAAAATTTGAAAAATGGTTATCATATTAGTATATCCAAATTACCACCTTAAACCAAACACAATATAACCAAAACCAAACTGTTATATTAAAACCCATAATATTGGAAAATATGAAACATACATCTCTAACCTAACCTAACTAACCCTAACCCTAAACGTCATGTGTTGTATGTTTTACACATCCTTGGTGAGAATGTGTAAAAATCAATCTTTGTCTATAATTATTACTTTTCATTGCTTATAGTGATTGTCATATTCCTTTTTTTCATTCTATATTTTAATTTTGAGTTATAATGATTTTAATTTACAAATATTTCATAAGTCAGCTGTTTATGTCGACAACTCAGCCATATCAGTCAAATGTTTGAGAAATACTTTTATTAAAAAAAAAAAAAAATTTAATTCAAATTCAAATTTTAAATTCTTTTTAAATAAAAAATCGCTAAAATCTAACTTATTACGCGTGGTTCTTAAACGTAAACATAATTATTGTTTGTGTCTCTCAACAACACTTTTTGTCTTCTCGAGAAGGTATATAATAAATTAATAGACCGTAAACGATAACTCAGCCATAACGTTTCCATAACTCAGCCAACCCCAAATTAGAATGACTATATAACTGACCAAACCGACCCAAACCGGAAACTAATTTTTCCATTATTTTCTGTTAATTACGGTTATATTCGGCTTGCTATCGGTTAAATTAAGTTAATCGACCTAATTTGGATAACATTTGGGTTATATTATGGTTATATAGTCGTCTAACCGACACATAACCGGAAATAACCGAAAAGTAATTTCAAAATTTTTTTTAAAATTTGAAAAATGGTTATCATATTAGTATATCCAAATTACCACCTTAAACCAAACACAATATAACCAAAACCAAACTGTTATATTAAAACCCATAATATTGGAAAATATGAAACATACATCTCTAACCCTAACCCTAACCCTAACCCTAACCCCTAAACGTCATGTGTTGTATGTTTTACACATCCTTGGTGAGAATGTGTAAAAATCAATCTTTGTCTATAATTATTACTTTTCATTGCTTATAGTGATTGTCATATTCCTTTTTTTCATTCTATATTTTAATTTTGAGTTATAATGATTTTAATTTACAAATATTTCATAAGTCAGCCGTTTATGTCGACAACTCAGCCGTATCAGTCAAATGTTTGAGAAATACTTTTATTAAAAAAAAAAAAATTTAATTCAAATTCAAATTTTAAATTCTTTTTAAATAAAAAATCGCTAAAATCTAACTTATTACGCGTGTGGTTCTTAAACGTAAACATAATTATTGTTTGTGTCTCTCCAACAACACTTTTTGTCTTCTCGAGAAGGTATATAATAAATTAATAGACCGTAAACGATAACTCAGCCATAACGTTTCCATAACTCATCCAACCCCAAATTAGAATGACTATATAACTGACCAAACCGACCCAAACCGGAAACTAATTTTTCCATTATTTTCGGTTAATTACGGTTATATTCGGCTTGCTATCGGTTATATTAAGTTAATCGACCTAATTTGGATAACATTTGGGTTATATTATGGTTATATAGTCGTCTAACCGACACATAACCGGAAATAACCGAAAAGTAATTTCAAATTTTTTAAAATTTGAAAAATGGTTATCATATTAGTATATCCAAATTACCACCTTAAACCAAACACAATATAACCAAAACCAAACTGTTATATTAAAACCCATAATATTGGAAAATATGAAACATACATCTCTAACCCTAACCCTAACCCTAACCCTAACCCTAAACGTCATGTGTTGTATGTTTTACACATCCTTGGTGAGAATGTGTAAAAATCAATCTTTGTCTATAATTATTACTTTTCATTGCTTATAGTGATTGTCATATTCCTTTTTTCATTCTATATTTTAATTTTGAGTTATAATGATTTTAATTTACAAATATTTCATAAGTCAGCCGTGTGAAGTATGTAAATCAGCCGTAACTTAACCGTAAACCAGCCATAATTTTGAAAATAGACAAATCAAAGTTTTACAAATCCAAGTACAATTCCAAAAGAAACAAAAGGAAGGAAGGACATAATGCATTATTTAAGCTGGATCAAAAAACCAGGTGCCTCATCGTAGATTTCTGCAGCCATTTTAACCCGTATAGCCTGGATATTTTGATCACTGATTCCATCGAAAGACACACCAAGCGCTAGACATTCAATAAACTTTAAAGCGTACACGCCACAGTCACCAACCTGTACGTTTTGAGGGACCTTGGAGGCACTCTTCCTCCTGAAACTGAACTGACTGGCAGTAGGTGTACGAATTTCGTGAGGAACATTCGCGTTCATCATTGCTGGAATCATCCGTGTAAACGCCCTACAATTATTCAGCATTGTAAGCTCACTCTTTTCGGTTACTTGTCCCACGATGCTATCATAGCAATCAATATGCCTTCTCTTTAGATCCACGTGCAGCGCCACCCAGTGATTGCCTCCAGTTTGTGGAGCAATATACAGGTGATCCACATCTTCTATCCACTTCAAATTAGTCGGTTCATCTAGTGGTAACAAACCTTTAACTAACTCTTCATAACTATTGCCAGTCATTTTAAAAAACTTGGGTTTCATATTGAACATCGTATAATCACCAATCATCGATCTAGTGAACCACGGGTCTATAAACGCAATGCGTTTGTTGTGAAATGGGAAGGGATCTCGTTTGTACCTAATACTGAGGAGTCTCATAAACGCGCCCAAGTGCTGTAAAACAGAAAACTGATTAGTAAACAACAACTCAGCCATAATGTAATATAAGTCAGTCGTAAACAATAACAAATCATACCACTGCCACCTACTGTCAATATGTATTATATCTCAGCCGTAAACATAATAACTCAGCCATTACGTATAATATCTCAGCCGTAAACATAATAACTCAGCCATCAAGTTAAACTTACTTTATCAGACAGCCACCCAAATGTACCAGACGGCCAGTTATTTCTTTCGGTGATGAGAGTCCTATAGAATTCAATATTTGATGTTGACTTTCCTAATGGTGTACCCCTAAAAAAAAAAAAAACAGGTTAATATAATTTTAACAAGATGTGATTAACAAGGGTCTAAAGGGTCATACTCGGCTTTCTTTAGGTACTCCAAAAGTTTCTGCAACTTGACCGGATCAACAGGTGCCAGAGGATCATATATTCCAGGTCCAGGTGAACAGTTCTTCCTCATGCACGTCAGTCCGTTGTCCCCAATATAAGGAAAAGTCCTCTCTTGTGTAGCTTGTAGTTTATTCAATGAACTTCCATCCGGGGACAGCTTAACGTTCTCCAGCCTTAAAGCTTTGATTCTATCAAGCCTAATCTTTTCCTCCTCATCATCCTCAGATTCAGGTTCAAGGATATTGTTTTCAGCCATAATCTTGGCTGTCATATCACATATACTGCTGTCAGCAGCGTCGGCAGCAGCGTTTGCACCAGCTTTGGATACTCCCTCATTCAAATCAGATCCCAATTGAATGATTTGATTAGGCTTAGTAGTCTTTCTAACTCTTTTCTTTGGCGGATTATTTCCATCCTTCTCTTCCGCCAACTCTTTGACATTCTTTGCAGCCGCCGCCTCATCTTCTGCCTTCTTTTCCGCAAACTCTTTGACCTTCTTCGCAGCCGCCGCCTCATCTTTGGCCTTCTTTGCCGCCATCTCTTTGTTCTTCTTCGCAGCGGCCGCCTCAACTTTGGCCTTCTTTGCATTTAATTCTTCGTCCTTCTTTCCATCATTGGCATTTTCCTCGTGTTAGGCCGTAGAATTGGTTTCGTAGCAGCTGGAGACTTCTCAATGAAATTAAGAGGATCATCTTTATCAAACTCATCTTTAT
Source organism: Camelina hispida (assembly GCA_023657505.1). Lineage (NCBI taxonomy): Eukaryota > Viridiplantae > Streptophyta > Magnoliopsida > Brassicales > Brassicaceae > Camelina > Camelina hispida. The sequence continues at coordinate 28,376,660 of CP094631.1, read as the reverse complement.
CAAACTCATCTTTATCAAACTCATCTTTATCAAACTCTTTATTCAGATTCCTACTGACCCCAGCCAAACCACGGCCAACTACCTGTATAACATAGCGAAGACAATTAAAGATAATGATAACTCAACCTAAACAATCTGGAAACTCAGCCATAACATGAACATAATTCAGACATTACCGGAGGACTGTTGAGAGTAGTTTTGGTGCATTTTTCTGGAACTACTGGTACTGGTGGACTTTCTGGTGAAAACAGGTCATCCCTAAGGTTTTTATTTTGAAATTTTTACAAGTGTTTTGTGAGAACAGTTCATCCCGAAGGTCTTCAACATTGTTTTGGCCAGTTTGCCCAACACCCAAGGAAAACACGTGCTCTTTCATCTGCTTGAGATCACTCTCAACAGAACGAAACCTGGTTTCAAACCTTTCATTCATCCTCTCTTCTATTCTATCTCCAATGTTTTTTTCCAAGGTGTCAAACCTTGAGGTTAAATTAGACACCAACTCAATGAGAGTTCCAACCGGTCCACCACCCTGACTGTTGGAAACTACCACCTTCTGTTCAGCTCCTTCACCAGATCCACCACACTGACTGTTGGAAACTACCACCTTCTTGACTTTCTGCTTCTTTGCGGGAGGAGAGTCCGAATCAACATCCCAAAACCTTTAACAAACTTATCCTCATGTATGTCTTGGATAAGGCGATCAACTGCTGGGTCGTCTTTTTGATATGGCCACGTATGAAATAGCTCCCGTACATCATCCTTCATAACCATTTTAGTCACACGCAGCTGTAACATAAGAAAAAAATGAGACCCATCAGTGAATAATAACTCAGCCAACACTAAACCATAAATCAGCCATTACTAAAACATAACTCAGCCGTTACTAAACAATAAATCAGTCATAACTAAATCATAACTCATCCATTACTAAACAATCACTCAACAAGATATAAACCTTACCTCACCAAGCGCTTTGATCTCTTTAGCAATTACCGATACCATCGTAGAACGTGTACGGTTTCCACCCCATTGAAGCATCGGTATGCCACCATCATTAGCTGATGCATTCCCAAACCGTTCTCCAAAGCATTTGATGGACTCATACGCCCAAGCCTGTAACACGGGTGTAAACCCACTGAGGGTGTACGACTTTCCCGTAGGGTTCAGCATCTTTATGGAATCGACAAGAGCTTCAAATGCTGACCGACCCCACGGATACGTCTTCATTGCTTCATCATCAAAAACTCTTTTGGCACTTTCATATGGAATTCTAGAGTTATGATGCAAACCATAAAGTCCAATGTGTTGAAGAAGCAACAGCCCCAGCCATTTACGATGATCAAGGTTAACCCATCCCCGGCACACTTTTAATGCTTCCCTGAGTTCAAGTAGCGTTGGACCTGCCCCACCAGGCACTTTCAAAAGTCGGAAGAACTTTTTGTGTTCCTCTTCAAGTTCAAACTGTTCAGTAGGCATTGGGTCTATGTTTAACCCCGTCAGATAATGAAATTCATTCAACCCAAACCTGATAGGTTGACCGCCGACCACAAACCAAAGCTCCTTCTTATGTACCCTTAACTGGTTACATAGTAGGAAATGAACAACCTTACCAGACCAGACGAATTGGCTATCAACTAGCTTACAGATTATTCCAATTGGTACATCCTTCGTTTTTCCCACGCATCCAGTCCTATTGATTCCCTAATCTGAGGGAATTCTAACATCGTGAAATTGGTGTTTATATCTTTAGTATGTAGAATAGACTTCATTTCTGGCCAAAGTCTTGGTGGGTAATCCCTTGCTTGTTCTTCAGAAATATCCTTCGCCATCTGATAGTAAAGCATAAAATAAATCAGCCATAACATATGGCAAACACAAGGCATATAATAACTCCGCCATAATACATAACTCAGTCGTAAAGCATAAGATAACTCAGTCCAAACTCAGCCATCCAAGACGGCGACAATCACCCGTAACTCAAAAATAAATAGGAAGACACATACCGGAACTCGAAGACGAGACGGCTTAGACGGAAACGAACAAGACCAGCGCCGACGAAGAGAAGAAAGAGCGAATGAGGATATCGAGCGAGGACGGCGAGAGATGACGGCGGGAGAGTAGAAAAAGACAGATTATCTCCGGCGGAATTAGGGTTAGATTTCGCCGACGATAAGGACAGAGAGTTTTTTTTTTCCGCGGTTTAAAAACCGTTCACTTTCCCTCTTATTGTAACTGTCGATGCTGGAAAGATAACTCAGCAGTCATAAACGGTATCTCAGCCAACCTTCAAATTAGAATGATTAAATAACCGACTAAACCGAACCGAACCGAAAAAATAATTTTTTCCAATTTGGAATTTTTGTATTGGTATGTTTGCCTAGTTTTCTTATATTCAGCTTATTTCGGTTATATTATGCTAACCGACCTAATTACAATATATTTTGGGTTATTTATTGTTAGATATTCATCTAACCGACCCATAACCGGAAAATAACCAAAAATTAATTTCAAAATTTTAAAATTTTAAAAAAAAAAATTAATTTCAAAATGGTACTCATATTAGTATATCCATATTACCACCTTAATCCAAACACATTATATCCAAAACCAAACTGTTATATTAAAAACAAATAATGTTACCACATCTAACCCTAAACCCTAAACCCTAACCCTAACCCTAACCCCTAAACAACATGTTTTGGTATGTTTGACACATTTTGATCAGAATGTGTAAAAATCGCTCTTTTGTCTATAATTATTATTTTTATTGGTTATAATAATAGTAATATTCATTTTGCCATTCTAAATTTTAATTTTGAGTTATAATAACCTTATTTTACAAATATCTCATAACTCAGCCGTTTAAGTCAATAACCCAGCCACTACTTAGTCAAATTACTGGCCCCTTCTTTAATAATTAATAAAAATACATGAGAAATTTGAACTCAAATTTTTGAATTTAATTTTAATAATAAATCGTTTAAAATATTTTTATTAAGCGTATGGATGATAACAAGAAACATAATTATTGTTTGCGTCTCCCCAACAAACCTTTTTGCATTCCCGAGCGGGTATATAATAAATTAATAGGGTGGCCGTCGGATAACTCAGCCGTAAAACCATTATTATGGCCGTTGCATAAGTCAGCCATAACAAAGTTGTTAATTTAACTGACTATCCTAAGTCAGTCGTGTAAAGAACACAACTCAGCCGTCAAGTATATTACTGTCAAACGACGTCGTTCGATATATTGTTTTAGTATAAATTAAGGGATTTGTTGTGATTTATTGCTTCAGTAATCGAGATCGAGTCAAGAAGATGGCAAATAGAGATATCTACGGCGGCAACTCCAGGGCTGATGAGAAAACTGCTTCTGAAGCCCAAGCTGAGGTAGATCTCTGGACTATCTGAAATCTCAAAGCATTATCTTAATATTGTGTTTGTGGAACTGTAGGAGCTGAATCGTAATGAAATAAATATGAAAATGAGGTACGGCGAAATCCGGAGGCGAGACAAGGGCGTTCCAATCGGGTGTAATTGCGGTGCGGTGCTTCTCGTTGCCACTTCTAATGATCCTACCACGAGAGGAGAACGTTATTTCAGTTGTCCGTATGACATCACAGATGTAAAGATTTTTGTACTCTTATTTTTGAGTTTTGTGTTCTGTTTCTGACTTTTTTTCTAGTCTAATATGAATTATGTACTATTTTTAAGGGTCCCGGTCAAGGCTGCGGTTTCAGGAAGTGGTGGACTGATGCAGTGCGCGAAGAGTTTAGGGTTATTCAGGAGGAGAAGAATGAGATGAAGCAGGACTTGGATGCATCCAAGAAGCGCATCGAGATTCAAGAAGAAATGATCTTGTATTTGGAAAAGAAATATGACGCGCTGGAGAAGAAGTTTGAGAGCTTGAACAAGTATCTGTGAGATTAGTCAAGCTCCGTTGTTTTTTTTTTTTTTTTTTTGGAATTGATATGAACTTTCTATGTTGTGGTGTTTTATCAATCTATTTTAATAACTCAGTCATGATTAATTATAACTCAGTCATCATTAATTATAACTCAGCCGTCATAGACGATATCTCAGTCAACCCTCAAAATAGAATGACTAAATAACCGACTTAACCGAACCGACCGATAAAATAAATTTTCCAATTTGATATTTTTGAATTGGTATGTTTGGTTTATTTCGGATATATTCGGCTTAATTTCGGTTATATTAGGCTAATCTACTTTATTACAATATATTTTGGGTTATTTATTAGAATGACTAAATAACCGACTAAACCGAACCGACCGATAAAATAAATTTTTCAATTTGATATTTTTGAATTGGTATGTTTAATTAATTTCGGATATATTCGGCTTAATTTCTGTTATATTAGGCTAATCTACTTAATTACAATATATTTTGGGTTATTTATTGTTAGATATTAATATAACCGACCCATAACCGGAAATAACCAAAATTTTTTTTGATTTTTTGATTTTTTAAAAAAATATTCAAATGGTAATAATATTATTATATCCATATTACAACCTTAAACCATACACATTAAAACACATTAGAACCAAATCCAAAAATCAAATAATCTGAACCCTACATCTCAAACCCTAAACCCCAACCCTAACCTTAACCCTAACCCCTAAACTTCATGTGTTGTATGTTTTACACATCCTTGGTGAGAATGTGTAAAAATCAATCTCTCTCTATAATTATTACTTTTTATTGGTTATAATAATTGTAATATTCATAATTCAATTTTACATTTAAATGTTGAGTTATAATAATGTTAATTTACAAATATTTTATAAGTCAGCCGTGTAAGTCAATAACTCAGCCATCACTTAGTCACTTTGTCGGAATTTCAAAATTTTTTATTCGAATTTTGAGTTCAATTTTTAATTATATTGTATAATATAATGTGAAAAAATAACTTTATAAATTGATTACGCGTGTGGATCTGAGCAGGCACAGAATTATTGTTTGGGGTTCCCCAACAACACTTTTAGTAATATCGAGGCACGGCACGAAAGACTAAACGAAGCCGTACCAAGTACATAACTCAGCCATAACTCACTCATCCGTACGAAGTAGATAACTCAGCCGTTCGAAATATATAACTCAGCCATAACATATATGTTTATTCAAAATTTAATTATAACTCAGCCGTGTGAAGTACATAACTCAGCCGTAACATTGAAAAGATACTAAACAAAGGACTTTCTAATCCAAGTACAATTCCTACCAAAAGAAATCCAAATTTTTCCAATATCCAAGTACAATTCCTACCAAAAGAAATCCAGATGTTTTTTTACATATCCAAGTACAATTCCTACCAAAAGAAATCCAAAGGTTTTTTTACATATCCAAAGTGCAAGTCCTACCTAACCAAAAGAAATACAAATGTTTTTTACGTGAACTGATTCATAAAATCAGGTGACTCATCGAAGATTTCTGCAGCCATTTTAACACGTATGCCCTGGATGTTTTGATCACAGATTCCATCGAAAGACACACCAAGCGCTAGACATTCTATAAACTTTAAAGCGTACACGCCACAGTCACCAATCTGTACGTTTTGCGGGACCTTGGAGACTGTCCTCCTCCTGAATGTAAACTGTTTGTAAGTAGGTGTAAGAATTTCGTGAGGAACGTTCGCGTTCATCATTGCTGGAATCATCCGCGTAAACGCCCTACAAGCATTCAGCATTCTAAGCTCACTCTCTTCGGTTACTTGTCCCACGATGCTATCATAGCAATCAATATGCCTTCTGTTGAGATCCACGTGCAGCGCCACCCAGTGATCGCCTCCAATTTGTGGAGCAATATACAGGTGATCCACATCTTCTATCCACTTCAAATTAGTTTGTTCATCTGATGGAATCAAACCTTTAACTAATTCTTCATAACAATTGCCAGTCATTGTAAAAAACTTGGGTTCGGACTTGAACACCGGATAATGACGGTGAACCATTTCACTGGTGAACCACGGGTCTATAAACGCAATGCGTTTGTTGTGGAATGGGAAGGGATCTCGTTTGTACCTACACCTAAGGACTCTCATAAACGCGGCCAAGTGCTGTACAACAGAAAACTGAGTAGTAAACAACAACGCAGCCATAATGTAATATAAGTCAGACAACGACAACAATAACTAAGACATTAAGATAAACTTACTTCATCAGTACACCACCCATATTTACCATATTTTTCTGGCCTCACTGGCCAGTCCTTTCGTTCGGTGATTAGCACCCTATAGAATTCAATTTCCATTCCGCCTTCGCCTAACGGGATATTCCTAACAAACAAATAAACACAAGTTAATATAATGTTAACAAGCTGTTATTAACTTGTTAAGCAAAAGGGTCTAAAGGGTCATACTCGGCTTTCTTTAGGTACTCCAAAAGTTTCTGAACCTTGACCGGATCAACAGGTGCCAGAGGATCATATATTCCAGGTCCAGGTGAACAGTTCTTCCTCATGCAAGTCAGTCCGTTGTCTCCAATATTAGGGAAAATCCAGCTTGGATGATCTTGTTGTGTATTCAATGAACTTCCATCCGGGGACAGCTTAACACTCTCCAGCCTTAAAGCTTTAATTCTATCAAGCCTAATCTTTTCCTCCTCATCATCCTCAGATTCAGGTTCAAGTGAGTCGGCTTCAGCAAAATACTCGTCTGTAATATCTTCTGCACCAGCTTCTGAACCTCCAGGTAGTACAAATTTCAACGGCTTAACACCAGCAGCCACAACAGCAGCAGTAGCTTCTGAACCTCTACCTCTACCTCTACCTCTACCTCTACCTCTACCTCTACCTCTACCTCCACCTCCACCTCTACCTCCAGCCGCAGCTACTTCTTTAGCCTGCTTTGCCGCAGCTACTTCTTTAGCCTGCTTTGCCGCAGCTACTTCTTTAGCCTGCTTTGCCGCAGCTACTTCTTTAGCCTGCTTTGCCGCAGCTACTTCTTTGGGCTTCTTTAACGCAGCTACTTCTTTGGCCTTCTCTGCCGCCTCTAACTCTTTGGCCTCCTCTGCCGCCTCTAACTCTTTAACATTTCTCCTCGTGGAAGGCCGTGTTTTCGTATCAGCTGGTCTCTTAGTAGCTGCAGACTTCTTAGCATCTGGAGAAGTCAAATAGTTCTTTTCCTGTATATTAAAATTATAATAACTCAGCCTAAATATTCTGAAAAATCAGTCATAAAAAAAGATAAATCAGACATTATAATAACTTAGCCTAAACATTCTGAAAAATCAGCCATAAAACAAAGATAAACCAGACATTACCTTCTCTCCCGCCTCTAACTCTTTGGCCTTCTCTGACGCCTCTAACTCTTTGGCATTTCTCCTCGTGGAAGGCCCTGTTTTCGTATCAGCTGGTTTCTTAGCAGCTGGAGACTTCTTAGGAGAAGTCAAAGAGTTCTTTTCCTGTATATCATAGCGAAGACAATTAAAATTATAATAACTCAGCCTAAACATTCTGAAACATCAGCCATAAAACAAAGATAAACCAGACATTACCTTCTCTCCCGCCTCTAACTCTTTGGCCTTCTCTGACGCCTCTAACTCTTTGGCATTTCTCCTCGTGGAAGGCCCTGTTTTCGTATCAGCTGGTTTCTTAGCAGCTGGAGACTTCTTAGGAGAAGTCAAAGAGTTCTTTCCCTGTATATCATAGCGAAGACAATTAAAATTATAATAACTCAGCCTAAACATTCTGAAACATCAGCCATAAAACAAAGATAAACCAGACATTACCGAAACTTTTGGTGGACCTTTTGATGTCTGAAGTTCCTGTCCATGTCCCAGGTTATTTAGTTCCTGTCCCATTTTTAAAGTCTGGTCAGTCGTGCTCTTTGGAAGCACGAGCTCTTTCATATGTTTGAGCTCCGTCTCAAAAGATCCAAGCCTGGATTCAATCCTTTCATCCATCTTCTTCTCCAGATTCGCCGATACATTTTCAATGTTCCTATCAACGGCGTCAAACCTTGTGTATAACTTAGAGATCAATTCGTAGAGATCATCTGCCCCAACATCTTTCCCAACATCTTCCTCCTCACTTACCTTTTTTCCTTTCTTCTTCCTCTCCTGTGCAACTCCTTCACTAGTTTCCTGACTGTTGGAAACTTTCATCTTCTGAACTTTCCGCTTCTTTGCGGGAGGAGATTCAGACTCAACAACTGCTTCAGCTTTCTTTTTCTTTTTCTTCTTATCACTCCCCTTAACATCCCAAAAACCTTTAACAAACGTATTCAGATGTATGTCTTCGATCAGGCGATCGATTGCTGGGTCGTCTTCTTCGTCTGGCCACGAATGAAATAGCTCGCAGCCATTTTCCTTCATAACCATATTAATCACACGCAGCTGTAACATAAGAGATTATGAAACCCATCAGTATGTTTTAACTCAGACAAGACTAAAGCATAAATCAGTCATTACTAAAACATAACTCAGCCAACACTAAACCATAAATCAGTTATTACTAAAACATAACTCAGCCGTTACTAAACAATAACTCAGCCATAACTAATCATACTCATCCATTACTAAACAATCACTCAACCAGTTATAAACCTTACCTCACCAAGCGCTTTGATCTCTTCAGCTATTGCGGTTTCCAGCGATGAACGTGTACGGTTTCCACCCCATTGAAGCATCGGTATGCCACCATCATTAGCTGATGCATTCCCAAACCGTTCTCCAAAGCATTTGATGGACTCATACGCCCAAGCCTGTAACACGGGTGTAAACCCACTGAGGGTGTACGACTTTCCCGTAGGGTTCAGCATCTTTATGGAATCAACAAGAGCTTCAAATGCTGACCGACCCCACGGATACGTCTTCATTGCTTCATCATCAAAAACTCTTTTGGCACTTTCATATGGAATTCTAGAGTTATGATGCAAACCATAAAGTCCAATGTGTTGAAGAAGCAACAGCCCCAGCCATTTACGATGATCAAGGTTAACCCATCCCCGACACACTTTTAATGCTTCCCTGAGTTCAAGTAGCGTTGGACCTGCCCCACCAGGCACTTTCAAAAGTCGGGAGAACTTTTTGTGTTCCTCTTCAAGTTCAAACTGTTCAGTAGGCATTGGGTCTATGTTTAACCCCGTCAGATAATGAAATTCATTCAACCCAAACCTGATAGGTTGACCGCCGACCACAAACCAAAGCTCCTTCTTATGTACCCTTAACTGGTTACATAGTAGGAAATGAACAACCTTACCAGACCAGACGAATTGGCTATCAACTAGCTTAGAGATTATTCCAATTGGTACTTTCTTCGTTTCATCCCATGCATCCAGTCCTATTGATTCCCTAATCTGAGGGAATTCTTTCATCCTGAAATTGGTGTTTATATCTCTAGACTCTATTTTAGCGTATAGTCTTGGGGGTAATCCCTTGCTTGTTCTTCGGAAGAAATAATCACCATCGACATCTGTTATAGTTCATAAGTAAATCATAACATAAATCACCCATAACATAAAACAAACTCATACATAAAGCATAACATAACTCAGCCACAAACACATAACTCAGATCTAAAGCACAAAATATATCAGTCACAACTCATCCGTCCGCAAAATAAAACAAACAGTAAATCAGCCATCGAATCGAATAAATCTAACAAATCAGCCATAAACCCTAAAATAACTGAGCCGCAACATAAAACAAAAAGTAAATCAGCCATCGAATCGAATAGATCTAACAAATCAGCCGTAAACCCTAAAATAACTGAGCCGCAACATAAAACAAAAAGTAAATCAGCCATCGAATCGAATAAATCTAACAAATCAGCCGTCATTAACAACGGCGACAATCAGCCGTAAATCATCGAAAAACCCACATTTAGCCAGAAAACTCGAAATTAAACAGTCGACACATACCGGATAGACGAAGACGAAGAAGACGAAGAAGACGAAGAGAGAGAGAGAGCCAATTGAAGAAAGAGAGTGCGACGACGAAGAAAGACGGTGAGAGATGACGGCGAGAGATGACGGCGGGAGATTGACGGCAAGAGAGTGGACAATGATAGTATCGCCGGTGAGGAGAGACGAGAGTTTCGATAATTTTTTTTTCTCGCGCTTTGTGAATAGTTAAAACTATTCACTTTCCCTCTCTTTGATATAAACGAGAGAAAACAAAACTGTGGATCTAAAAAAACTGCTTAATGACGTGTTAATTCATATTTGATGTGTATTTTAATTTGCTGATGTGTATTTTTTTTTTTAAGTTTTTACTCAAATTCGAGAATTAAAACTCAAGGAGTAAATTGTAATTACACCCAGGTCACTAAACATTCTAGTAATTTTCAAAAGATTTATAGATATGAGTAATAAACCAACTTTTGGATAACATTTGAGTAATTACTTCTAATAAAAAACTAAATTTACAATGGAGAGACTCATATGGGTCGTCCAATAAAGAGAAGTTTTAGCCTGCTTTAGGTGATCAAAGAAATGTTGAAGGTTTTTTTTTTATATGGGCTAGTAATTACTTAGGTCCAAAGTACAAATAAATTTAGTTAATTAAGTCCAAACAACAAAATAAGACATGTGTTAAATAGATAAGACGCCAAGTGTAATATCTTTAGCAAAAGTTGAGAAAAACCTTCTCATATTATAAGATGTAATGTGCAGGATATACAAGGAGGTTCTGTAGGCTTTAGCTTATATGCAATGAATTTTACTCCTACAAGCTCCAAGGATGATGAAATCGCAACGCAAAGAGCCAATGATTTCTACCTTGGATGGTGAGTCATGCACAAACAAACTTGGGCAACATATATATCCAAAGTTTTAAGCTAAAAATAAAAATAAAACATCCATTCTTTAAAACTCAGGATGCTTGAGCCTGTTATAAATGGAGACTATCCTGATGCGATGAGAAAAACTGTTGGATCAAGACTGCCAGTTTTCTCAGAGGAAGAATCAGAACAAGTTAAAGGGTCATCTGACTTCATAGGAATTATACACTATCTTACGGCTTCTGTGACAAACAACGAAATGAACCCTTCAGTTTCAGGAATCACAGATTTTAACTCAGACTTGGCCGTATCTATTAATAGTAGGAGCCAAAAAACTCAATCTATAGTCTATAGAATATATATATTTTTAAAACTATTTGCTCTTCTATCCTATGATATTTTGCATTAGCTAATCATCTTTTTTTTCTCTTTATTGCTTGGGAAACAGTTTCTTCTCTGAAGGTAAGAGTGTCGAGGCTACTAAATTCAGATGCAAAGCGCATAGTATTAACTACTTATACAGCTAAGTCTTCCCAATACTTTTTTCACTAGTTGTTTTTTTTTTTGTTTTTGTTAGGACAAGTATGTTGGTTCTCCATGGGCTATGGAAGGCATCCTGGAGTATATAAAGCAGCGCTATGGCAATCCTCCTGTCTACATTCTTGAGAATGGTCTCTCTCTCTCTCGCTCCCTCTCTCTTCTCTCTTGTTTATGTCTTATTCTATTCAATTCTCCTGCCAATGCTAACAAATAGGTAAAAAAATGAAAAGATTTGGAGCTGCAACAGAAGGACACACCAAGGATTGAGTACTTAGATGCTTACATTGGTGCAGTGCTGAAAGCCGTTAGGTAAGTAAAAGTGTATCATAATGCATCTTACCATCTCTGATCTTATCGGTGTATGAAAGATACAAAAGACATGACTACATGTAGGAATGGATCAGACACGAGAGGCTACTTCGTATGGTCATTTATGGATTTGTACGAGTTACTAAGCGGATATGAGAGTAGTTATGGATTTTACTCTGTCAATTTCAGCGACCCCCAACGCAAGAGATCTCCCAAACTCTCTGCCCATTGGTACTCTGGGTTTCTCAAGGGCAAAACAACCTTTCTTGGTTCCCAAGGCATCATTCAATCGCAGAGCAATTTCTCGTCTTCCTCCTAGTACCAGGGTTGCTGTTAAATAGGATGTATCCGGTTCAGTATATAGTCAGATTCTTGAATAGAAAAGATCACTGAAGTTGTGTGATACGAGCCAAAGAATTCAGCTTCAGAATCGTACCGAAACGTTTGATAAATATATATATATATATATATATATATATATTGTCAACAAACCGAAACGTTTGATATAAGAAAGATATTTAAGCAAAAGCTTTCTTTTAACCCAACTCTCTCTTTTTAAGAATTAGGTTAATTGTTGGAGCTTGAGGCTTGGGATTAGGTTAACCCAACTCTCTCTGTTCTCGTACTTAATGTCCATATTTACAAAACTATATGTGTTTTAAACAGTAGCGGTACTCTGTTTCCTCGATAAAACATTATATGTGGTACGTGAAAAGATTGTTCTCCGCACTTGATGAAAAAATGCAGCCAACCTTACATTGACAACATGTAATCACTCCATTCCAAGAAGTGTAAAGCATCAAAGACTGAGACCAAATTGTGTGTCGGTGATCCATTTTTCTACAAGATTGTAAATGTTAAATTCTCGACAACCTTGTACAATTGCCGCAGGAGAGCGATCGGGTGTTGTTAAAGTTGGGGGAAGCGAGTTTTTGAGGGTATTTGGACGGGTGAAAGGCGTTGATATTCAGATTATAGGGGAGTCAAAGACAGCGGATTTGATTATCAGTCCAGTGGTGTATGATATTATCCTGGGTATGGATTGGTTGCATCGTTATAGGGTACATCTGGATTATCATCGGGATAGAGTGGTTTTGATCATCCAGGAGGGAAGTCGGTATTTAAGGGAGTGCGACCGACTTCGAGGAGTCTCGTGATCTCGGTCATGCAGGCAGGAAAGATGATCGAGAAGGGACGAGGCCTATTTGGTTAATATCTTGATGTCGGAGCCAGTGGGGCAGTCTACGGTTGGCGGTATTCATGTTTGTTGAGGAGTTCAAGGATGTGTTACAGTCGTTGTAGGGGTTACCACCATCTCGGTCTGATCCCTTCACGATTGAGCTAGAACCGGGGACTACACCAGAGATGGCTCCAGCAGAGATGGCAGAGCTGAAAAAGCAGCTCGAGGATCTGTTGAGCAAGGGATTCATTCGTCCTAGCGTTTTTGAAATAACCTGACCCGTTTTTTATAATAATAATAATATAATTAAATACTCCATAAAATTTAATTACAACCCAAACAATAAACCAACAACAAATCAACATGCACAGTCGATGACAAACCAAATCAACTCCAATTTAACATAAAACTATATCAATTATAACCAATTAAAACCATCAACTTAACATGCTTCTAAACAAGGTTCCAACATAAATAACATAACCAAAAATACAACCGAGACCCTAGATCATCCTCTTCCGCATCGCCATTATTCCACGCTACACATTACCTCCACCACAAACACAATGAGATGCGTGAGTATTACCATAAATATCCAGTGAGGCGATCCTCCCATCTACGAGCTATACATAGAAGAAAATAAAGAGTACAACCACAAATAAAACATAACAAACCAGTCAGTAAATAAAGCATCCAATAACACATTCATCACACCTACACATGATCACACAAAACAAGTCATACAACCCAATCGCTCAGATAAGCTCATGGTCACGCACTCACCTTATTCTAACAACAAATAAAACCAGGAGAGACTCTCTTCGTGTCTGCAAACAGTCCAGCAACACCCTACAACAAATCACAAAACCAAAACGACCTTGAAACAAAACTGACATAAATATTAGAAACCTTTAGTCTTAAAGATGTAACCCTAAAACAAAAACCAACCGTTAACTATCAAATCCCTCCAGTGAAAAGCTATTTGTAGATGTCACGGCACTTTCCCCAAAATCTGGTGCCGATCAGATAACAGACGAGCCAACAATAGCACTTACAATCCCCACTGGTCTTAGTTTGCGTCTAAGACGAAGCACCTCACAAAACTGCAGATAACTCTTTGATTATTTACTCAAATTCAAATCCGTAAAAAGGAGTATCATAAAAGGCTTATATATAACTCCATTAAATTCCACTACCTTTGGAATTTCAGCCCATATCTCTTGATACTTGGTCTTTTAGGGGTGGTTGGTTGTGCGACTAAGTACCAAGATGAGGTATAGTGTTCGAGTTTCGTGTTAGGTGAAACTTGTTCCTAGAAGTGGAAAGTTTCTAGTAGTGGAAAGTTTCCAAAAGTGGGAAGTTTTCAAAAGTGGAAATTTCAAATAGAAAGTTTTATGTGAGTTAGAATTTTTCTATTTTTAGTAGTTGTGGGCCTTCATGGCGCTTTTGTGGCCTTCGTGGTGGACCTTTGAGTGAGATTGTGGCGGTCTTTCAAGACATTGTGCGGCCTTTGTGGCAGGATCTTTAGCCAATTGTGTGGCCTCTATGGCGGGATCTTTAGCCAATGTTGTCTATGTAGGCGGTCCTTCGGGATGTGTGGCCTATTTGGGCGGTCCTTTGAGATGTGTGGCCTGTTTAGGGGGTCCTTTGGGATGTTTGGTCTTTGTGACGGTCCTTTAGGATTTGTGGCCAGTTTAGGCGGTCATTCGGGTCGTATGGTCTTTGTGACTGTCCGTCGGGATGTGTTATCTTCGTGACGGTCCTTCAGAGTGTGTGGCCTTGATGGCGGTCTTTGTTAGGACAATTGTTTGGCGTTGGTGGCGGTCATCTTTAGGAAATTTGTTTGGCCTTAGTGGCACTCTGTTTAGACATTTGTTTGGCCTTGGTGGTGGTCATGTTTAGGACATTTGTTGGCCCTAGTGGCGGCTCTTGTCGCATTTTTATGATCCTTATGTGGTCATGAGGAGATTATGATGTTTTACGCGAGCCACGGGAGGGAGACTTGGATAGGAGATAGGACTCAGACGTGTTCAGAGTTGTTTGCTCTAAGGAAAGTTGGTCCTCAACGACTCTTTGGAGAGCTTTAGTTCTCCTAGTATTGTCATATTCTGAGACTTCGTGACTTGAGAGTATGACAGGTATATCGACTTCGGATGATCATCTGGGGGCGAGCTGTAGAGTGGCAACTCGAGAGACAAATATTGGACTTCCTTTATACATATATGGTATTAGCCTGATGATGAGTCAATACTATGGCATGCAGGCTAAGACTTGATGTTGAGCCAATAAAAACTGATACCTATGAGTAAGGAAAGTCTAAATCTCGACAGCAAATAGTGTCTGGAATGTGAGTCTATCACTTGGAGGTAACCTTCGTAGATTGGTCGAAGGAAGTGTGGACCGGGAAGACAGTTGCACAAGAGTCCTTGCTGATGGGTGATCGAGATTCAAGGATGAAGCTATGTTGGTGGGGAAGAATTGTAAAATCCGCAAACCAATTTTAGTTTGAAATTGCAAATCTGGGTGTCATTCGAGACTAACGAGGGTCCCGGTAGACAGCAAATTTTTTTGGTTTCGCCGGTTTAGTTTGAAATCGTCGAGTTGAAGTGGTTGGGTTTTGGGAAACCCTAAACCGTGGTACTTTAGCGGAACGTCGACTTTGAGGGGGGGGGGAGTAGCCGCTCATTGTTGTTCTAGATATTTGTAGAAAAAGAGAAAAGTTCCCTTTAAGTTTTGTGGAGATTTCTAGCTTTACTTGAGAGATATTTTTTGGTGATTGGAGATCTGAGGTTGGGGACGTGATAGAAGCTTGCTAGGAAGCTGTTTTCGTGAGTTTAGGGGCAGAATCTTATTTGAAATAGGTGAGTGCATGGTCATGGCTGATCTAAGCTTGAGAATTCTCTGTTTATGTGTTCTACGAGTGTTTTGATTGATTCCTTGCTTGTGTTTGGTTGATTTGTGGTTCCTATGTGATATGTGGGGTTTTTGGTGTCTTTTATCCTTCATTTAGTATTCGTTTTGAGTCATTTGTCGTTTTTTCCGTCTTTTGTCTCTTTTTCATATTTTCTTGAGTTGTAATTAGGTGTGGAGACGATGTGCTAGATTTGGAGTCTTTTGGTTGGATTCGAGCTTAACCAGAATAAAGAAGCAGGAAGTGACTTTTGGACATCTTAAAGTTGAACTGAATCATGAGGTCTGGTAAAGTCTGTAGACAAGTCTGGAGAAGTCTGTAGACAAGTCTGGGGAAGGCTAGAGAAGTTTGGTGATATCTGTAGACAAGTTTGGAGAAATCTGGTGAATTTTATGAACATGTCTCCTGAGATCTAGAGAAGTCTAGTGAAATATGTGGACAAGTCTGCTGAAGTTTGGAGACTTCTAGAGAAGTCTGTAGACAAATCTGGAGAAATCTAGAGAAGTCTGGTGAAGTCTGTAGAAGGCTGTTGAAGTTTATGAACAAGTGTGCTAAAGTCTAGAGAAATCTGGTAAAGTCTGCTGTCTTTTTGTCTGTGTTCCAGACTACGTTACACGAAATCGTCACTGAAGCTCTGATTCCCGCTTCAGAATCGGAATCGAAATCGGAAACGCTCGGAATCACTTGGAAGCGTGGCGGAATCACGATTCCAAAAACCTTGATTTGGAAGCGCATGAGAAGCGTACGGTTTGGGTCTGGAAGCTTATAACAGATTGACCTAGAAGCGTTAATTTTTTTTGTCAAATCATTTGAATCTAAGTATAATCCATATGTTTTGCGGTTAGATCTGAAAAAAAAGAACAGAAACTTCTCTCACAAACGAAGAAGAAGAACATTTAATTTTAGTTTATTTATTTTAATTACACGTGGCTATAACTATTTAATTTTTTTTTCGTCACTATAACTTTTTAATTAATGAAACAAAGATATGACGTACTCTACATAATACATATATATGGCGTGTATATCTTATTATATAAAGTTGGGTTTTGAAAGTTAGTCATTAACAGGATTTTGACACGTGTCAAGTTATTAATCTGAGATTTTGACATGTGTAAAAGTTAATATTTAATAGGATAAATTTGAGATAATGACAAAAAAACAAAAAAATTGTTTAAACAATATTAATAATGAAAAAGATAATTATCAAAAAATTACAAAAATAAAACAGTTTTTTTTATAAGGAGATTCTATATTTCATAAAATTCAAAATTATAACACTATTTACTTATTTTTAATTTTAAGTTATTAATTCAAAAAAATAGAAAAGAAATTACGAAAAATGTACAGTTAATTATTAATTCTAAAAAATGTAAATACTCACTTTTACATAAACATAAATCGTCTCACATTTTTCATCTAACAAAATAATTTATTCAAAGACACTGCTTTAAACTTTGTTCTATTGGTAAAAAAGTTTTAATAGAAAGGTAAATTTTTCTTATTTTTTTAAACCAATATGTTTTCCTTTTTTCAGTTTGGAATAGGTAAGAGATTATTATGTTGACCCAAACAAAAATGTAAGATTAATATATGCGTCTTCTTTTTCTAATAATGTATTTTAAAATTTATTGTAGTGTTTTTAGATTGTTTTATTTAATTTATTTTTTCATCTCTGATTTGAGATTCATATATTACCGTGCTTATAATTTTATATTATTTTTTAATTATTTCAAATTAATTTTCTTCTAATTTTTCAACCTTGATTGGTTGGTCATAGACTTTTTTTTATGCAAACATAGTTGTTACCATTCATTCAATCTCAAAAGAATATAAAGAATAGAACCTCATCAACCTAATGGTTGGATTAAATAGGCTAATCAAACACAAGCTTACAAACATAGATTGATTGATTGAAAAAACATAAAGCGTTTTTGATAGATCCATATGAGCTCGGAGATAGAGGCTACATCATGATGTGTCAAAGACACTACTATAAATACATTGAGAAATATAGCATTAGTTACTATCAAAAGATTTTGTGACGTTAGAAAAGGGCTTTTAGTTTTATTGGTTGCCGGAGCATGCCACTTTGAAATAGCTAAAAAACGTGAACATGTTCTCTCCACACATGAGTAAGGCAGAGCCAAGGTTCTCTTCATGGTGGAAGAGGTTGGACGCATGCAAGGTTATCTCCCCAAGGGAGGAAGGCGGAGCTACGGTTCCCTTCATGGTGGAGAAAGTTGGACAAAAGGTTATCTCCATAAGGGAGGAGGGCGGAGCCGAGGTTCTCTCTATGGTTGGTCCTACACTATTGTGTGATACATCATTGATTAGTATACTGTGTAATATACTTTTTTTTTGAGAAGTTTCTTGAAACAATAACTTTAGTGATTAAAAAAACTATGCAAAAGTGAAAATAAATAGACGTATAATAGTTGGCTTAATGTGTTTATATAATATTTTTCTATGTGGTGGTAAAGAATATATTTGTAACATACAATATACTTAGATATAAAAAAATACTCCTAATGGTTGGATAAAATAGGCTAATCATACACAAGCTTTCAACAAACATAAATAGATAGATTGGAAAACTATAAAATGTTTTTGATCGATCCATAGGAGCTCGGAGATAGAGGTTACGTACATCATGATGTGTCAAAGACACTTCTATGAATACCTTGGGAAATTTAACATTAGTTACTATCAAAAGATTTTGTGACATTGGAAAAGGGTTTTAGTTTCATTCGTTGTCGGAGCATGCCACTTTGAGATAGCTAAAAGACGTAAACATGTTCTCTCCATATATGAGGAGGGCAAAACCAAGGTTATCTCGATGGTGGAGCAGGTCAGACGCATGCAAAGGTTATCTTCCCAAGAGAGGAAGGCAGAGCCAAGGTTCTCTTCATGGTGGAGGAGGTTGGACACATGATTCTCTCCATAAGAGAAGAGGACGGAGCCGAGGTTCTCTCAATGGTTGGTCATACACTATTGTGATGATACATCATTGATTAGTATACTATGTGATATATTCTTTATTCGAAAAGTTTCTTGAACCAAAAATTTTAGTGATTAAAGAAACTATGCAAAAGCTAAAATAAATAGACATATAATAGTTGATGTAATGTGTTTATATATATATTTTTCTAGGTAGTGATAAAGAACATATTTGTAACATACAATATACTTTTAATGGTAACAGAAACCAAAAATTTGTAAATAGATATAAATCAGTGTATTATAGCAAAAAAATGTTTTTTATAAATAACATACAACAAATTTTAATATATTTTTGTTAAAGTTAAACTTATTTACAAAAGTTTAAAACCCGCATATCGAGCGGGTCCTTATCTAGTTATTATATAAAGTTTGATGTCAAAATTACTCATTAACAAGATCGTGACATGTGTCAATTGTATCATTTAGATGTTAACATATGTCAATTGTAAATTTATTAAAATTATAAAAAATAAAATGTAAAAATTCACTACCATAAAAGATTTTATATAAAAGTAAAATAGAGAAAATAAAACCTAATTTTATTTAAAATATTTAAACAGTTTTAAAATTTAGAAAAAAATCATTATAAGGAAATTATATATATATATCATAAAATTTGAAATTATAATATTGTTTACTTCTTTTAATTTTAAGTTGCTAATTTTACAAGAAAAAATATTATTTTTTATATAAGAAAAAATGATTGTGAAGATTATACAATTAATTACTGTTTCTAAATAAGTGTAAATACTCACCTTTACACAAAGAAAAATATTGTTGAAAAAAAAAACATAAAAAAATAGATTGTCTCAAATATTTTTCACCAATCAAATAATTTATTCAAAAAGAACTGCTATTGTAATATATAAGATAGGAGTAAGTAAGATTAACATATGCGTTTTTGTAACTACACAAATGTTAAAGTAAAGAGACATATAATATATTCTTTAATGTGTTCATAAAGAAAAATTGTTGGTAGTAGTAAAGACTAAAGAATATATTTTAACAGTAAAATATAGCTGTGTGTACAAATACACTTTTAGTGGTGATGTAGATAGTAAATTTGTAAATGGATATACATTAGTGTCTTATAGCAAAAAAGAAAAAACAACTATACTCTATAATTAAAAGTTTATCTCTTTACTTTTATATATTGTTTTTACTTACGAAAAAAACTAAATATATATTCTTTGTTAAATTTAATTTTATTTTAATAACTTTGAACTCATCTACATCTATTTTCTTTAACTAAAAGTGTATCTATTTACTGTTTTTTTCAATCAAACATTTAAAAGGAAATTTCTCGGTTAGCTGCCCAAACCGGAGGGAAAGGATTTACAAAAGAAACTTCAGAGATAAGAGAACACGAAGCACGGGAAAGACAATCCGCCTTCGTATTTGACGCACGCAGGATCCAAGAGATGGAGAATAGTGGGAAAGACTCCAGCGAGTTAAACTCATCGAGCAAGTTGGAGAAGGACGGCCAATATTCAGAAGACTGCACCATAGTGAGTAACTCAACACAATCAGTCTCAAAACGTTGACAAGCGATCCCTTCAACACATATCCGCTCAATGGCCCACAACAACGTTTTTAACTCTAAATGCAGGGGGAGGAGCTCTGTTTTAGACACTTGGCCCCCAACAACAAGGTTCGCTCCTCACCAACGCAACACCACCAGCCCAATCATGAATGCACATTGGTTGCTTTCCAAGAACCATCAATCTGACAACGAGGTGAAGAAACCTGGACATCTGAATACGTAGATGGAGCTGACATGACTTCCGTAAAAGAAAGCGCCTATTCCCATGCTAAATTATCGCCCAAAGTCTGAGTAATTATATCATTCGCCTATATCTCTTAACCTTAATTTTTTTATGGCCTTCCAGATTGCCCATAAAATCTATGGTAATTGAAGAAGTTGATCAGGATCACTGTAATGACCCTCACCAAGGGCAAAAATCCAAAATAAAAGTTCGAAGAAATGGCCCGGAAAAGACTTGAGAAGAAAGAAGGAGTAAAACAAAGAAGAAAGACATGAGGAAGTCCGAAGAAATATTTGTGAGTTGGAGAATGGCCGAGCCAAGACTAGAGTGACTGGAGTGGCGATCGAGACCTTAAGACCGATCGAAAATTAAAAGTTTATGCGAAAACAGCATCCGCGGAAGAGACGGATAAGTACCGAGAAAGAACACCGAGACGTCCGAGAGATGTCCGGGTAATGTCCGAGAGAAGATCAAGATGACCGAGAAAAAAAAAATCGAGAAATCCGGGGATGGTCGAGAAAACTGTCCGAGAGACCGAGAAAAATTGTCCGAGAAATATCAAGAAGACCGATACTGTCCGGGAAATGCCGAAAGGAGCGTCCGAGCGAGACCGAGGAATGCCGAGGAATGTCGAGAAACGTCGGACAAGAGACGGGCTTTGCCGACAGAAATAAAAATCGATTTCTCTCATAAAAATGGACCAATCAGATTGCATGCATTTTCATGCACTAATAGAATTGAGTTAGTGGGCTTAATGGCGATTAATAATTGGAGAGTGTTAATCATGCTCCACATGCAAGAAAGGAGCTTGGCATTTGTCAAGGCGCACTAAGGGAAAAGAGGAGGAGTTCGAGCCTATAAATAGAGAATGTGAGACCTCATTTGGTGGTTTTCTCTTATTTTCTCTCAAACACCAAAAACACTAAAGTCTTGTTTTCTCTCAAAGTCGAGAGAGACCGAGAGAGATTGTCGAGAGGGATCGAGAGAGAGAGAGATCATCGACGCTTGCGTCAAAGAGGGTCGAGAGGAGACGGTGTTGTGATCAAAGTGATCGAGAAGAGAAGCGGTTTGCGATCAGGGAAAGATCAAGAGGTGAGACGCGGTTTTCTATCAAGAGAAAGACGAGGGAAAGATCGTCGAGTAAAGATGGTATTTGCGATCGAAGGAGACCGAGAGCGAGACGGTACTTGCGATCGAAGGAGACCAAGAGTAAAATGGTATTTGCGATCGAATGAGACCGAGAGCGAGAAGGTACTTGCGATCGAAGAAGACCGCTAGCGAGACGCATTCTGACGCGAAGACTGTCTGATCCGTGGTGCGGTGGAATCCGATCATCATCGACGCGTAAGGATGAGTTCTGCGGTAATACATGTAGAATAGATGCATGTAGCTTTGGTTTAAAGTTGATGCATGCAAGTGTGGTAGGATTCATGTTAGAACCACCATGCGAAAATGAACGAGTTGCATGATAAATAACTTGGACTCACTCAATAATTGGTTAAGGAAGAACTTGGATGCATTTTAAGTATAATCGGATTACTTAAATTTGGTTAAAGAGGTGCATGCATAATTGAACTTAGAGGATTTTGCGAGTATTAATTCTTGCTTAAAATCGGTTCTTGCATGACTAAATGAGAAAAGTATTTTGCATTTTATTGCATAATATTAAGTGAGGTTAGCTTTATGCATACTTTGGATTTAAAGATTTAAATAGTTAAATCGAATGAACTCGCATACTTATTGGGACTAAGAAGGATTTAAAACGGTTAAATCAAGTTGGTTGCATGCATAAATAAACTTGTTGCATTAGTTGCTTAAGTTGAATAAATCGGTGGCATGCATGTAGATTAATCATAGGTTGGTTGAATTGTTATTCTTGTTACTTGATGATTAGTGCATGTTCTCTTGCTTGAAGTTTCTCGCTTGTTGATGCTTGATTTTCTTGCTTGAGTTGTTGTTGGTATTTTAGCTTAGTCTCTTGAATTTGTTTCTTGAGTCTTAGCTAGAATAGTGTGTCGATCTTCTGTTCCAAATGCGGTTGTCTCGCGAGAGTTCCCGATGACCACTCGCGCGGGACGTTGTCACAACTAGCTAGCTACTAGCGTGACCGCTACATGACGATGTAGCATACTTGTGGACTCATGCTGGTGACCTTTGTGGTCTCGGTATGGGAAAGGTTGTGGAACGGAACAGATTATCGAAAGCCCTTAGGTGAAAGAGTCTAGGGTATTTCAAGTATTACTTGTTGTATTCTAGATGTCTTAAGTGTGATGGGTGGATGAAGGGGTCTAGGATATTTCAAGTGTCCCCTGTTTATTCTAGTCGTCCTTCCAGTCGTATAGAGTTAAGAGTCTATAGTTCCTTTAGTCATCTTTCTCTGTGAGTAGCGAGTCTAGATCATTCGAGTCGAGTCGTTTTGATCTAACCTCTCTCACTTGTTTGTTGTTAAATTGCTTCCGCTATTGTTTCGGCTGCGTTGCTTTGATTACTTGCTAACAGTTTGCGTTGCTTGTTTTCTTTGCTTGCCGGGGTAGTTGGGTTGGGGTAAGTAGAATCCCGTATAGGTGAAAGGGGTACCCAGGCTAACTGAGTAATCTTAGATTACTCATGATACTATTTTGTCTTGCAGGGAAGCCTAAGTGAGTCTAGAGTTGGAGCAAACACTAGGGTACCGGATAGGGTTTTCATGTGTTCTTTGTAAAACCCTATATTTTTATAAACGGTTATGTAAAAATTATCCGACTACCTTTATATATTGATTTGATGATTTATTTTCGATGAAATATTTTATAAAGTAATATATACGGTTTTCAGGGAAAGCATGGCAAGTTGCAAATGATACTCGGCCTAGTCCGGGCTAACACAACGCACCAGGCCACAAGGGTTGCAAAGCCTAAGTAGTCTCGGTTGCGGGTGGAGTTGTGCCAGGGAGGACCGGTCGGGAAGTCTGCTACTTCCATCCCTCGACCGGATCACCTCGGTGCAGTTCCACAAGTAGCATCCCGTGGCTGTCCGATGGCCTTCGTGGTCATAGAACGTTCGGGGGCGTTACAATCACCCTGTTGAGAGGCGTCCCTCCAGAAAACAAAATCCAAATTCGAGTACACCGACTCATATGGTAAACCCTCTGATAAGAACAGAGTCAGAGATAAATCCCAAACTACACACGAACGAGGACATTCAAAATAAAAACGTGATTAATAGTTTCAACCGTAGAGTCGCATCTTTTACATCAAATATCACATTGGACACCTTGGTGTATCTATTTACTTACTAAAAGTATTTACTTTATATTCTTTGATAAATTTTATTTTATTTTAAAAATTATAAACCCGCACATCGGGCGGGTCCTAATCTAGTCTCTTATAAAAAAAAATGAATTTTCTTTTTCTAACTATATTACTTGTTAGAAACTTTTGAAAATGTTTATTTTTCTATCAAGTAAAATTTAAGACAAATTAAAATTAAGTTTGTTGTATATATGTTGCTGATTTATTTTAATACTTGAAAATATACATTTAGAAGCTAAAATTAATTTCATTAGAGTTTAAATGTTTGTATATACATATCTTAATTTATATTTAATCTTAATTGTGCAACATTATGATATTTTGAAATATTCAGAACTATAAAATTAACTTATATACAAACATATATATATATATACGCTATATATATATGATTCCAACACATACCCGCTTCCTAATTTTTAAAAAAATCTCGCTTCACCGCTTACAAACGCTTCCGCTTCCGCTTATCCGTTTCCGATTCCATGCAGCTTAGGTTCCAGACACTTATTTTTTTTTTTTTGAACTTTTTTTTGTTTTGTTTATTTTAATAATGGTATAAACCCCCCAAATACCTAATTAGCGGGACGTTCTATCTTTTTCTGAGTTTTCTACACCTTGAATTACCTTTGTAAGTCATTTCTAGAGATTCAAGATTTATTCATCCTTCTTGACAATTTGGAAAACAATTCTAAACTCTTTGCATTTTATTTCATCCATTTAATTATGTTTTCTTCATCTTTTTGTGTTATTTTCAGCAACATGAGTGAGTACTTTCCTTATTTGGTTTTAGGGTTCCAATTAGGAGATTCAATGAATTGATGTTTTAATTGTTGTTTGGAGTTCTTAATCCTTAGGTTCTTTGATTCACATGATCCCATGGCTAAAATAGGACTGATCACCTTGTTTTAGACTCTAGATTTTTCTATGCCTTAAAAGTGTTCGATAGAATGCCTGAATGAGTCTGAGTTGAGCAAAGTATTTCTAGCCTACGAAAGTTGATGTTAAGACCCATTATGATCTTAATGAACTTGATTGTACTGCGAATTTGGCTAGGAGGTTGCAAATGAAAATTTAGCAAACTAATAATAAAGTTTAGTTTCTAATGCCTTGAAAGAGAGTTAGTCTATTTTTGTGTTCATGTTCTAGAACAGTTATTAATTACTGAATTCCAGATTTTGTTTTATAACATCCGCGAACCGAAATCCCGGTTTAGGGGTTGCATAGGTCGATGCACTATGTGCATCGGTCGATGCAAGGTTGGGTTTTTGCGGACGAGTTTTAATTAAACGCTGCGTTTTGGGTTAGGAAAACCCTTAACTCGAGTTTTTGTCTCATTAGTCCGCTTTTGAGAGAAAACAAAAGAGAGAAAAACTTCCCTAAGTGTTCATGATTGTTCTTGGTGATTTATGGTGATTGGAGGCATTTCTTGTAGAGATCTGTAGCTGAGATCGTTGTAGGAGCTTCCTAGGAGCATATTCTTGCTTGTTTAAGGTTCAAAAACTTCTTGGCAAAGGTAAGTGCATGACCATGGCTTATCTAAGCTGGAGATTTCTCTAATCTGATTGTTATGTGTTGTGTGGCTTGTAAGATTGTTATTTGGGACGTTAGGAAGCTTTCTTGTGGCTTGGGATCAAATTTTGTGGTTGTAGGAACAAAGATCTGGCGAGAAGCTTCGGAGGAAAACAATGCTCGGCATGTGCTTCGGTCGATGCACTTTGTGCGTCGGTCGATGCAAATGCGAGGACGGTGCGTAAAACCTAGGGTTTTCGTGCTATCTTGAGCATGCGTCTGTCGATGCAGTGGGAGTGTCGGTCGATGCAAGTGTAGCTTGTATTGGTCGATGCAACCCCTTTTGGTGTCGGTCGATGCTTGCTTGGTGTCGGTCGATGCAGAGTCCTGGTTTGTTATTAATTGTTGATTGTTGGTTGTTGGTTTGAGATGTCTCTATTTCTTGTGTGTATAGCTCAGTAGATGGGAGGATTTATAAAATATTCATGCATTGCAATTTGTGTTTGGGGTGCATGTAAAGGCAAAGTGTGATCGTGGAATCAAGGCAATGAAGGGGAGGATGTTCTAGGGACTCGATTGGATGTTGTCTGGTATTGCTAGGTTGGTAGAGTTGGGTCATTAGAAACATTGCTAGGTTGCTAGTTCTGTGATTCTTGTTGGTTGAATTTGGATATTGTTATGTTATAATTATTGGTTTATAATTGGATATTTAATGGATATTGGTATTTGTTATTCCGCTGTTGGTTGTGATTGTGGTTAGGTGGCTAGTGGGTATGGAACCACTAGTTGTAGTTTATTTATTATTATTATTATTATTATAATTATTATTATTATTATTATTATTATTATTATTATTATTATTATTATTATTATTATTATTATTATTATTATTATTATTATTATAGTATTATTATTATTATTATTATTATTATTATTATTATTATTATTATTATTATTATTATTATTTATATATTTTTTTTAAAATGGGTCCGGTCGTTTCAGTTTGGTATCAGAGCCCTTATGGTTCGAGGTTTGGCTTCACTAGGTTTTGTGCAGTATATGTTTGGGATTTGCATGCTTTGATTGATTATGTGAGTTAGTCAAATGTGTGTGGCATGGAGTCCTAGAACATCCTCTTCGAGCCTACTGTGTGATTCCACGGTGAGTTTATATTTTTGTGTTATGTTTAAATTGTTTGCTTAGTCTTCTGTCCATGGTAGTGCAGATGACTAGAGATGATGCTGTTGCTGCTCGTGGATGCGGTCGTGGTCGTGGACGCGGTCGTGGTCGTGGTAGGGCAGAGGCCCAGTAGTTAGTGATACTGCGGACCGGAGTGTGACAGTTGAGGATGTTGGCGAGTTGCATGGTGTCCAGGAGGATTCCTTGAGTGTGGCCGGAGGGGGCGGTATTGGTGCCCAAGAGGCCATTGATGCTAGAGTCCCGGGAGTGGGAGTTCTAGCGGGTGGAATCCCTGGAGTTCATTTTGCGGCTTTGCTAGCATAGGTGTTGGAGCGGTTACCAGCAGTGGTACCGGCTCAGGCTCAGGTAGTGCCACCAGCAGTGGCGGAGGAGCGGCAGCCAGTGGCTGCGGATGTGGGAGGGCATAGTCGTTATTTGTCTATGCTCAAGGAGATGCGTTGAATCGATACTGCACGGTTTTTGGGTGGTATAGATCCTACTGCTGCAAATGCGTGGAGGAAGAGTGTGGAACAAAACTTCCAGACTCTGAGATGTCCTGAGGAGTTTTGGATGGACATAGGGGTCCACCACTTGATTGGTGATGCTCAGGTGTGGTGGAGATCAGTGGTTGCTAGGAGAGTGCAGAGGGAGATGTCTTAGGCTGAATTCATCTTGGAGTTCAACCGCAAGTATTTTCCTAGGGAGGCACTAGATAGGTTGGAGGTGCAGTTCTTTCAGCTAGCTCAGGGGACTCGGTCAGTGCGGGAGCTTGACTTGGAGTTCAGTCGACTTATGTCTTATGGGTGTTGTGCTATGGAGTCTGAGGAGGCTCAGATCAGGAGGTTTTTGACGGCCCTACATGACGACTTGAGGGTTCACTATAGAGGGCGGAGCTATGCTACGCGTGCAGAGCTGGTTGAGACTGCGGCAGAGATCGAGGAGGATATCTGGGCATAGTCAGTGGCGGTTAGTCCAGCAGTTCAACCTAGTAAGGCTTAACATCATGGAGGTTCTAGTAAGGGCGACAAGCCTGCGCAGGAAACCAAGAGGAGGTGGGAGGCTATGTAGAGGCCGAGTGGTGCGAGTTGCTTTGGTTGTGGGAGCAAGGATCACAAGGTTGCTAACTGTCCCAAGGGGAGTGCTCCAACGGCAGCGTCTCGTGTATGCTATCATTGCAAGGAGCTAGGCACATCAGGCCCTTGTGTCCCAAATTGCAGCCGATGGCAGTGGCAGCGTTGTAGCAGGTGCAGCCGGAAGGGCAGCAGGTGGCACGGATTGAGCAGGTGCCACGGTTTTACACGACTGCAGAGACTGGTGGAACCAGTGCCGGGGCGATCACATGTATAATTTCTGGTACTTCAAATTTGTGAATTACAGTAGGCTTTGATTTTATGTTTTTCGTGTAATAAAGTGTTAGGTTCTCAACACATTAGGTTTGTGTAGGGACCTTGTTGGTGGGCGGGTTTAAGTCGCATGTTATGTTTGATTCTGGAGCTTCTCATAGCTTCATTACTCCGGAGTGTGCAGAGAGCGCGAGAATCAGATGGGATCCCAGGGAGCATACATGAGTTTTCAGAGTTGCGGGAGGCAAGTTCCTGAGAGTTATTTGACAAGCTAGAGGAGTGGATCTTCAGATCGCATGATAGTCGTGGCCAGCGGATTTGCTTATCAGTCCAGTGGAGTTGTATGATGTTATTCTCGGGATGGATTGGTTGCATCGGCATATGATACATTTGGATTGCCATCAGGGTAGAGTGGAGTTTGAGCGTTCAGGAGGGAATTTGTTTTTTCAGGGTATTAGACCGACTTCGGGGAGTCTCGTAATCTCGGCCATTCAGGCTGGGAAGATGATCGAGAAGGGCCGTGAGGCTTATCTTGTTACTATATCTATGCTAGAGTCAGTGGTGAAGTCTACGGTTAGCGGTATTCAGGTAGTGGAGGAGTTTGAGGATGTGTTTCAGTCATTGCAGGGATTGCCACCATCTCGGTCGGATCCTTTCACTATTGAACTGGAACCGGGGACAACGCCGTTATCCAAGGCTCCTTACAGAATGGCTCCAACAGAGATGGCAGAGCTGAAGAAGCAGCTAGAGGATTTGTTGAGTAAGGGATTCATCTGTCCTAGTGTATCACCGTGGGGGAACGCCGGTGTTATTTGTCAAGAAGAAGGATGGGAGTTTCCGGTTGTGTATTTATTATCGGGGTTTGAACCGGGTCACTGTGAAGAACAAGTACCCTCTTCCCAGGATCGATGAGTTGTTGGATCAGTTGAAGGGTGCTACTTGGTTCTCTAAGCTAGATCTGGCGTCGGGTTATCATCTGATTCCGATAGATGAGACAGATGTAGGGAAGACGGCTTTCAGGACGAGGTATGGGCATCATGAGTTTGTGGTGATACCTTTCGGGTTGACTAATGCGCCAGCAGCGTTTATGAGATTGATGAACAGCGTGTTTGAGGAGTTCCTGGACGTGTCAGTCATCATTTTCATCGATGATATCCTGGTTTATTCTAAGCGTCCTGAGGAGCGTGCGGTGTATTTGAGGGCAGTTCCGGAGAAGCTGCGGGAGCAGAAGTTGTTTGCTAAGTTGAGCAAGTGCAGTTTTTGGCAGCGTGAGATGGGTTTTCTGGGTCACATTGTTCTACAGAGGGGGTTTCTGTAGATCTAGAGAAGATTCAGGCTATCATGGATTCGCTTAGACCGCAGAATGCCACAAAGATAAAGAATTTCCTTGGCTTGGCAGGTTACTACAGGAGGTTTGTACAGGGTTTTGCAAGTAAGGGCACACCATATGACTAAGTTGACAGGGAAGGATGTTCCTTTTGTTTGGTCACAGGAGTGTGAGAAAGGCTTTGAAAGCAATAAGGAGATGTTGACTTCTACGCCCGTGTTGGCTTTGCCTGAGCAGGGAGAACCCTATGTGGTTTATACTGATGCATCTAGAGGTTGTTTGGGGTGTGTGTTGATGCATCATAGGAAGGTGATTGCCTACGCTTCGCGGCAGTTGCAGAAGCATGAGGGCAACTATCATACTCATGATTTGGAGATGGCTGCTGTAGTTTTTGCCCTGAAGATTTGGAGATCTTATCTTTTTGGTGCATAGGTACATGTGTTTACAAATCATAAGAGCCGGAAGTATATATTCACTTAACCCGAGCTGAACTTGAGGCAGAGGTGGTGGATGAAGCTGGTGGCAGATTATGATTTGGAGATAGCCTATCATCCTGGTAAGGCTAACACGGTTACAGTTGCTCTGAGTCGGAAGAGAGTAGCTTCGGCTCAGGAGCAGGAGATGGAGTCTCTGGTAGGAGAGATCATAGCGTTGAGGTTGTGTGCTGTTTCTGAGGAGCCGTTGGGTTTGGAGGCGGTTGACCGAGCAGATCTTTTGAGTAGGGTGCGGTTGGCTCAGGAGAAGGATTTGGGGTTGGTGAATGCCTCTAAGGATGTTGATTCAGAGTATCAGGTCTTAGATAAAGGTACTATCTTGGTGCACGGTCGGGTTTGTGTGCCCAAGGATGAGGAGTTGAGGCAGAAGATCCTGAGAGAGGCTCATGCGAGCAAGTTTTCTATTCATCCATGAGCGACTAAGATGTACCGTGATCTCAAGAGGTACTATCACTGGGTTGGGATGAAGATAGGTCGCGATGTGCGATGTGTGTCAGCTAGTGAAGGCTGAGCATCAGGTTCCAGGCGGGTTACTAAAGAGTCTACCCATTCCTGAGTGGAAGTGGGGTATGATCACGATGGACTTTGTGGTTGGATTGCCAGTGTCTCAGACTTTTGATGCTATTTGGGTCATTGTAGGCCAGTTGACTAAGTCAGCACATTTTCTGGTTATTAAGAAGACTGATGGAGCAACGGTCTTGACTAAGAAATATGTGAAGGAGATAGTCAGATTGCATGGGGGTGCCAGCGAGCATTGTGTATGACAGGGATTCTAAGTTCACTTCGGTGTTATGGAAGGCATTTCAGGCAGAGATGGGCACTAAGGTGCATATGAGTACAACTTATCATCCCCAAACAGACGGACAGTCAGAGAGGACGATCCAGACGCTGGAGGATTTGCTGAGGATGTGTATGTTGGATTGGGGTGGCCATTGTGTAGAGTTTGCTTACAACAACAGTTATCAGACGAGTATTAAGATGGCTCCTTATGAGGCTTTGTATGGGAGACCATGCCGTACACCGTTATGCTGGACTCTGGTGGGGGAGAGGAGCATGTTCGGGGCAGATTTTGTTCAGGAGACCTCAAAGAAGATTCGGGTTCTCAAACTGAACATGACGGAGGCTCAGGATAGGCAGAGGAGTTATGCGGATAGGAGGAGGAGAGATCTTGAGTTTCAGGTAGGAGACAAAGTGTACCTTAAGATGGCCATGTTGCGGGGTCCGAACAGGTCATTGACAGAGACTAAGTTGAGTCAGAGGTTTAGGGGTCCGTTGAATGTGATTGGGCGGGTGGGACCGGTAGCATATAGGCTGGAGTTGCCTGAGGTTATGCGTGGGTTCCACAAGGTGTTTCATATTTCTATGTTGAGGAAGTGTCTCCGTGAGGATGATCAGTTGTTGGCTAAGATTCCTGAAGATTTTCATCCTAACATGACTTTTGAGGCGAGACCAGTGAGGGTTCTCGGGAGGATGATCAAGGAACTCCGAAAGAAGAAGATTCATTTGATGAGAGTCCTTTGGGACTATGAAGGTGTTGAGGAGCAGACTTGGGAGCATGAGGCGAGGATGAAGGCAAGGTTTAAGAAGTGGTATGAGAAGCAAGCCGCGACTTGAGCTTGTCTAGCCTGGTCCCATCTGTAATCTGTGGCTAGAGCGGGAATGGAGTATTACAGCCCATCTCTCCTGTTTACTTGGTCGCTTAGGGGTGGTTAGTTGTGCGACTAAGTAACAAGATGAGGTGGTGTTCCAGGTACGAAATTCCCGTGAAGCGGGCTTTGGGAGGAAAGTTTCCTGAGATTTCTAAAAGTGGAAAGTTTCCAGAAGTGGAAAGTTCTAAAAATGAAAAGTTTTATGTGAGTTAGAATTTGTCCATTTTTAGTGGTTGTGAGCCTTGGAGGGGCTTGCGTGGCCTTAGTGGCGGACGTTTGAGTCATTGTGCCCGTGTGTGGCGGTCTTTTGAGAAATTGTGTGGCCTTTGTGGCGGGCTGTTTAGCCAGTTGTGTGGCCTTTGTGGCGGGCTGTTTAGCAAGTTGTGTGGCCTCTGTGGCGGGCTGTTTAGCCAATTGTGTGGCCTTTGTGGCGGGCTGTTTAGCCAGTGTGGCCTGTTGAGGCGATCCTTTGGGATGTTTTATCTTTGTGACGGTCCTTTGAGACGAGTGGCCTTGGTGGCGGTCCTGTTTAGGACATTTATTTGGCCTTGATGGTGGTCCTGTTTAGGACATTTGTTTGGCCTTGGTTGTGGTCCTGTTTAGGACATTTGTTTGGCCTTCGTGGTGGCCCTTGTGGCATGTATATGATCCTTGTGTGGTCATGTGGTATTCCAGTGAGGGGATATGTGGTTGGTAGGACAATGTGATGTTTTACGCGAGCCACGGGAAGGAAACGTGGATAGGGATAGGACTCAAACGTGTTCAGAATTGTTTGCTCGCGACCCTTGGGGAACTTTGGTTCTCCTAGTACTGCCATATTTTGAGACTTTGTGGCTTGGGAGTATGGTTGGTATATCGACTTTGGATGACGATCCAGGGGCGCGCTGTAGGGTGGCAGCCCGAGAGATGAATATAGGACATCCTGATATACTATAGCATGCGGGTTTTGGCCCGATGAGGAGCCAACATTATGGCATGCAGGCTCCGGCTTGATGAGGAGCCAATAAAAACTCAAGGTTAAGGCCTATGAGTAAAGGAAAGTCTAAAATTCAAGAGCAAATAATGCCTGGAACGTGAGTCTATCGCCTAGAGGTGACCTTCCGTAGATCGGTCGGAGGAGTGCGGGCCGTGGAGACGGTTGCATGGGAGTCCTTGGCTTATGGATGTTCGAGATTCGAGGATGAGTCTATGTTGGTGGAGGAGAATTATAACATCGAGAACTAAAATCCCGGTTTAGGGGTTGCATCGGTCGATGCACAATGTGCATCTGTCCATCGGTCGATACAAGGTTGGTTTTCTGCAGACGAGTTTAAGTTAAACGCTGCGTTTTGGGTTAGGAAAACCCTTCACTCGAGTTTTTGTCTCATTAGTCATGTTTAGCCGCTTTTGAGAGTAAACAAAAGAGAGAAAAAGTTCCCTAAGTGTTCTTGGTGATTTATGGTGATTGGAGGCATTTCCTATAGAGATCTGTAGCTGAGATCGTTGTAGGAGCTTCCTAGGAGCGTATTCTTGCTTGTTAAAGGTTCAAAAACTTCTTGGCAAAGGTAAGTGCATGACGATGGCTTATCTAAGCTTGAGATTTCTCTAATCTGCTTGTTATGTGTTGTGTGGCTTGTTATATTGTTATTTGGGACGTTAGGAAGCTTTCTTGTGGCTTGGGATCGAATTTTGTGGTTGTAGGAACGAAGCTCCGGTGAGAAGCTTCGAGGGAAAACGA
This sequence comes from Camelina hispida, assembly GCA_023657505.1. NCBI lineage: Eukaryota > Viridiplantae > Streptophyta > Magnoliopsida > Brassicales > Brassicaceae > Camelina > Camelina hispida. Next base: position 28,343,700 of record CP094631.1, on the reverse strand, counting down.
TGCTCGGTATGTGCATCGCTTGATTCACTTTAAGTGTCGATCAATGCACTTTGTGCATCGGTCGATGTAAATGCAGGCGCGTAAAACCTAGGGTTTTCGTGCTATGTCGAGCATGCGTTGGTCGATTCAAGTGTAGCTTGTATCGGTCGATGCAATCTTGTGTCGGTCGATGCAACCCCTTTTGTTGTCGGTCGATGCTTGCTTGGTGTCGCTCGATCCAGAGTCCTAGTTTTTTTATTGATTGTTGATTGTTTGTTGTTGGTTAGAGATGTCTCTATTGCTTGTGTATATAGCCCAGTTGATGGGAGGATTTCTTTACTGAGTGTTTATAAAATACTCATGCATTGCAATTTGTGTTTGGTGTGCAGGTAAAGGCAAAGTGTGATCGTGGAATCAAGGAAATGAAGAGGAGGGACTCGATTGGATGTTGTCTGGCATTGCTAGGTTGCTAGAGTTGGGTCATTAGAAACATTGCTAGGTTGCTGGTTCTGTGATTCGTGTTGGCTGAATTTGGATATTGTTATGTTAAAATTATTGGTTTATAATTGGATATTTATTGGATATTATTATTTTTTATGCCGCTGTGGGTTGTGATAGTGGTTAGGTGGCTAGTGGGTATGGGACCACTAGTTGCAGTTTATTTATTATTATTATTATTTATTATTATTATTATTATTATTATTATTATTATTATTATTATTATTATTATTATTATTATTATTATTATTATTATTATTATTATTATTATTATTATTATTATTATTATTATTATTATTATTATTATTATTATTATTATTATTATTATTATTTATTATTTATTTAAAAAAAACGGATCGGATCGTTTCAAATTTTCTCATTAGTTACAGGTCTCTGAAATACCCTATGGTCCAATGCTTTTATCATGTAAGTTTAATAGTTTATTTAATTCGCATTTTTATTTACAATCTTGAAAACCAAAAAACTTTCTTCCACTTTAGCTATTTACGACTCTTACAAATCTTTAGTGTACCATTGGTCTTTGTGACTCGACCCCATATATACTACCTTGCGGTTAAGTGTATCGGGTAATTACTCGAGCAATCACTATGACCTATTCTGACTTATGGGTGAGCTTTGGCCGCATTGGAGGCGGTGGAAGGCGGAGATCAGACCTTCAGATTTGAGGAGAACGCGTCTGTGGGGTCAGTGATAATACTCATGCATCTTATTTGTTGTTTGTGGTGCATGTAAAAGCAAAGTTTGATCATGGATTTCAAAGAAATGAAGATGAGGATGTTCTAGTGGCACGTTGACGTATTATCTGGCTTATGTTAGGTTGCTGGATTTGGGTCTCTAGAATATTGCCTAGAATTGCTGGATTTATTTTTGAATATTGATATTGGTCATTTGAGTATTTGTTGGATAATTGATGCATTAATGTTGGTATTTCTGTTGTTTGGGTTGAATGTTGTTAGGTTGTTAGTGAGTATGAGATCACTAGTTAATTATTATATTAAAAAGAAAAAAATGGGTCGAGTCGTTTTAGTTTGGTATCAGAGCCGTTATGATTCTAGGTATGTGTTTGTTGTGTTTTCGTTGTTGATGTTTGGATTACATGCCTTTGATTGATCATGTGAGTTAGTCGATTATGTGTGGCACGGGTCCTAGAACATCCTCTTCGAGCCTTCAATGAGATTCCACTGTATGTTGTATTCTTTGTGTTTGGTTTCGGATTGTTTGCATAGACTTTTGTTCATGGTAGTGGAGATGGTTAGAGATGGTGTTGTTGTTGGTTGTGGACGTGGACGTGGACGTTGTCGTGGTAGAAGCAGAGGCCTAGTTGCTAAAGACACTGTAGATCAGGGTGTGACGGTTGAGAGCGTCAGCGAGTCACAAGCTTTTCAGGAGGGATTATTGGGTGTGGCCGGTAGTGGTACTTTTGGGGCTGTGGGACCCGGTGGAGCCGATGTAGGCGGTATCGGTGTCGGGTTGGCCGGTGGTGCTGGGCTTCTGGGTGTTGGGGTCGGAGCAAGAGGAGCCCCTAGTGGAGATGTTAGCCTTGCGGACTTGTTGGCGCGGGTGTTGGAGAAGTTACCGGGAGTTATCCCGGCGCAGACTCATGCAATTTTCAACTTCAAACTATTTAATTAGAAATGGGACATGAGACAGAGACAATTCGCTGTGATGATATATCGAATAGCAAGATCCAAGTAAATTTTATCGAGGTTCACACACCCTTCCAAGAGAATTCGCACCCCACTGTCCAGTATCATATCTTCCTCGGGGGGCCTGAGCGTGGGAATCATGTACAGGGCGAAGTTGCACAACTCTTTCAAGTTATCAGAAACTGCTTGAAATAAAAGATACTTACTTGAACTATACGAACCATTAGAGATACGAGCTCTTTGCAATTGCTAACAAGAGCTATCAATCCATCATCTGTGATTACACCATCCACGTCGACGTCTATAAAAGCCGTCCCAAAAGCATGATCAATATCCAGTAGAATCTCTAATTGTTTAAGCTTGTGACAGAACTGAGACAACACAATGAGTCCTGCATCTCCAATGAGATTAGAGGTCCTCCGAATCTCCAGAATCTGAAACTGCTCCAGCAAAAAACAGTGATAATCGGTGCGCAGCATTGTGCCAACTAAATCAAGCGTCTTGATTTGATGAGCTACACCACATAAAATCGCTATTTCATCGAGATAGAGATCCACCAAATCGCCAACACTAGGTTATTCTAGTTATTAAATCCAATATATAGGTTATTCTAGTTATTTTCTCTTTATTTTTATGTAAGAGATAATAAGTTGTGATGACAATGAGTTTGGGATAGTGCATATGTCAAATATATAAAATGAGACATTAATTAATCAACATCATCATCTTCCCCAAGTTAAAAGCCTTGTTTACCGTAATTATTTTATACACATTCTAGCATAAAAATGATATATTTTCTTCTTTATTTCCTTCTAAATTATGTCTAACATGTTATTTTTCATTGTCATTTTCTCCACTTCAATTGGATCATATTCTAAAGTGATCAATTCTCAAACTTTCCTACTGAATGATGCAATTTGGAGTTGAAGGTCTCACTTCAATGTTATAGGGTTTTCATAAGGGTCCAAGATGAAATTGATGCAAGTGTTGGTTCAAACCTACACAAGACACTCATTTTAATATATTTTGGCATCTATGTGTTAGTTCTTCACATGATTTTTGTTTTTCTTTTAATATTTTTCTTTTAGTGTTTAATTTTATATTTGTTTTGTTAGGGAGAGGGCCAATGTAACGCCCCCGAACCGTGCTATGGACATGCAGACCACAGACTGGCCCGATGCGCTACTTGGAAACATCCACCAACAGTCCAGCCAAGGATCAAGAACATATCAGGACCCTTAGCCAGTCCGTCGACGGCGCTTCCTTTTCCGTATGAGACATCTTTTAGGCTTTGTAACCCTTGAGACATCCCAGACGTTGAGCCGACTCGGACAGAGTCTATATCAGCTACAACCTATACGAATAGAAATCCGATTATATTAAATATAGAAAATAAAGTTTATTACAAACGGAACCAAAGGTTCAAAAGTTCAAGTCTTAGAGCCAAAGTTCGGTTGCAAGGCAACATACTTTATTTAACAAAAAGACACAAAAACTACTCCGGGTTCCTAGCGTTCACCACGTCCTCTAATTCTCTCTAGGGTTACCTACAAGACATAATATTATCATAAGTAATCTAATATTACTTAGTGAGTTACAGGTCTCCTGCAGAAAACTAATCCCCAAAATCCCCCAAACAACAATCAATCAAGCAATCAACAATCAATCAGAGATAGCATGCGGAAGCTAATGAGCTAACAATAAATCTAGCAAGCAATCAAACAACTACAAACTACATGCAATAAACTTGAATAAAAGCGAAAGTATTTTAGACAAGTTTTAACTTATGGGCCTGGTATGCTTCCCCCCCTCAACAACTCTGCAAATCCCCGCTTACAACCACAAAGTCATCTAGACAGCATCGGCCAGGGTAGGGTAGCGATCCCAGTAACCTCCGAGCTATTCGTCCCAGACCCTACAACTCACGAACGTGGGTTACACGTCGCAGTTGCATGTTGTACGGATCTAGTCTGAGAACAGCCATACCAAAGTTTTACTACGCTAGCCGGAATCTCTCTCGGACTAAGCGTATCCAATTGATACTTGAGGTTTTATGGTTTATAAGCTCATAAATTTACAAGTATCCTCCTTAGAAAGTTACCACCTTTCCCACTAGAACATTTCGAACTAGCCGCTAATGGAACTTATTCACCAAGTTACCTTCTCTACTACTAGATCATTTCGATTCTAGCGATGAGAGTAACCTCACACCACATGCATATTAACAAGAAAAATCACAAAGATAAATCAAGTAAGGAATGCAACAAAAAATTCCAAGAAAACTGTTTTCTAGATGGAGGTCGTTGGGATCCATCTAGATCGGTAAGTTTGTGCCTGAACTCACTGATAACCAGCGATCGGATCTCTCGGCGATGTTCTTCTCTTCGGCGGCACTTCAGATCTGCTCTTTGCTTGTGATCGAGTTCCTTCTCAATACAAGGCTTTGGACGGCGGTCGATAGTCTCGTCTTGCTCTTCCTCCCTTCTTCTCTTCTTCTTCTTCTTTCTCGCCTTTCTCTCCTTCTCTCTTTCTCTCTTTCTTTCTCACTTTGCTTCTTTTTGATGGTGTGCAAAAATGAGAAGGGAGAGCTCTTTATATAGATATTGGTGGGCGGTGGGATGGACCAATGCATGTCCTCTCCTTGATTCTTCCCCCTTAGCTAACTTGGTGAGCAAGATCAAAATCACCATGGAATATTCTTGTCTCCCAAGATTTGGTTCATGCATCTCCACTCCTCTTTCGCATGCATTTTAATTGGCCAATTTTGTGAAAACACAATAATTATGTTTTTCCACTTTTTGCATGAATTCCTATAGGCCAATTTTTTGAAAACATAATAATTATGTTTTTTCACTTTTGCATGAATTCCTATTGGTCGATTTTTAAGGAATTTTCAGCTCGGCCGGCGATACCGTATTTCGTCGACGGTTCGTGTCGCAGCTCGGTCTCCATTTGCGGCATGCCTCGGACTACTCCTCGGTAAGTCTCGGCTCTCACGGTACGCTTCGGATGATAGTTGCGGTACATCTCGTCACTTGCGGTACGTCTCGGACGCTACTTGCGGTACGTCTTGGTACTCGCGGTACGTCTCGGCTTCATCGGCCAACTCTCGATTCGTCCATAATTTCTCGGACACTTCTTCGACAATTCTTCGAATCTCCTTCCTGGCTTCCTTTCCAGGTCTTTTGGCCTTGGGTTTTCAATTTGAAATTTATCACATGGCGAGGGTCATTACATCCTCCCCCTTATTAGAATTCTTCCTCTTCAACAAACAGCTGCGGATACTTGGTTCGAATTCTATCTTCGTCTTCCCAAGTAGTTACTTTGCGGTTCTGCTTCCCCCAAAATACTTGGATTTGTGGAATGCTCCTGTTCTTCAACTTCCGCGTCCTTTGCTCTCCGATCCCAAATGGTCCTTCCGGGAAGGTGAGATTTGTCTCCAACTCCTCGATAGGCTCGGACACTATCATGTTAGGATCAGGTACATGCCTCCGTAGTTGTGAAACGTGAAAGACTTTATGCAGTCGCATAACTTATGGCATAGATAGCCGGTAGGCTACCTCTCCAAATCTCCTCTCGATCCGGTATGGCCCCAATGAATCTCACTGCGAGTTTCCCGACCTTACCAAACCGATCCTTCCCTTTCCGAGGTGCGACCTTCAAATACACCATATCTACAACTTCAAACTCCACTTCTCGCCTGTTCCGATCTGCGTACTTCTTCTGGTGGTCTTGAGCACTCTTCATATTTTCTCGTATGAACTTGACTTTCTCTGTCGTCTCGTCAATCAGCTTGTTGTTGAAACTCGTTCTTTCTCCTTCCTCCGACCAACAAAATGGCGTTCAACAGGGTCTTCCGTACATTACTTCGAACGGTGACATGCCAATGCTGGAGTGATAACTGTTGTTGTATGTGAATTCAACCAATGGTAAGTTCTTCTCCCAATCAGAAGACCATTCCAAAGCACATAGTCAAAGCATATCTTCTATGGTTCGGATAGTTCGTTCTGTCTACCCTTCAGTCTCCGGGTGGAAAGAGGTGCTCATATGAATATCTGTTCCTAGGGCTCTATGTAGATCTTGCCAAAACATGGCTGCAAACTTCTGATCACGATCTGAGACAATGTTGGCTGGCACTCCATGTAGCTTCAAAATCTCGTCGACATACTTCTCTGCTAAAACATGAGTTTGATCTGTAGTTCTCACTGGAATTAAGTGGGCAACCTTTGTCAAACGGTCGACCACTACCCATACTGCGTTGTTGATTCGTCCTTTCCTTGTTGGTAGTCCGGTGATGAAATCCATCGAAATAGACTCCCACTTCCATGTTGGTATGGTCAAGTTGCGAAGCAATCCTGCTGGCACTCGATGCTCCACTTTGACTCTTTGACATGAGTCGCATTGACTCACCCAATCTGCTACTGCTTTCTTAAAACCAGGCCAATGGTAATACCTGCGCACATCTTTGTATATTTTGGTACTACCAGGGTGAATACTCAATGATGAACTGTGGGATGCTCCTAGGATCTCTTATCGCAGTCCCATTCTATCAGGTACAGTGATTCTCCCGTTAAGGAGTAATGTGCCGTCATCTGCTAAGTGATAGCCACTAACATTCAGTCCGTCCAAACTTCTCAATTCTTCAACGATCTTCTTCAGGTTATCATCCTTCGGCTGCTCTTCTCGGATTCACTGTACTAAGCATGCTTGAGTAACATCTTGTATACCCAACGGCTCGTTAGGTTCTCCCTCCAGGGCTAACACCCTTACTTTCTTTAATTCGTCGGCTAGAGATTCTACATCTCTCTCTACATCGACCTCTACCTTTCGGCGGCTTAGTGCATCTGCAACTACGTTTGCCTTGCCTGGGTGGTACTGAATCTTCAAGTCGTAATCGGTGATAAACTCCATCCACCTCCGCTGGCGTAAATTGAGGTCTGGTTGCGTGAACAAGTACTTAAGACATTGATGATCTGTAAATACCTTAACCGCTACTCCATACAGGTATGATCTCCATATCCTTAATGCGAACACTACGGCTGCCATTTCTAGGTCATGTGTGGGGTCGTTCTCTTCGTGCTTCTGTAATTGTCTGGAGGCATAGGCAAATTACTTTTTCTCCTTGCATCAAAACACATCCAACTCCAACTCTTGATGCATCGGTGTACACGGCGTACGACTGGTTTGGCTCCGGCAATGCTAAGATTGGTTCCATTGTCAGTGCTTCCTTCAACTTCTGGAAAGCTTCCTCTACTTCTTCACTCCATATAAATAGTACTCCTTTCCCGGTGAGTCGTATCAAAGGTTTAGCAATAGATGAAAACCCTTTTACAAACTTCCGGTAATAGCCCGTGAGGTCTAAGAAACTTCGTACCTCTGTCACAGACGTTGGCCTTGGCCAATCCTTAATTGCGGCTATCTTCTCTGGGTCAGTGGACACTCCTTGCTCTGAAACTCGGTATCCTAGAAATCCAACCTCCCTCTGCCAAAATCTACACTTGCTGAATTTAGCGAAAAGCTTCTTCTCCCATGGTCTTTCTAACTCCTTCCTCAAATGCTCTTCATGCTCTTCGGCACTTCGTGAATATACAAGGATGTCATCGATGAATATAATCACAAATTGATCCAAGTAATCATAAAAGACTTTGTTCATGAGTCGCATGAATGCTGCTGGCGCATTGGTAAGTCCAAACGCCATCACTACGAACTCGTACTGGCCATATCTCGTACAAAAGGCAGTCTTCATCACATCTGGTTCTGAGATCAAAATTTGGTGATAGCCGGAGGCTAAATCAATCTTCGAAAACCAGCTTGCTCCTCTGAGTTGATCTAACAGCTCGTCAATCTGTGGCAACAGATACTTGTCCTTAATGGTTATGTTATTGATACCTCGGTAATCAATACACAAACGCATGCTTCCATCTTTCTTCTTGACGAATAGCATTGGGGCTCCCCATGGCGATGAACTTGGTCGAATAAATCCTTTTTCTAGCAAGTCTTCCAGCTGCGTCTTGAGTTCAGCTAACTCGGCTGGTGCCATCCGGTATGGTGCTTTAGCTATTGGGGTTGCTCCGGGCTCCAGGTTTATGGTAAAAGGTTGACTTCTCGGTGGAGGCAATCCTTCTAACGGCCTGAATACATCTTCATAGTCCCGCATGACTGTAATGTCTTCGACTTCTATGTCTTTCTTGTCATCTCCTGCAGTGGCGGTAAGAGTAACTAGGTAAACACTCCCTTCTTCAAAAGAATTTCCAATTCTTATAGCTGATGCGAAATAAGCCGTTTTTCTTGGGCTGATCCCATAGAAAACCAAAGTTGTCTTTCCTCTGTTTTCAAATATGACTCTGCTCCTGCTGCAGTCAATGTGGGCTTGGTGTTCCGATAACTAATCCATTCCCAATATCGCATCAAACCTCTCCATCGACATCACTTGTGGATTAACCGGGAGGTTCTCCTCTTGCAAGACTATCGACAAGTCCCTGAACATCCTTCTAGTCTTGAGCTGCGATCGATTTCCAGCGGTGTAGACGTTGATGTTAACCTCCTCCTCTTCACAAAATTCTCCGAACTTATCGGCCACTTCGGGAGTCACAAAACTATTGGACACTCCCGAATCGAACAATACATGTGTGGGGTTACCACTAACAAGTAATTTTCATAATGCAAAACAATTAAAAAAAAGTGCAATGCAAAACTAAACGCACAATCACACAACACACAACACACAATCAATCACAAGAGAGTTAGAACCCATTCAAACCTTTATCGGACCTTTCGCAGGCACTGGTGGTTTGGGTGGCTCTAATCCTAAGGCGTAAACATTAGCTGGGGTCACTTGTTTCTTTGCCGGGGGCTCCTACCCCTGCTGCACTTGCTGGGCACGGTTCACAGTTTGGGCGTTCAGTTTGGTCGGCTTCGATGGACATGTGGTCGCATAGTGTCCCATTTCTCCACAATAGAAACAGGTGATCAGCGCAAGATTGGGATTGTTCGCCTCAAAAAGTGTCAGACAAGCTCGGGCAAAGTGTCTGAGTTGACCACACGTAAAACATCCTCTCGGATCAAAGTTGGTTATCGCCTGTCCTCCTTGGTTGGCAATCATATTGACCTTACCACGGTTCACTCCTTTGTTTCGTCCAGCGACTTGGTGCGGAAGTTCACGGCCTTGCTCTGTTGCACATGCTCCTTCTTCTTCTCTCGAACCATGACTTCTTTTTCCAGTTCTATCCTATAACATCCGTGAACCAAAATCCCGGTTTAGGATCTGCATCGGTCAATGCAAGTTGTGCATCGGTCGATGCAAGGTCGAGTTCCTGCGTTTTGACTTAAGTCAAACGCTGCGTTTTGGGTTAGGGAAAACCCTTAAGTCCACTTTTTGTCTCATTCGGCGAGGGTGGCCGTTTTTGAGAGGAAACGAAAGAGAGAAAAGGTTTTTTTTGAGTGTTCTTGGTGATTGCTGGAGATTTGAGGCTGTTCCTGTAGAGATCTGTAGCTGGGATCGTTGTAGGAGGTTCCTAGAAGCGTTTTCTTCCTTGTGTTAGGTTCAGATTCGTCTTGGCAAAGGTAAGTGAATGACCATGGCTTATCTAAGCTAGAGATCTCTCTGATTTGCTTGGTATGTGTTGTTAGGCTGGTTAGATTGTTATTTGGGACGTTTGGAAGCTTTCTTGTGGCTTGGGATCGAGTTTCGTGGTTGCAGGAACGAAGATCCGGCGAGAAGCTTCGAAGGAAAACAATGCTCGGCATTGCATCGGTCGATGCACTTTGTGCGTCGGTCGATGCAGATGCGAGGACGGCGCGTAAACTCTAGGGTTTTCGTGTTATGTCGAGCATGCATCGGTCGATGCATATCTTGCATCGGTCGATGCATATCTTGCATCGGTCGACGCAGATCTTGCGTCGATCGACGCAACCTCCATCTGGTATCGGTCGATGCATGTTGGTATCGGTCGATGCAGAGTCCTGGTCTGTTATTGTTGATTGTTGAATGTTGTTTGATGGTTAGAGATGTCTCTATTGCTTGTGTGTATAGCCCAGTAGATGGGAGGATTGCCTTACTGAGTGTTTATAAAATACTCATGCATTGCAATATGTGTTTGTGGTGCAGGTAAAGGCAAAGTGTGATCGTGGAATCCAGCCAATGAAGAGGAGGATGTTCTAGGGACTCGGTTGATTGTTTTATCTGGCATTGTTAGGTTGCTAGAGTTGAGTCTTAGAGCATTGTTAGGATTGCTGGTTATTTGGATTATGTTGTTTGGGAACATTGGTTAGGATTGGAATTAATATTGGATATTGTTGATGTTATTGGTTATATTATTATTGGTTATTTATTGGTATTGTTTTCCACTGTTGATTGTGATTGTGGTTAGGTGGCTAGTGGGTATGGGACCACTAGTTGTAGTTTATATTATTAATATTATTTATTATTTATTAAAGAAAAAAAAAAGGTCGGTCCTTTCATATCCTTTCCTCGACATTCACTGCTCTCTCCTCCACTTCAGCTACACTCCGATACGTCACAGTGTGTAGTCTTCCTTTTATCTCCGGTCGTATCCCGTAAAGGAATCTACGGGCCATCGCTTCTTCGTCATCGCTGCCCTTGTACAGATACCTCCGTAGTCTGGTGAAGATCTGTACATAGGCTCGGACGCTCATCTCCCCTTGCTCTAGTCGTAAGAATTGATTCTCCAGTCGATCGCGAGATTCTGGGGGAAAATACTTCTGCTTGAACTCCCTCTTGAAAATTTCCTAAGTTATCATCATGTAGTGATAACGAGGAACTACGCTATCCCACCATGCACGTGCATCCTCCTCCAGGAAGTAGATTGCAATCACCTTCTTGAACTCCTCTGGGCATCCTAACGTCTCAAAATTCATCTCCAATTCTCGTATCCACTTGTCTGATAACACCGTGTTCTGCTCTCCTTTGAACTTGCGGACTCCTAGGTTTCTCATCATCATAACAAGCTTGATGAAGTTAGATGTTGGAGTCTCGGCTGGCTGGCTTCCTTGGTTTTGTTGCTGCTGCTGGATCATGTGGGTTAAGAGGGCTTGTATCATCTTCAGCGTTTCCTAGGTCTCGGGCACCCTCTGCTCATTTGGATTCTCCTCACGTCTTTGGTCTCCTGTTGACATACTTGAATTCGGGTTGGCGGCGAACGGTCCAAGTGGCGAATACTCTCTAAATGACGGATACGCGTACTCAGGTGTATTGTTCCACGTAGAACTTGCTCTCGGGTACCTCGGAGTCGCTCCGGGCACATCCCACTCAGGCATAAACGTGTTTCGCTCGTACATGCCTGGAAATGACTCCTCTACACGTTCATCTCCAAAATGCGGACCCCATTCCTCCGGACCAAACTGTTGACTTGAACCCCTCCCTGTGTCCGGCGAAAAGCGCATTGATCTAGACCTTTTAGATCCTTGACCAGACATCTGCATCCATCATCAACAATAAGGGTTACCAAATCTCCTCTAACCCTAAAGTGGTGAACAACCGGATTCCTAAAGTGTCTATTTGCGACCATTTTGACTCGATAAAACATTTGAAAACATGGGTTGTAGTCGCATCTTTAACCATGCTCTGATACCAACCTTGTAACTCCCCGAACCGTGCTATGGACACGTAGGCCACAGACCGTTTCGATGCGATACTTGGAAACATCCACCAACAGTCCGGCCGAGGATCAAGAACACATCAAGACCCTTAGCCAGCCCGTCGACAGCGCTTCCTTTTTCGTATGAGACATCTTTTAGGCTTTGCAACCCTTGAGACATCCAAGACGTTGAGCCGACTTGGACAGAGTCTATATCAGCTACAACCCATACGAATAGAAATCCGATTATATTAAATATAGAAAATAATGTTTATTACAAACGGAACCAAAGGTTCAAAAGTTCAAGGTTTAGAGCCAAACTACGGTTGCAAGGCAACATAGTTTATTTAACAAAAAAACACAAAAACTACTCCGGGTTCCTAGCGTTCATCACGTCCTCTAATTCTCTCTATGGTTACCTGCAAGACACAATATTATCATAAGTAATCTAATTTTACTTAGTGTGTTACGGGTCTCCTGCAGAAAACTAATCCCCAAAATCCCCCAAACAACAATCAATCAAGCAATCAACAATCAATCAGAGATAGCATGCGGAAGCTAATGAGCTAACAATAAATATAGCAAGCAATCAAACAACTACAAACTACATGCAATAAACTTGAATAAAAGCGAAAGTATTTTAGAGAAGTTTTAACTTATGGGCCCAGTATACTTCCCCTCCTCAACAACTCTGCGAATCCCCGCTTACAACCACAAAGGCATGCAAACGGATATCACCTTCGAGCTACACCGTCGTGTAGACAGCGTCGGCCAGGGTAGCGAGTCCAGTAACCTCCAAGCTCTTTGTCCCAGACCCTACAACTCACGAACGTGGGTTACACGTAGCAGTTGCATGCTGTACGGATCTAGTCTGAGGACAACCATACCAAAGTTTTACTACGCTAGCCGGAATCTCTCTCGGACTAAGCGCATCCAATTGATACTTAAGGTTTTATGGTTTATAAGCTCATAAATTTACAAGTATCCTCCTTAGAAAGTTACCACCTTTGCCACTAGAACATTTCGAACTAGCCGCTAAAGGAACTTCTTCACCAAGTTACCATCTCTACCGCTACATCATATCGATTCTAGCGATGAGAGTAACCTCACACCACATGCATATTAACAAGAAAAATCACAAAGATAAATCAAGTAAGGAATGCAACAAAAAAATTCCAAGCAAACCGTTTTCTAGATGGAGGTCGTTGGATCCATCTAGTTCGGTAATTTTGTGCCTGAACTCACTAATAACCGGCGATCGGATCTCTCGGCGATGTTCTTCTCTTCGGCGGCACTTCAGATCTGCTCTTTGCTTGCGATCGAGTTCCTTCTCGATACAATGCTTTGGACGGCGGTCGATAGTCTTCTCTTGCTCTTCCTCCCTTCTTCTCTTCTTCTTCTTCTTTCTCGCCTTTCTCTCCTTCTCTCTTTCTCTCTTTCTTTCTCACTTTGCTTCTCTTTGATGGTGTGCAATAATGAGAAGGGAGAGCTCTTTATATAGAGATTGGTGGGCGGTGGGATGGACCAATGCATGTCCTCTCCTTGATTCTTCCCCCTTAGCTAACTTGGTGAGCAAGCTGAAAATCCCCATATATGAATAAGTATGTCTTATATGCAATGAAAGAAATTGTTGCTTGAAATGTAACAAGAATAGTTCCATTTGGTTACTAAAATATATTTTTTATTACTAAAAAAGTTAGAAAAATGAGTATGTAGGAATTAGTTAATTGATAAAAATTGACATAATTACTACTTATGAAATTATGACATATAGAAGAATAATATTTTGGATATTTTTGGATTTCCAAAATTTTTGGTGGATGTCAATTGACTTTTTGACTAATTATTTTGTTTGTTACATTTGAAATACTAACCAACATACATATTACCTCATATGATGCTCGTTTTTTTGTTATCACCATTTTAATTCTAATTTATAAAGAAGTGAATTAATATACGGTTTTATGATAAAATAGATAGTTAAATGTGATTACCAAAATGAATGTTTAACGATGAAATTTATTTTAGATTAAAAAATTATCAAATTTTAATATACCATTTTTAAAAATAATCATTTAAAAATATTAGTAATATTTTATGTTTGATTTTATAAATTTCAACACACGTATTTTTGTAATGGATACATGAAAACATAAAATAATTTGAAATAAATAATAATTTATAGGAATGAATCTTCAGTTATTTGATGAAAATGTCTGTATATCTTTATATCTGTTTTATTTTATAGATTTCACTCATTTAAAATTAATTATGTCATGAGGTAAAATTAGTACTTATGAGATAACAAAATATCAAATATATCTTAGATAATGTTGATTCAGTTTTTTGCTAATTATATTTTGTTAACTATATTTGATATGATGTACTAATTGTGTTTGATATAAAATATTCAGCTCTATGGATTAAAATGAAATGTGTAAAACTTAAAATATGGATTATCATGATGGTATAGATATTTAAATTGTACTTTTTTGTCTCATTTTATAAGAGTTTTTGGGTAAAAGCACAAAGATTAAGAAACAATAAAAATTTTATTCTTTATAAAACTACAACCAATAGAAAAATATACCGCATAATTCAAATATACAAACTAAAACATGTATATTGCTACTAACATTTTAATTATTCTCAATAAAAACTTTGTAATTTTTAGTATGTATTATTACACGCGCCTTATCTATTATTACTAGACTCTGCAGTTTAAGTTGTTCGTAAATTTGTAATCTATGAAGAATTCTAATTGACGAAGAGAATGAATTTTCTTGAATTAAATTTGTCTTTTAATTCATTCTTGACGTGAGTCAACCCGATATATTAATTTTCCTTTATTGGAACCTTTTTTCTTGAAACATCGCGATCCAGATTTCTAATTTTCGCACAGGGACATACGGGAAAGGAATTCACTGAAACCCATAAGTCCGACGAGACAACCGACGTCAATTAAACTTCTTACAAATTCTTCCAAAAGTACATGCTAGCTCCAACTAACCCTGACCACACAATGACCAATCATAGTCATATGAACTTGCAAACATAACAAGCGCCTCAACCATTCGCATACTCTTATTCTACCTCCATTGGACCACTTCGTGATCCGTTCGATCAAGAAAAAAAGGTTCCAATAAAAGAAATCCATATATGGACTCAACTTCCCGGAACAAGCTTCGCTTAAGCGACCACGTAACAAAAGAAATGACCTGAAATACTCCATTCTGCTCCGGTCACGGACTTTGTCTCTTCAATGAACCATCTTACCTTTAACCCCACACTCTTAAGTTCCACCTTGGTTATGCATCAACCAAGACCTAACTCCATAATCCATGGAAGCTCCTGCAAGGTTCTAGCTCAAACCGAGCTCGTTGGCCCAACTAGTAGTGAAACTTGCCACAAATTAGTCCATATAAAATGTGCAACTAACTAAAATGCATTCTTACAATTTGTTCCAATGCGCAAAACAAACATGCATTCTTACAATAATAACATAAAAATGTTTACCAAGTTAAATATTTTCACATGGTAAAAGTAAATAAAATATTAAAAAACAGTTCTGAAAGGTAATTTTTCTCTCTTTCCCATAATTATTAACCAAAATTTTTAAACCAATATCTATTACTAATTTCCTTCTGATAGATAATATATTTAATTGCTTTTATATTGCTTTCATTCTGATTGTTGTAGGCTAATTTATATTGCTTTTTTTTTGTAGACATTTTATAATGCTTGTTTTGTTTGCTTTCTTGTTCTTTTAACATTTTTCTATATTAGTTGCTTATTAGGCTAAGGATATCTGTAAATATATTTTACCTAGATTAATCTTATGAATATTAGGAAACTAGCTTTAAACACACAAGACTTTACAACTTATTTCAGTTTCTTTATTCTTATTGCTATTTATACTGAGATAAATGTAAAGGATATGCAGTTTAGTTATTATATATTGAGCCTAGATTTATGAAAGGTATCTTGTAGAAAATATGCCTCTAAGTGTTTCTCAAAAATCTGATGACGTAGGCGAAGGTTTCTAAATTATAGCTTGAGGCACGGCTCTGGGCCTGGGCATATTACCCTGAACCCGAAACCTGAACTCAAACCCGACCCGAAGTAGGGGGTTCGGGTCGGGTGTACCTCTGAGGTTCGGATACCCGATCGGGTTTGAGTAATATCCGAAACTGAATGCCCACCCGAGCTAATCCGAATTAAATGTAAAGATATGCATCTAGAGAGATTTGAACCCAATACCTTGAGTATTTAAGGCTGTATCTTTAACAATTTTGTCATCTTAGTTTCTATGTCATAATGTGAAACGTTAAATATTTATATATATACAAGTGTTCTAAAATTTATAAAAGAATAAATATTAGTATTTTTTTCATGGTCTGTTTTAGTTCGGATATACCTGAATTACCCGAACCAGAACGGATAATACCTAAACCCTACCCGATAGTATAAAAGACACGAACGTCTATTATATGTCTAAACCCGAAAACCCAAAAACCCAAAAATCCGAACCCGATCAGGTTCGAGAACCCAAATGAACATGCCTAGTCTCCACATCATAGCATCGGAGGAAAAAAGGGGGCATGCAGCCAAGAAAAATTATGCCAAGGCCATCAAGAGTTCGGACATGCAAGGTGGAGTTATTAAAAGCCCAAAAACGAGCTCAACGATTAGAGGACCATAAAAGACCCATAAATATTCGAAGTCAAGACGTTATGACATTGAAGGTAGGATCGAAATGGATTTATCTAAAGGAAATCAAGGAATTAATTATCAGAATTATTTCTCTACAATGTACGTATAAATATAGGAACGATAGGGAGGTTTTTTTTTTTTTTTGGTGTAAAAAGGGGAGGCTTAGCTCCCATTTATTAGTAAAAGTAAAAAAAAAAACTACAAACTAATGTTACGAGGATGCGCACAACCCGCGACATCCTCTAATAAAATAGGTCAGACAAACTCCGGACATGCAGTAAACGCATAGGTCGCTAATCCATCGGCAAGACGATTAGCTTTCCTATACACGTGACTAATACGGACTATCCAGTCCCTTGATATGAAGCCATAGCACAAATGTACTAAGAATGACAGTGGATGAGAATCACTGATCCCTGTCGTTAGAAAACCCACCACCATCTCTGAGTCCATCTCTAGCTCAAGCCTCGTTATGCCCTTCTCCCAAGCAATGTACAGCCCGTAATAAACTCCCCAAAGTTCTGCCAAGGGCGCCGAACAGATACCAATGTTGAATATAAAACCACCGACCCACTCTCCATTACCGTCACACAACACTCCACCCGCTGTTGCCAACCCCGGATTGCCATGAGAAGCACCATTCGTGTTCAATTTCACCCACCCTTCACTCGGTCTTGGCCATGCAATCAACCTTACCTCCCTTGTTCTCCTATTTCCTTCGTCGAGCCCCACTTGGTATGCGGAATATACATCCCCTGCTACACCCTTCAAGAATTGGATCCTATCCCGGAACCTGATCATACTACCAAAAATATATCCACATCTCCATTTCCAACTCCACCATACTGTTACCGCGAATAACTTAGCCCATGAGTAATTGTCCCTCTCTACATTGTCTCGTAAGTTCCCATAAATCCAATCCAGCCAGGAAGCATTAAAGAACGCATTAAGTTTTGGTTGGGGTACTAAGCTCTGCCATACTCCCTCCATAGCTGGACAGTCCCGTAAAATATGTAGGATAGACTCCTCAGCAGTCGCACAAACAGGGCATAACTTCGTATCACTCAAATGGCGTCGGTACCTCTCCAAATTTGTCATTATCACTTGGTTAACAACAAGCCAAAAGAAACCACCTAACCCTCTCAGTTCCCTTTACCCTCCAAACACAATCAAACAGCTTCGCCATATCCTATCGTGGCTGATCATCTTTCGTAACAAACGCATATGCAGAGCACACCGTGAAACGACCATCTGCATTTTCTACCCAAGACAGTCAATCTATAGCTCCCGTAACATTATCTAACAAAATTGCTTCTAGTTGCAACCGCGTGGTTTCAGATATGTACGGCAGAATATTAGCTAACTGCCACCCGAGCCATTCCTACATAGGTGATGCGGAGCGAAGGTGGTGAGACGGAGGGGAGGAGGAATACCGCTTTAGAAAAAAAAAGTGCATAATATTGGATTCAAACCGAAGCGGAGATGAGAAACGAGACTTTGTTTTGCAAGATGGAAACAGAGCAATCAGTGAAGTATGAATGAGAGGTGGAATTTAAGCAGTGTGAGAGTCCTCCTCTCAGGACTTACGCAAGCAAGATCTTTATGGGCAATCTAAATTGCCTCTTTTTGGGTTTTCTTATTCAAAATCAATGGTGGAATACATAAGTGATTACAAGCTCTATTTATAGAGATGTGTAACGACTCACGAAACTTGATCCTAATCGAAGAAGATAAAACAAAATAGAGCCAAATTTTATCCTAAAGAGAAACAAAATCGAAAAGATAAAAACCAAACACCGACTCTTTCTTGATGGGCAAGCAAGCAACTAGTAAAGCCTATCAGGGATGTGAAGTCCGCTACATCAAGTCCCCCAAGACGAGAGAGGATTCGCCCTTAAATCCAAGGTGTCATTGTCACCTCGAAGTGGAGACAAGTGCTTAACATTGAAGACATCCGAGGTACGCATATGAAGAGGAAGCTTCACACGGTATGCAATTGCGTTAATACGCTCCAAAACTTCAAGAGGTCCTATCTTTCGCGACTTAAGCTTGTTGTATTCGCTAGCAGGAAAACGCTCCTTCGTAAGTACAACCCAAACCAAGTCACCAGGTTGAAAGTCCAGGGCGCGACGCTTAACATCAGCAGCTTCCTTATACTTCTTCTGCGCGGCTGCCATGTTGTCATGGGGTAGCTTCTGGAGGACCTGCAAGTGATCCACAAAGTCCACAGCCTGACCATGAAACGATCGCGTTCAGGAAGAGTGGTGAGATCCATCGGACATCACGGGAGGAGACGGTAAACATCACATAATGAAGCAAAGCCCAGACTATGGTTCAAGGCGTGGTTATGTGAAAATTCTGCCTAACAAAGCTTCGTGTCCCAACTCTTAATGTTGTCACCCATCAAACATCAAAGTAAATCTCCTAAAGTTTGATTGACAACCTCTGTTTGACCGTCAGATTGCGGATGGTACGCCAAACTCATGTCCAAGATAGTACGAAGAAGCATCCACAAGGACCTCCAAAAGTGACTAAGGAAGCGCGTATCGCGGTCAGACATAATGGACAGCGGGAGACCATGAAAACGATATATCTCGCAAAAGAACAAGGATGCCACAGTAAGCGTATCGGTGGTCTTCTTACATGGAATAAAATGAACCATTTTGGATAACCGATCAACCACCACAAAAATGGAGTCATTACCCCGTTGAGTGCAAGGCAGGCCTAACACAAAGTTCATGTTTAGGTCAGTCCAGGGCTGAGATGGTACTGGCAAAGGCATATACAGACCCTCATTGGAAGCTTTCCCTTTGTAAGTTTGACAAACACGACAACGTTCAACAAAACGTTCAACGTCACGTCGGAGAGAGAGCCAATAATAAGCCGAAGAGACCAGTTGGAGAGTCCGGTCGTGACCCACATAACCTTCATTGTGAAGCTCCTGAACAATCTGTAAACGCAAGCTGCAATCAGGAACACACAAACGCAAAATTTTGAAAAGGTAACCTTCATGATCGACGAACTCATCGGAGGTGCCGTTTTCAGCGACAAGAAAAATATTCCCAAAGAAAGGATCAGAATTGTACATGTTAGCAAAGGCGGCAAAACCAGGAGCCACCGTATACATAGTACCAAGAAGGCAATGACGTCTGCTCAAAGCATCCACAACACGATTAGTGGCCCCAGACTGGTGGCGAATAGAAAAAGTGAACTGCTGCAAAAATGCAATCCAAGAGGCGTGACGAGAAGAGACTTTGGCCTGGCTATCCAAATGTTGCAGTGTGTCATGGTCCGTAAAGAGAATGAAATCGCGATAAACCAAATCGTGACGCCAATGCTTAATGGCTTGAACAATTGCATAAAACTCCATGTCATAGGTATTATACCGTGAGTGAGCACTAGCCAATTTCTCACTAAAATAAGCCATTGGGCGCCCTTGCTGACTAAGAACACCAACAATGCTAACCTTTGATGCATCACAATGCAACTCAAACGTGACAGAAAAATCTGGCAAGACAAGGATGGGAGCAGAGATTAACTTATCCTTGATGATCACAAACGCATGGCTACCCTCGGTTGTCCACTCAAACTTGGTGCTCTTGATGAGACTTGTGATAGGTGCCACATTGGTACTAAAGTTGGGGACAAAGCGAGGATAAAAGGAGGCTAAACCGTGAAAACTACAGACATCGGACACCGTGCGATGAATAGGCCAAGAACAAACAGCTTCGATTTTTGATTTATTAACTGACAAACCCTGACCCGAAATGACATATCCGTGGAACAATACCTCTGAAGCGCCGAACTCACACTTGTGCTTGGCACCAAACAACTTTTCTCAACGCACAAACCCTGACCCGAAATGACATATCTGAGGAACAATACCTCCGAAGCGCCGAACTCACACTTGTGCTTGGCACCAAAAAGCTTTTCTCGACGCAGGACCAGAAGAACCTCACGAAGATGTTGTGCATGCTCACTCATGGATGAACTGAAAATGAGGATATCGTTAAAGTAAACCACCACAAAGCGACCAATGAATGGTCGAAGAGACTTGTTCATGATCTGCATGAACGTGCTAGGAGCGTTGGACAGGCCGAAGGGCATAACCAGCCACTTTTAGAGGCCTTCACGTGTCTTAAAAGCAGTCTTCCAATAGTCACTAGGTTGGATACAAATTTGATGGTAACCGCTCTTAAGGTTGATCTTGGTGAAGATAGAGGCCTTGCCAATCTGATCCAAAAGATCATCTAAACGAGGAATCAGAAAGCTGTATCGAACCGTGATCTTGTTGATGGCGCGGCTATTAACACATATACGACATGAACCATCTTTTTTTGGAATCAATAAAGCGGGAACCGCACAGGGACTTAAGCTTTCTCGAATGTGACCTTTCTCAAGAAGGTCTTCAACTTGCCGCCGTAGTTCCTCATGCTCTGTAGGGCTCATGTGGTATTGTGGTCTATTTGGGAGCGTAGCACCAGGAACCAAATCGATGTGGTGCTGAATATCACGCAATGGAGGCAAACCCGTGGGTAACTCTGCTGGGAAGACGTCCAAAAAGTTGGTAAGAACTGAAGCAAAGACCGGTGGAACAGAGAGAGTGTCAGAGGCTCCTTGTACATGAGATAACAGAAGTGCAAACACCAGACCTTCCTCTTGGAACTCATCCTCGAACAGAGTGTGAGAACACAACAAAGACATGGCACAGTTAGACGGTGGAGGTGAGTAAGATTCTGACAAAATCAATGAGAAAGGTGCATATCAAACCACAAATGGTGCATGTAGAGCGAAAGATATTGGTACACAACCAATGAGATTCTCGCTGTTGAAGTGTGAGGCAAACATGTCGAGCAACTAACATCTTGCCTTGATCGCCGACAGTAGGTTTAGAGTCGGTAGGAGAAACATGACTAGATATATAAGGAGAAAAGTCCTCATCCTCATCTTCTAAGTATTTCCGCGTCAGCCAAGAGACCACGCTTAGGTTGGTTAGGGCAAGACATCTGTCGATGGCCGGGTTCTACACAAGTGTAACAACGTAGGTGAAACACATATGTTTGTGGTGTGTGAGATGATGATGATTGGAATGGATATGATGTGAATGAATGGAGTGCAGGGTGCTTCAATTCCCCTTATGCAGTTGTAGTATAAGAGGTGTCAATCTAATCTGAGTGTTTACAAGCAATCAGGATGTGCAAAAATGTCTACGTCAAGCCAAATGTGAAGGATGTTTGTCACTAACAACCTATTGATGAAATGTAAAATGCAGAAAGTAAAAACTACTAAGATGGATGCTAAATGTAAAGAGAACAGACTAATCAAAGCTCTGATGAAACAAGAACAGAAATAGAAGCTATGATAATGCAAGTAACGAACTAATGCAAGGCAAGTTATGAACAGGATACTAAGTGAATGCTACTGAAATGCAACTAGAATGAAACAAGAAGTGAGACAGGACAAACACAAAGCATAAACAAGAATTCAGGGGATGAACTCGAGCAGGCACTCGATCGAGTGTAGATCGAGTGCAGGGTCGAGCTGGGAAAATGCGAGAAACAGAGCAATGCAAGAAAAACAGAGCAATACAAAAGCGAATCAAACAACGATCAAACAACAAGATTTAAGCTAGGAAATCAATAACCAAGGAAGGTCTTGAGGAGGGATTCATGGGCTGGACTAATGATTGAGGTCATCTAACTTGGTCAACAAATCTCAAACAACTTGAGCTAATCTCTAGATAATGATCTCGTAGAACATGTTAATCCACTCTCATGGCAAAAACAATCAAGCTCATAAATTTCTAGACTTGTTCTCACAAAGCAAAGAACTTATATAAGCAAGCATTAAGCAATAGATCATATGTAGTCAATAATCAAACAAGACTTCTAATCTCTTAGCAAGCCTAATGAAAATCTCTAGATCTATCCTTATCTTTGCACCTTAAACATTGATGTGATGCTAAGATGCTTGAGATCAAACCCGACCCTCTCGGTTATAGGATCAGCATTAAGAAACATCTACCCTAGAAGAGATCTACAACAATCAAGCTTGACCAAATCAAACAAACCTTAAACAGAATCCAGCCTAACCCATCCTCAAGATCATAAGCAACTACTCACAAGCACACATGATGAACATCAAAGTCATAAACCCAGAAAATACCAAAACTTGCATCAAATGAAAAATAAAGCAAAGATCTATTATATTGAAGAAGAAATCAAACTCAAATTCTCAATATTTTGAAAGTTATGAAACCAACAAATATGAAGAATCTTTGGTTTTTCCTTCAAGGAAGTACAAGCTGACTATCTAAAAAGCTGGACTCCTTGGTGGCTGCAGGGTACAAGCCCTTATATAGAAAAAGTAGTGGAAGCCCTAAAAATGCTAAAAGACAAAATAGCTAGGCGGCTCGGCAAACTCGACCCGGTGCTCGGTCGAGTTGGCTTTTCTTCTGCTCCTTCCACTCGGTCGAGTCCCTCTCCGCACACGGTTGAGTGGGCAGTCAAGTGGGACTCCGGACCTTGGTTCTTCAGCCTTAACTCTCTTGCTCTCTCCTCTTGATTGCTTCACTTCTCCTCAGCATTGCTTCCATGCTCCTTAGTCTCCAAAATCACATGTTTATGCATGAAAAGATGCAAATGCAATGCAACTAAACTCTAATGCAAGAACAGTCCTAAAGCTATGCAATAATGGTAAAAATGGATAGCAAAAGATGTGAATATACTAAGGGAAAACAGGTTAAAATATATGAACATCAACACCCCCAAACTTAGTCTTTGCTTGCCCTCAAGCAAATAAACTAGACATAAGAAGGTTTGTGAGGTTTAAAAGTGGGATCTCAGCTCCTAAAGCTTGCCAATAAACCAGCTAAAATCAATGTCCAAGTTACTAGTACTATGATGCAAGTTGAATGAGCTGTACTTAAAGATTTTAGACAGGCATATCACAACCTTTACTGATTTGAGCCTTGGTTATCCACATGCATTCAAATCAACCATTTCCTTTAACATTCATTAATCAAGAACATGAATCAATTCTATGCAATGCTTAAATTCATTTGGCTTGGAGATAAAGGTTTTGAGACATTGGTGGTCTCTCTTTAGAGTGGGGCTTATCAATATCAAGGTTCTCTCATAAAAATGGATTGAGCTTTAGAAGAATACTAAAGGTAAGAACACTTAGACACATACAAGAACAAAACCTTGTCTACCCAAAGGCACCCAAAGTGTTTATCCTATCAATCTAAACCCAAATGATCCTAGTGCTACCCTTTAACTTCTTCTCTTCTCTTTCACCCTTTTATCTTTTGATTTTAAAGTCTTAGGAGAGGTTTCTTATTTGATCTTTCTAGTAGGATGGGGAATTTTTACTTATTTGCTATGGTTCTATTTTCTTCTTATTCTTAAGACATACAAGCATTTTGCTAGACTTTTCTTTTCTTTCTTTTCTTTTCTTCAACTAGAACCATCTTCAACAACAATTTTTTTACTTCCCATCCTTTCACTAGACTTTGATTTTACTTAAACACATTCCCCTCTTAAAGACTCTAACCTTTTCTTTCTCTTTTTCCTCTTTCCTTTTCAAAACAGCCAAGTCCCAAACCCAACAAGTGAACCACCTAGTTCTATCTAGTTTGAAAATTGCAAACTAGAACTACACAAGGCTTTACTCTTGTCAGTTCAAACCTAACACTTTCTACCAAGCTCAATCACAAAAATAGGCCTAACACTCACAAATATAAACATGGCTTGAAAGAAGGGTTGGTTAATGGGTAGGGAAACTGATTTTAGTGGTTTAATCAGCTACTTGGATCAACAAGAGTGGTAAAAAGGAGAAAGATGATCCAAATATGTATATTGTATCCATGAGTTTAAAAGCAATGCACAAATTGATATTTAACAGCCAATATTAGGTTCTTATAAGTAGGAAATGGTATCAAATCACAACATGCTTCAATTTAGACCAAATGTAATGCAAGTATTCAAGGCTTGGTTCAATCTTATGCTTCTAACCACTCAACTAGCATCAAAGTACTATTAACTTGGGCATTGATCCTAGTTTGGTGAATCTAGCAAGCTAACAAGGCAAAACTCATCATAGATCCCTAATGCAAGTATTTAACAGTCCTACATGAAACATGCTAAACAAGATCCTAATATGCAATGCAAACTACATGAACACTCTTTTTTTATAAGGATTTTTTGCTTTCAAATTTTTAGGGTTTTTCTATGCCTTAGATGATATGCAAATACTAACATGATTATGCTAAAAATTTGAAATAAGAAAAAAAAACACAATGTCAAATGCTATCTCAAACCCTCCCCCAAACTTAAATCACACAGTCCTCTGTGTGAAAGAAATTTGCAAGAGGGTTCAAGATTTAAAACAAAACACAATATGAAATGCAATGATATTTACAAGTGAAGGTGATAGTGGTACCTTAGGGATTGCGGAAGAAGATGTCCACATCCTCATTCATGCTTTCAAAAGTGTAGTGGGGGTCTTGTTGATGAGTTGGAGAGGGTGACTGGGGCAACTCGACGATGGCAATCGACTGGCACTTGGTCGAGTGCATGCTCGAGTGGGGGGGGGGGGTCGAGTTGGACTGCGAATGCCAAAATTCTGACCTTGCTCCTGGTAGAACTGCTGCATGAGTGCTGGATCCATGAAGTACTGGGGTGGGAAGGGAGGGTAACCTGGATATCCTGGATATGCAGCTGGAGCTGGGAAGCCATAAGGTGTTCTGGGTTGGAACTCGGCCGAGTGCATCTGGGGTGCTCGGTCGAGTTGGTGCTCGAGTGACCCGGTCGAGTGCCTTGAAAATTGTTGTTCTCAACTACTTGAACTCCTCTTCCTCTGAATTGGCTCGTACATTGAGGCTCTAGCTGGTTCCACAGGGATTTCAACTCTTGAAAGTGCTCTAGTTGAGGTACTCCTCCTCAAAGGGCTAGATGGTGTTGGTGAAGAATTTCCACTCTTCAACTCAGCAATCTCCTTCCTTAGGCTCTATGGACTTAGCCATATTGCCCACCTTCTTCTTTAGCTTATCAAACTTCTTCCCATGCCACTTGTTCCACCTTTGTAGGAGTGTCAACCTCTTGTTATTCTCCCTCACTCCTCTACTATCCCTTGGGTTGGGCTAATAATCCTCAAAGTAAAACTGCTCCTCCCCATCAGCCATTTGTACATCTCCAGCTTCATCAACTCTAACTTGAGCTGTCCCATCAAACAAGTGCTCCTCAGCTGGCCAAAAGTCATTGTTTGCTCCTTCTTGAATGGTGGTGAGCTCTTGATTGGGTAGGACAAGTTGTCTTTTCCCAATTGTTGGAAGCTCAAAGTTGAAAATGTGATTTCCTTGATACATCTCCTTGGCTAGTATGAGAGTGGAGGTGAGGTAGCTTGCATCTATCCATCTAGGCATGACCTTCTTTCCTCTAAGAGGCACCTTAGCAGCTTGTAGAATTGGAGTGATGATGCCTCCAATGGTTAGAGCTCCCATGGAACCTTTGTTGTGCAACTTCCCTTCCCAGCTTCTCAAGTAGATCATGTGGTCAATAAGCACCATTGCAAGATCAGTTCCTTCTTTTCTTCCAAGGATGATGCTTCCATCCCTTGCTTCAAGAATTATGCTATCAAGTGCCACATCAATCATCTTGAGCTCACCTTCATTCAAATTTCCAGTTTCCTTCCTAGCAAAGAAGGTATTTGCTAAGGCCTTATGGAAGTACCTTAGGACTGGGCTCCTTATCTTGGAACTCTTGGTGTTGGAGGAGGATTATGTGACATTGTCTCCTACGGTTTCCAAAATGGCATAGAGCTCTTCTCTTGGTTTTTCCATGCTCCTCTCATTACCAACTTCAAAGCCAAAGATGTTGGCTATCTTCTTCAATGAAAGCTCATACTTCTTCCCTTTTATGGTGAAGGCAACATGACCAGGTCCAAACTCCTTGTCCTTCCTTGAGTAGCAATGCATCTTGATGGTAGCTAGAAGCTCACAGCTCTCTTCTTTATACCCCTCCATGCAAAGCCCCATGAATTTGCTTAGCTTACACTTCTCAAAGAGAAATTCTACATCTTCATCAATGCCTAGCTTCTCCATGGTCTCCTTGTGTGGGTATCTAGTCCCCAAAAACTGCATCCCCAAGAAGGCTTCATAAAGCTGCCTTTGAGTTAAGCCACAAGACTCTTCCTCACCATCATCTTCTCCCTCTTCTTCTTCATCTTCTTCTTCACTCTCACTCTCAACCTCCTCTTGTTCAATCTCAACTGCTCACCTCTTCCCTTTGGCCTTTCTTCTCCTCATGAACTCTCTAAGAGTTGGCTCCCTTTCTTCTTCACTTTCAGTTCTCTCATGATCTTCCTCAGCTGACTGATTTCTTGAACTCGGCATCTGACTCGGTCGACCACTCGGACGACCACTCGGTCGAGTTCTTGCTCGAGTGGGGGGTCGAGTGGTTCTTCCAGTTTCTCCCCTTGATTGAAGGCGAGCATCACGACGATCCAAGGAGCTTTCAGCCGCTTGTTGAGACTTCCTAGTAATCCTTGAAAACATTTTCGAACAGAACTGAGAGGAATAGACTCAAAGTTTAAAGTTAATAGGTTAGTGACCCAAAAACTAAAAGAGCTAAGTTTGAGCAAAAAAATGAACTTTGAGAGAGATTTTAAACCTGAATTTAATTGTTTTGAGAAAATGAGAGAGTGTGAGAGATACATGATCGAATCAAGCTCTATTTAAAGAAGCTAAGGGGACAAGGAGACAAGAGTGGAGCGTCCATACCATTCAAATTTGAAATGGGAATCTTTGACCTGCTTTTTACTGCCACTCGACCCCACACTCGACCAGCACGTGGTCGATCTCCTTGACCAAAGTTTGAAAATTCAAATTTCTCTTCTTTTTCTTCCCTCCACTCGATCATTCTAGAGAAATGAGAATCGAGTGGGCCTTAGTTCTTTTTCAACTCGGTCGAGTACCTCTCGTGGGCCGGTCGAGTGGGCTTGCGAATCTACTTCCCCAAGTCCAAATCTTTCCATACCCATCTACACTTTCATTAAAAGGCCTTTCTAACACAAACATAAAAGAAAACATATCAAAACTACTAAGAAAATAAAGCATATTTACAAAGGATACCTTAGGGACTTCCTCCCTAGTGAGCTTGTTTAGAGTCACTAAGCTTGACTTTGGTTGCTTTCTTAGGCTGGGTTTAGATACCAAGGAGGTGATGAAATCCTCCCTGGAACCTCTTGATCACTATGAAGTTGATCCTTGATCACTTCACCTTTAACACACAAACCATATTTCTTCTTGATTTTGAGCCTTGGTCTTGCTTTCCTCAAAGACCTCTTGTTTAGCTTGACTTGGAGATCCTTAACCATACTAGTCAATTCTTGAACTGAACTCGTAAGCTTTTCCACAGAATCCTCTTGAAGAGAGAGCTTAGCCTTTGGAGTTGCCACATCACTTGAAACATCATAACTACCTTTGTCCTTGATTGTTAAAGGTTGATCATCAATAGTAGGCAGATTGGTTGGGTTATAGATGTCTGATAAGAGACCATTTGGGCCTCGTTTAGTTCTTATTAATGGGCTACTAAAGTATTGTTGTCTAAGCCTTTATTCCTTCTTCTTTATATCTCGTGTTTGCTCTCTTGTAATCTTTATCGAATGAATTAAGTAAAACAATGTTCTTCTGCTTCTTTCCAATTGTCTTCCTCCTTCTCTCTTAATCCCTCTGATCTGATTCTTCACCTCAGTCCCCTTTTCTTCTGCTTCTCATCCCTATTTCTGTTATCTATCTTGGTAAGCTACTTCGGTACTTATCATTGGTGCTCTCGTTGAGAGTTGATTTTTCACAAATGGCTCCGTCGACTCAAGCTGCTCACGCATCGCTCACTGCAGAGTTTGATGACAAGATGTCTCGACTCCAGACGACTCTTGAGGATAAGAGCGTTGCTATGCAAAAGACTCTTGCCGAGGAACAGACGAAGCAACACGAGGAAGCGATGAGGTGGTTTCGCGAAAACCTAGCTCTCAAGAGCCCCGCTGAGTCGAATCCGCCGCCGGGGTCTCATATCCAGAGCTCTAACACTTCGATTGACACTTGCGCTACTCCACCAGCTCCGGTAAAACCTAAAAGTGACGCAAACCTTCCCTTATCCGCTCATACTGTTCCGATTGTGCAATCTCCGCCGGGGTTTTACAGTCCGTCACGGTGAGTCCAGCTCCTGCAACTTCAGAGCCTCCACCAAGAAAAAACCCAGAAATTTCTATGAGGACTTCTGTCGAACACTTGGTGAGCACTGCTTTACCAGAGACGTCTTTCAGTCCATGGATCTCTGAGCTGCCAATAGCTGTCCGAACTCCAAGGGAAGGAAGAAATCATGTCACACGCAGCTACCATAAGGTCAGGAAGAAGACACTCTGTAAGAAGAGACACGTCCGCTTCCGTGAAACAAAAATCAGCAAACGTTTGGTGAAGGAACGAGGCAAACTCTCTAGATCTCTTGGGGGTTGCTCCTGGAATCCAGCCGCATATGTTTTTAGACCACTGGAATCAGGTTGATGTTGGAAGGGTTAGTTATATGGATCCTTCTTCTGGTTATGATGCGTCTCAGTCACATGATGTTGTTGAAGATGTGAATGTTAGGAATAGATCATGGAGACAATTTGGAGATGTTTCTCATGCTAATACAGTCCATCAGCGTGTGAGTAATGTCAAGGTCCCTGATTCAAGTGCGGTGAACAACAATGTAAACTCAATGTTTTAGACAAAATCGGTAGAGGCATGGGAAAACATGGGGATGGAACCTCAGAGGTTGAGCGATGGCATTGGTGCTGGAGGAGTCATATACATCGGGTTTCAAAGATCACCTCGACAACCGAACCATACTGACATGTCTTTGAAGGATCCAAAATGGGGAAATGGCCACCGTGAGTCTCATGAAACAAGGCTATATGGTTCAGAGAGAGAGAGCAAAGTCCTCATGGGATAAAACAGATCTTCAAGAAGCTGTGCTGTCAAAGTGCTCCAAGGACGACTTATTCAAGTGGATCAACAGTTTAGAGGTTTATTTTGTTGCAAGTCATACTCCTCAAGATGAGTGGATGAGCATTGTGTACTCTCTCCTAGAAGGAGAAACTGGTCATTGGGTTAAGAGTTTATCTGACAAGAATTCTCCAACAAGTTGGAAAGAATTCAAGTGGATGATCAAAGAAGATGCAAAGGAGCAACCAAGACAGAGCTATGTACGCCGTTCACTATATTCTGGGATGCTACAAGAGGGCTCAGTGGCTAGTTACTGCAGAGAGTTTGAAGGCAAGCGTAGAGAGGCCATGAGTATACCAGAGAAGCATGTGTTGGAAGTGTTCATATGTGGGTAAGCTCAACCATTGCAGATGGAGGTTAGAAATTTGCAACCTAAGCGACTTCAAGAGGCAATGGATCTTGCCATTTGGCTGGAGGAGATGAGCGGTTACACAGACAAAGGAGCAGACTTACACGACACCCATAACAGGTCAAGTGCGCAAGTTTCAGCTTATCTGGGTGAAAATGCTGAGTTAATGAGTCTCACCTGGTTACCAGAGGTTGCACAGCTAAGAAGGGGAAAAGAGAACCGTGAGATCAACCCACAAGGTACCAAGAGCAAGAGTCTACGGTTCTGGGGCTCTATCTCAGGTCAAGAGGTGTTGGTAGAAATTGACTCTGGAGCGACACAAAACTATATTTCTGATGAGGTAGCTGATCGACTACGGCTTCACAAAAGAATGACAACACCCAGGTCAGTTTGTTTGGGACAAGGTCGGTTTGTCAAGAGTGAAAGCACTTGTCATGGAATTAGCTTCTTGCTTCAAGGAGCTAAAATCACTGAAGATTTTTTGACATTCGACTTGACAAGGACTGAGGTGGATCTGATCTTGGGTTACACTTGGCTATCCAAACTGGGAGAGACTTGTGCTAACTGGCAGGAACACACCTTTTCCTTCCTTAACAACCAAGAATGGGTCACTTTATGTGCAAAGGACGAAAAGCTGAAGCTCAGTACTAAAAAGGTGAAGATGAAAAGTGAAGGTGAGCAAGGAAACAATTTGGGGAGGACTGCTTGCTATCTTGAGGGCAAGATAGTTGTAAAAGGGGAGAGTATGGACACTAGTGGAGAGAGCGCTAGTGACGCAAAACATGAACAGCTGGTGGGTGGAGAATGCCAAGAGAAGAAGCTAAGCTTCATGTATTTCAAGGAGATACCAAGGTTCATTGAAAGTGAAGACCTAGGCATTGGAGAAGGAGTTTCAATACAGTGTCACCAAGCCCAAAGGTTTCAAGGGAGCATCGGGGTAAGTGTTAAGATTCTTGCACAAGTGTGGGAGAAGAAGCATATAGGAGAGACTGCAAAGCCAGTATACGAATGGTTTGAGAATGGTGAAAGAAAAGATTGGCTCGTTGTCTCCAAGATGCTGGACAAGATTCATGGTTGCCGCAGGGACTTAGAGTTGGGTGCTGTTGCTTTGGACGGGAAGCAGTGTTGCAGGTTACTACAGATGTTGGTTTTACGAGCAGACTCAGTCATAGAGGTCCAGTCTGTGGTTGGTATACAAGCCAAAGAAAGAGAGCAGAAGCGGCTGGGGGTTAACAATGAAGAGTTTGAAGTGACACTCTCTAGCAAGAAAGAAATTGCAGTAGCATCAAGGACTGAACAAGCCGATGCTGGAGCAATCCGGACGATGATCAGGTTTAGGGAGTTTAATTTCGATCCACCTTGAGGACAAGGTGGTTCTTCAAGGGAACGGTATTGATAAGAGACCATTTGGGCCTCTTTTAATTCTTATTAATGGGCTACTAAAGTATTGTTGTCTAAGCCTTTATTCCTTCTTCTTTATATCTCGTGTTTGCTCTCTTGTAATCTTTATCGAATGAATTAAGTAAAACAATGTTCTTCTTCTTCTTTCCAATCGTCTTCCTCCTTCTCTCTTAATCCCTCTGATATGATTCTTCACCTCAGTCCCCGTTTCTTCTGCTTCTCATCCTTATTTCTGTTATCTATCTTGGTAAGCTACTTCGGTACTTATCAATGTCAAACTTCATGGTTATATCATCAGCAATGTTCAAGGTCACAAGACCTTTCTTGACATCTATAACCAACAGTGGCTAAGAATGGCCTTCCCAAAATGAATCTTCAGGCTCCTTATCCATCTCTAGAACCACAAAATCAGTATGAATCCTTGCTTTTCCTATCTTGACTGGAA
This sequence comes from Camelina hispida, assembly GCA_023657505.1. Taxonomy (NCBI): domain Eukaryota; kingdom Viridiplantae; phylum Streptophyta; class Magnoliopsida; order Brassicales; family Brassicaceae; genus Camelina; species Camelina hispida. The sequence continues at coordinate 28,312,007 of CP094631.1, read as the reverse complement.
TATTCTCTAACTTGCCAACCACATCTCTGTTTGACCCATCAGCTAGGCATATATGAAGGTTGGTGGACTTGAAGTCATTGTGCCCAAGCTTTTGTGCTATAGAGTATGGCATCACACTGATAGATGCTCCCAAGTCACATAAGCACTGGTTGTAGTGAAGATAGCTAAGTGAGCAAGGCAGATAGAATGGACCTGGATCCTTAAGCTTAATTTGGATGATAACTCCTCCAAGGTCTTCAAGATCCTTCTCATCTTGAGCTTGAGCCTTCTACTTTGACAATTCAAGAAAAAAATCCTTATAGAGAGGATATGGATCATTCTGTTCCAAGACAGGTCCTCTCTCTTCTTTTTGGTAAGCAATGATAACCTCTTGTATGGCCATCACTTCCTCTTGTTTCTCAATCACAACCTCTTCCTTTAAAGCTTTCTCATCCTCTTGTTGCAAAGCCATCTTTTCCTTTTTCTCAATGATCTCCCTTAATTCCTTAAGCTTCTGTGCTTTGAAACGGCATGGGAATGGTAGAGGTGCCTTGTAAGCAGGACGAATGTACTTGGTAGGCTTAACAGCTTCGGATTCCTCAACTCGATCGACAACTCGAGCACACACTCGGTCGAGTGCTTGCTCAAGCACGTGGTCGAGTCGACTATCAGATTCAGTCTGCTTTGCAGAATCTTCACTCTGAACTTCAAGAAATGACCAATCCTCCCCATCTTGAACTTCACTGTCCTCAGTGACTTCTTTTTCAAGGATATGAATGGCTTTTGCAGTGAACTCCTTTGGGTTTTGAATAGCTTTTCCATGGAGTTGGTTGGGCTTAGGAGTTGAAATAGAAGCAATGTTGCTCTCCATGTACTTCACTCTTGAGTTGAGACCCTCAAACTTCATGTTCAGATCATTGTACTAGGATGTAAGCCTTTGGTTCAACTCAGCAAACTGTTTAGCTTTCTCAATCTTTCCATTGGTTTGCCCAATGAACAGTTGTTGCATCATGGCTCTTAAGTCTTGTTCCTGGCCTTGGTTAGTCTGAAACCCTAGGGGGGCGGACACAATTGGGGCTGGATAACTTGATGCTGCTGCTTGGGTGCATAGTTGTTTTGTTGTTGAGGCTGAGGAGGTGGATAGACTTGGTCTTGTGGATTGGCTACATTGGTGCTTCTATAGGAGAGGTTGTTGTTCTTGAACCCTCCTTGGTTGTAACCTTTGAATCCACCCTGGTTTTGCATATAACATAGCTCAGCAAATTCCCTCTCCCCCTCTTGAACTTGAACCTCTTCTTCACCAATGAAGTGAATGGACTTTTGTTGGCTAAGGAGTATCTTGTCAAGCTTCTCATTGACCATCTTTAAATCCTTCTTGTACTTGTCCTCTTGATCAGTGAAGGTGGACCTTACTGTCCTGTCATAGTCCTCATTATAATTTCCATCAGACTGAGCAAGATTTTCAACCAATTCCCATCCTTCTTCCACATTCTTGTTGAGGAAGTTGCCATTAGAGGCTGTGTCAAGAAGCATTCTGATCTTGGGAAGCACTCCTCTATACAAAGTAGTTAGTAGGGACTCATTGTTGAAGCCATAGTGAGAACACTGTGTCTGGAATCCTTTAAACCTCTCCCAAGCTTCACAAAAGCTCTCATAATTCCTTTGAGCAAACCCAGAAATTTCATTCCTCAATCTAGCAGTCCTAGCATTGGAGAAGAACTTAGCCAAGAAAGCCTTTTTGCAAGCATCCCATGTGGTGATTGCTCCAGTTGGAAGTGTCTTCTCCCATAGATGAGCCTTGTCTCAAAGTGAGAAAGGGAACAGCCTAAGCTTGAAGCCATCTTCACTCACACCATTGATCTTTGTGAGACCACATATCCTATCAAACTTATCAAGGTGGTCTAGGGGATCTTCCATTGGCAGCCCATGGTACTTATTGGCTTGAATCATAGAGATCAATCCACTCTTGATCTCAAAGTTGTTGTTAGCAACTGTAGGAGGCACAATACCAGCTCTTTGGTTATGTGTGTTTGGTGCATCTCCAGCACCAATGTTTCTTGCCCTTGGAGCTTGTTGATCTTGTTGCTCCATTAGCACTTGTTGTTCTTGTTCCTGATAGATCCTTGTTCTCTACTGTCATAGGTCCCTTGGTGGTCTGTTGATGTGATCTAGGAGTCTATGAAGATTGTGATGACCCTTTGACCTTGTTTGCATCAACAGGCGCGAGTACAGACTCAAACATGTACTCGGTCGAGCGCAGGCTCGAGTGGGTGGTCGAGTCGACTAGGAAGTGATGTCTATTTGTATCAGGCCTCTGACTCGATCAAGTGCTCGATCACTCACTCGGTCGATTGGTGGTCGAGTTGATGGTCGAGCTGGTACCTGAAACTCAATCACAGACAAACAGGAGAAGAAACGAGATCAGTAGTTTACAAGTGGATATACGAACTTAATCTTAGACTTCTATTGATCCTAATTGTCACAAAAACACACTCAAATGGGCAACAACGCTAAATTGAAACACATATGTTTGTGGTGTGTGAGATGATGATGATTGGAATAGATATGATGTGAATGAATGGAGTGCAGGGTGTTTCAATTCCCCTTATGCAATTGTAGTATAAGAGGTGTCAATCCAATCTGAGTGTTTGCAAGCAATCAGGATGTGCATAAATGTCTAAGTCAAGCCAAATGTGAAGGATGTTTGTCACTAACAACCTATTGATGAAATGTAAAATGCAGAAAGTAAAAACTACTAAGATGGATGCTAAATGTAAAGAGAACAGACTAATCAAAGCTATGATGAAACAAGAACATAAATAGAAGCTATGATAATGCAAGTAATGAACTAATGCAAGGCAAGTTATGAACAGGATACTAAGTGAATGCTACTGAAATGCAACTAGAGTGAAACAGGAAGTGAGACAGGACAAACACAAAGCATAAACAAGAATTCTGGGGATGAACTCGAGCAGGCACTCGATCAAGTGTAGATCGAGTGCAGGGTCGAGCTGGGCAAATGCGAGAAACAGAGCAATGCAAGAAAAACAAAGCAATACAAAAGCGAATCAAACAACGATCAAACAACAGGATTTAAGCTAGGAAATCAATAAACAAGGAAGGTCTTGAGGAGGGATTCATGGGCTGGACTAATGATTGAGGTCATCTAACTTGGTCAACAAATCTCAAACAACTTGAGCTAATCTCTAGACAATGATCTCCTAGAACATGTTAATCCACTCTCATGGCAAAAAAAATCAAGCTCATAAATTTCTAGACTTGTTCTCACAAAGCAAAGAACTTATACAAGCAAGCATTAAGCAACAGATCATCTATAGTCAATAATCAAACAAGACTTCTAATCTCTTAGCAAGCCTAATGAAAATCTCTAGATCTAGCCTTATCTTTGCACCTTAAACATTGGTCTGATGCAAAGATGCTTGAGATCAAACCCTACCCTCTCGGTTATAGGATCAGCATTAAGAACATCTACCCTAGAAGAGATTTAAACAATCAAGCTTGACCAAATCAAACAAACCTCAAACACAATCAAGCCTAACCCATCCTCAAGATCCTAAGCAACTACTCACAAGCACACATGATGAACATCAAAGTCATAAACCCAGAAAATACCGAAACTTGCATCAAATGAAAGATAAAGCAAAGATCTACAATATTGAAGAAGGAATCAAACTCAAATTCTCAATATTTTGAAAGTTATGAAACCAACAAATATGAAGAATCTTTGATTTTTCCTTCAAGGAAGTACAAGATCTAAGAAAATATAAAATTGCAAAAGCAATAATTCCCAAAAGGGTAAATACTAGGTTTTCTGACTATCTAAAAAGCTGGACTCCTTGGTGGCTGCAGGGTACGAGCCCTTATATAGAAAACATAGTGGAAGCGCTAAAAATGCTAAAAGACAAAGTAGCTAGGCAGCTCGGCCAACTCGACCCGGTGCTCGGTCGAGTGACTGGTCGAGTTGGCTTTTCTTCTGCTCCTTCCAGTTGGTCGAGTTCCTCCTCGCACACGGTCGAGTGTCTGGTCGAGTGGGCAGTCGATTGGGACTCCAGACCTTGGTTCTTCAGCCTTAACTCTCTTGCTTTCTCCTCTTGATTGCTTCACTTCTGCTCAGCATTGCTTCCATGTTCCTTAGGCTCCCAAATCACCTGTTTATGCATGAAAGGATGCTAATGCAATGCAACTAAACTCTAATGCAAGAACAGTCCTAAAGCTATGCAATAATGGTAAAAATGGATAGCAAAAGATGCAAAAGATTTGAATATACTAAGGGAAAACAGGGTAAAATATATGAACATCAGAAGGGCATTACGAACTGACCGACGTACAGTCGGATCCTCAGGTGGTTTGTTCAGCCGACCACTGCTCTGTTCGATGCTCTCTGTTTGAGTAGAACCACCCGGTAGGGAACTAATGTCCGCAGAACGGGATCGATAGGAGGAATTCCAAGTGGTGGAGTGGAGTTGCTGTTCAAAGGAAGCAGCACGACGATGGGCTTCAGAGACCGTTGCGGGGTCAAACTGCGATAATGCATTCTACGATTGTGGTCGAAGACCGCTGATGAACCGAGAAACTCGCTGAATGTCACTGTCATGAATCTCTGTACGGGTTAAGAGTAGGTAAAACTCTTCTGCATAGTCATCCACTGTACGTGAACCCTGCTTTAGATTCTGAAGGCGAGTAAACACCGTACAATCGTAGTTGTGGGGAAGAAAAGTGGCTTTCAGCTTGTGTTTCAACTTCTCCCATGAAACGATAAGGTCTTTGCCACTACAAGATCTTGTTTTCTTAAGTTGTTGCCACCAAGAAACGGCATGACCGCGAAACCGTGTAGCAATTAAAGGAACACGTCGATCATCAAGCACACCTTTAAAGTCTAGAATTTCTTCGACTGTAACAATCCAGTCAAGGAGGGAGTCACCCCGAATGCCCCCATGAAAGTCAGGTAGCTCGATCTTGAAGCCTGTCTCCCAGCGTGTGTCGTTATGACGAGGTCGAGTGTTGTCACCGTCAAGAACACGGTTGTCACGAGGGATGTGCGCCAGTGTTGATGCTCAAGGATTTGCGCCAGTTGATGTTGAGGCTGTTGACGATTGATGAGATCGGTGTCAATACCCTTGATAGCGTTAACAGGCTGTGCCCAATTCCTGAATAGAGGTACTAAACGCACGTTGCAGGTTGATGTGCATCAAGGACAGGTTCTTTTGCAACAAAGCGAGATCTGTTGGGTCGCTGAGTAGCAGAGGTTTATCCTCGCTATCGGTAGTGGTAGGTTTGGGTGGAGGAGCCATCGAGATGCACACACAGGACCGGAATGAATCTGATACCAAATGTTGCGGAGCGAAGGTGGTGAGACGGAGGGGAAGCGGAGATGAAGAACGAGACTCTGTTTTGCGAGATGGAAACAGAGCAATCGGTGAAGTATGAATGAGAGGTGGAGTTGAAGCAGTGTAAGAGTCCTCCTCTCAGGTCTTATATAAGCAAGATTTTTATGGGCAATTTAAATTGCCTCTTTTTTTGGTTTTCCTTATTCAAAATCAATGGTAGGATACATAGGTGATCACAAGCTCTGTTTATAGAGATGTGTAACGACTCATGAAACTTGATCCTAATCGAAGAAGATGAAACCAAATAGAGCCAAAGTTTATCCTAAAGAGAAACGAAATCGAAAAGATAAAAACCAAACACCGACTCTTTCTTGATGGGCACGCAAGCAACTAGTAAAGCCCATCAAGGATGTGAAGTCCACTACATCAATAGGGTCTCGTACTCGAGTCTCAAGAAAGTCTGTGGATAAACCTCCAATCTCCGTGCTTTGGAGCGGGGCCTTAGATAACCATATATCCTTCCAGAATAGAATCTTCTTACCATCTCCAAGAACCCAATCCAAACCCGGTATAACAACTTCTCTCAACCCCACCCCCACACATCTCCAAGTTGACGACCATGTTCCTTTCACCACCAACCAAGCGCATCATGAACATCTCCGACTTTGTATTTCGATCTTAAAACTCTTGCCCATAAGCTTTATTTATCATGTAACAACCTCCATCGTATTTTTGCCAGTGAAACCTTATTCATTTCCAAAGAGAAGCGAATCCGCAGACCCCTTCTTGCTTTGGTTTATATATTTTATACGGTTCAAAAGCATACTAAATATTTTAAAGATATGTTCTAGATTTTGTTCTAGAGATTTTTAACCCACAAACATTATTTATAATTGAGTGGTCAGATCCGGTAACAACAGCCATTATCCCAAACTTAGGACAAAAAGAAAATTCGACAACTCCTCTAAGAAAATGATGAAAAGAAAATCCTTGCAATCAGGTCAAACAAGTGGGACGCTCATCAAGATCTTTATGTCGGCATCCACAACAACTCAGGAGAATACATTGCAAATACGGATAACAAGTAGCAACAATGGAGAAAAAAATATATGATAAACAATCCTGCGACCTCAACGATTTCAACTGGATCAGGGAGATTAGGAACATTAGAAGGCTACCACAAATAAAATTTCTTCTTTAGAAAGCCATGAAAAATTATCTACTTGATGGTGAAAATCTGAAATCTCGAGGTGTTAATCATTCAGGTCTTTGCTCTCACTGCACCCAAGAGGAGACATGCTTACACTTAATCTTCCATTGCAACTTCGTCAGCCAAATGTGTAACAAGCACCCTTTTTTTTTTTTTGATCAAACAACAAGCACCTTTTAAACTCCACTTATCTCGTCAGGGATCTCAAGTCTGAGAATGAGAATTGAATCCTCAAAGCTTTTGACCTGATTACCGCTTACAAGAATTAAAGAAGGGTCCTTAGTCTTGTAGCCATCATATGGATGCTTTAGTCTTGCCGAAATAAACGAATATTTGAGAAGAAAAATATTCGTTGTTAACACTCTCTATCTTACGAGGCAATCTGCATTGGACCAACATTCTCTATGTTGTTAACAATTTAAAAATAAGGTTTAATAGAACAGTGTACTTAGATCAGTGTACTTAGATCAGTGAGATGGATCTTGTGCAAGATTTGTTTTAGATCTGATCTTCTGTCCACGTGGCATCAGCGGAATGGGTGAGAACTTTTTTTTTTTTTTTTGTCAACATGAAAATTAGCTGAGACGAGCCAATTTAGTGGAAAATCGTTTATAAATAAGATATGGTACGGACTTGCCCGCGCTTGGCGTGCTAGAGAGTCCGCCCTGACATTAGCATTACGAGAAACATAAACCAAAGAAAAATAAGAAAACTCCTCCCTATCCATCTTTATGTCGTCTAAATACAGTGCGCGGAATGGGTGAGAATTTTGCAAGAGAAATAAAATAATGTTTGTGTGTTTTTTTTTTTGTAGAGATAATATTTGTGTGATTTTATTAATAAGGTTTTTAAACTTTGTATTAAGTAAATAAAATGTTTGTGTGTTTTTATTAATTAATATGTTTGTTTTTCTTGTGTTTTTCATTTATATCTTTCATGTTATTTTTTTCATAATAATTTGGAATTGTATTTTGTGTTGGATTTTATTTCCTACTAAATTTTAATATAAATGTTATTTTTAAAAGTTTTTAAAATTATAATATGTTTTAGATTATTATATTATTAAATCTTATAATCTTAAATATGTTTTTCAATAACCAACTTTTTAAACAAAAAATCTAAACTAATGATCTTATATTATTTTAATAATATTTTTACTCTAAAAATACTCAAAACCGTCCTCCCAAATGCAGATGCCCTGAATTTTTTGAACATTTTAAAAAAAATTTCATTACTTTCTAGGTTCAAACTACTTTTTTGAGCTTGCGATATAATCGAGGCCGGCTCTGGATCAGAGATGACACGATTAAATTATTTACGGCTGATGCAGCTTAGCGTGAGGATCACTGTGACGCAGAATTCAAATTGATCTTTTAATTATATGGTTATCTTTTGAAACCATATAGACGAGGCACATCTGTAGCTCAAAAAGTGAGCTCTCCTACGTGATTTTGGATATTATAAAGGGAGAATTACTAGTTTGACCCAAATTGAGCAGTTAATTGCTAGATTAGCTCCTAAAATTTGAGGGTCAATTGGGTTAGTTTCTTACCAAAAATATCCTTTTTTGCTTTGTTAGAAAAAAAAAAGTCAATAATACCCTTTGTAAAAAATTTCTGCAATTTTTATTTTTTTTTTTTTTTTTAGAAAAAGTCTGCCATACATGTTATGGCAGATTAATTTGTAAGTGGCAGATTTATTGTCCATGGCAGTTTTTTTTTGGCAAACTTATTTTAGATGGCTGATTAATTTGCAGAATTTGACGGCAGATTTGTTTTCTATGGCAGATTTATTTGAAGTGTGTAACGACAGATTTTTCATGGACAGCAGATTTTCTTAATGCGACAGACTTATTTATAAAGTCATGACAGATTTTCAGTGTTTTAGTCAAATTTCTAGGAATTTTGTGGCAGATTTTTTCTCATTGTTGCAACAGTTTTTTTTTCACTTAAAAAATCTGTCACATTGCGACAGATTTATAAACGTAAAAATAATTGCTAGTTTGACATCTAGTGGTGACAGATTTTTTTTTAGTTATGACTGATTTTTGGTTTGAAGGGAAAATCTGTTGTTTGATAACAGATTTTCGAAAGTCCTTTTAAAATTGCTATATTGACCCACATGCACAATATACGTTATGGCAGATTTTCTTATGTTATGACAGTTTTTTTTTTCCTACTAAAAAATTTGCTGCTTAATAACAGATTTATTTTATATGAATACAATGATTACAGTTTTGTTTTTTGTTGATATAGTGACAGCATATTTTTTATCTGTGATGACAAATCTATTATTTCGCGTTTGATAACAGATTTTTTTATAACAGATTTTTTACAAAGTGATGACAGATTTATTAGTACCTTTGGTGACAGATTTTTTTTAAATTAAGCGACAGACTTTTGTAGCAGTTGCCATATATGGCGAGAATCTAGGGTTTACCCCTTTTTTTCCTCTTTTGTATCGTGCCTCTCCTCCCATATATCGACTGAAATTTTTTTCTTTTTTTGATTCATCTTATTTTTCCATAAATTCCTTCTTCCTCCTCTCCAATGTGGATTTAATCATGCTTTCTTCCTTTTGGGGTTCATACTCGACTTCTCTATTATTTTCCTTTTAAGGGGTTTTTTCTTTTTCATTTCCTCCTTTACGGTTTAGAGTAATTCACATTCAACCAAGAGAATATGAAGCAGGTGATTCTCGTTTGTGGTAATTGGATCTTTGACAACAATAAATGGTTGTTTGTTGTTGATAATGAAAGGGGTTCACGAATTCTACAATGTAACGATCAAAGCAGATTTGATGATTGCATTGGAATGGTTTATGAGGATTACAGGCTGGATAACAAGGTATTTGATGTTGTCTTGAGTTACAAGATCTCGAAGAGGTTATTGCAGGATTTACCCGGTGATACACCACCAGTTATTATTGATAATTCTCGTCAGTTGCACACTTTTCTGGGACAATTGGAAAGGGATACAGGTCGACTTTGTGTTGAAGTGAAGAAGAAAATACAGACTGATTTGAATCACAAAGGTAAGAAACAAGGAAGAGATGAAAATGATCAGGTTGGAGAAGAGTATCCTGATATGGCCAGCGACATAAATGAAGAAGAGATGGATGAAGATGATAGTAGATTTGATTATTGTGATGATTCTGACGGAACAGATTCTGATGATGAGAATTTTACCCTGTATGGAATTCCACCAGAAGAAGAGGATCATAAATTTCCAATGAAGAAAAGGAGTTCATCTTTTTATATTGAAGAAAATAAAGAACCAGTTGATGTCTCAAAGGTAGACTTGTCTTCTGTGAATTTGGCTGTTGGGCAAATGTATATACAAAGGAGCACCTAAAAACACGGTTGAAGATACTAACCTTGGTTCAAAGGTTTGATTATTATGTTTACAAATCGAGACCTACATTATTGATTGTCAAGTGTTGGGTTAAAGGATGCAAGTGGAGGGTAACAGCTGCAACATTAAGACACTTTCCAAAGTTTGAGGTGCGTGTGTTTATTTCAGCACATACATGTTCAGTAACAGAGCGCTCTATGCGTGCCCGACAAGCAGATCATCATATTCTAGGAGAGTTGTACAAAGATTTTGTTGGTGGAGTTGGTCCCAAGGTACTGCCAATGCATGTTGCTGAAGCGTTGAATAAACGTTTTCATATCAAGGTATAATTTGTTCCATTTATTTAGCATTATTTCGATTATTTTGTTTACTAGTTGTATTTTTCCGTTTTTTTTTCACAACAATGAAAAAAATATTTGTTGATGATAGATGGATTATTGGAAAGCGTATCGAACGTTAAGGCATGCTCGCAAGTTGGTCAGGGGTAGTCCAGAAAGTGGTTATGAGCAGCTTCCTACATATTTGTATATGATAAAAAGGGCAAATCCTGGAACTTTTACACAGCTCGATGTTGATGAAGCTCAAAGATTTAAGTACTGTTTTCTAGCATTTGGTGCAATCATACAGGGATTTCCGTTTTTGAGGAAAGTGGTTGTTGTGGATGGTACTTTTTTACAGGGAAAATACTTAGGGACACTACTGACAGCAACAGCTCAAGATGGCAATTTTCAGATTTTTCCAATTGCTTTCGCCGTGGTTAATACAGAGAATGATGAATCATGGGAATGGTTTTTCAAGCAACTCAGCTGTGTGATACCAGATGATGAAAGCCTTTCCATTACTTCTAATAGGCATAAATCAATTGGGAAAGCTATTAAAAAGGTCTATCCGAAGTCTAGTAGGGGAATATGTACATACCATATGTACAAGAATATTTTGGTCCGGTTTAAAGCTCGAGCAGAATTCGCTTTGGTTAAAAAGGCGGCTAATGCTTTTAGACTTATCGACTTTCAAACCACATTTGATCAGATAGAAGCCATGAATCCAGTACTACATGAGTACCTCGTGAGGGCTGATGTGCGTATGTGGACTCGTGTACATTTCCCAGGTGATAGGTACAACTTGCTTACAAGCAACATTGCAGAATCAATGAATAACGTCATGTCACATGCTAGGAGCTTTCCTATTGTACAACTATTAGAAGAAATAAGGTCCATGATGACTAGGTGGTTTTCAGATAGAAGGACTGATGCATTGAAGATGACAACAGACTTGACTCGTGGTATAGAGAAAATTCTCCAGGTCTGTTCGTTTTCATCCTTTCTTAGCAAGTGTGTATGTTATACAACTAAGTTTATAATATAATGTCTATTATTTTATAGGGTCGTGTGGACTATGCTAAGTTACTTACTGTCCAAGATATCGATGCACACCAAGTACAAGTAACAAGTGGAACTTCTCTGCATGTTGTCAATTTGAAAGATAAAAAGTGTACGTGTCACAGGTTTGACTTGAAGAAACTCCCTTGTGCACATGCAATTGCGGCCGGTGAATTCAGAAACATTTCTCGCATTTCAATGTGTCATCCTTATTATCGGAAACACTACGTTTACGCTTCGTACGAGAATGCCATCATGCCAAGGGCGCTTGATAAATCTGTTCCTGGACATGTGTTAACGAAGGTATGTAGACCACCGATTCCAAAACAACAAGCAGGTAGACCAAAGAATTCAAGAATCAAATCGGCACTGGAAATTGCAATGGAAAAGAAGAAGCCAAGAAAACAATACACATGAGGTAATTGCAACCAAGTAGGACATAATCGCAAGACATGTACTCTATAATTTCCTAGTTTTTGTTATCTTCCCAAGTTCTCTTTAGATTTTTGTTGAAAATGAAGATGCTTTCATTGACATAGAACTCTTTTTTAGTTCAAAGTTCTTTTATATTCTCCCATTCTAATTTAAATTTCAAATGAGAGAAATAGTCTACATGCTACGTTTATATAAGTATGAGAAGGAAAAAAATTTTAAAATGCTACGTTTAAGTCTACATGCTACGTTTATAAAATTTAAAATGAGTACTCGGTGGGATAATAACAAAACATTACATGTCGTTAAGCTAACAAACACTACATGCTACGCTTATATAATTATGAGAAGAAGAAAAATCCAAGAAGAAATAGTCTACAAGTTATATTATGACTCTCACATTCAAATCCACATGCAAAAGAAGAAGAAATAGTCTACAATGATAATGTTATAACAAAACGTAAGGCAATAACACAAAATAGTCTACAAGGACTCATCAACTAGGGAAGGGATGATAATAGCTTTAGCTTGAGGATATGAATCAGTCATATTAGGTGGTATGGCTAATTCTCTGACTTCGTCGTATAACTCCGCTGCAAGCTTAATCCGAAAACCCAACATGTTCTCATCGCAAAGCCCATCAAATGATTTCCCAAGAGCTAAACATTCAATGTACTTAAGAGCATACACACCACAATCACCTGGATTTTCATTCCGAGGAACATTTTTCTTCACCCTTCTCAATTCCAACATTGCTCTACTCTTCTTACGGATCGTCTCAGGAATCATGTCACTTAACATCGCTGGAATCATTCGCCTTAATGGCAAACACTCAATGGCCATTTGATCGTCACTCATCATGGTTGGTATGCTATCATAGATGTGAATCTTCTTACCCCGCAAGTCAATATCCAAAGCCACCCAATGGTTCTCATTGACAAAAAGACAAGCGTATAAGTTATCCACATCAATCCACCACTTCTTGTTCGTAGCTGACTCCTCAGGATATTCACCAAAAACGTGTTTCACATAGGAATCACGAAACACAAAATTCTTCGGCCCCATATCAAACTGCATGTAGTCTTTCTTCAATGTAGTAATCAGATCTTGGTCTAAGAAAGCTATGCGTTGTTTAGGATACGGACAAGGCTCACGCATATATCTTCTCCGGAACATAGCCATTGCACAACCCATGTGCTACATTCAAAAAAATAAAAACTAGAATAAGCGAAAATATAGTATTGAATAAACCTTATACTAAATTATCAAAAATAAACTTACATGGTCTGTCAACCATCCATAGTCAAAGCTTGGCCAATTTTCCCTTGGAGTCATAATTTTCCAATAGAATCTCACAGCTGCGTTGCTGGTGCTAAGTGGCCCTTCCCTGTGAATATAAGAAAGAGTTAGTACATATATAGATAATCATAGTAACTTTTATAAACAATTCAGAGTTGTTGATGTATACTTATCAAGGCTGAAATCCAAAAGTGTCTGACGTTTCTCATCATCTACAGGCTTAAGATGGTCGCCTAACACATTATCACCCTCTGTAATTATCCACTTGACTGTGGAGTTACCAAGGTAAGGATACTTCTGTGATTCTGCCAACTGGGGCACGCGTTTAGAAGTCTTCGAAGGTCCAGGTCCATCCAACCTCGTCAAAGCCTCTCCAAGGCGGTTTAGTGTCACCTCAAGTTTTTTATGTACCAACTGATCCTCCTTGTTGGACCATGTATCTTCAGAACTGGAAGCTATTTTCAATTTAGCTTTCTGAACTTGGGTAGTAATATCCTCAACATCGTCAGAAGCTTTAGCAGTTATCTTCTTTTTCTTGGAAGTTTCCTTCTTCTCAACCTTCACAGATTCCTTCTTTTCAAAGAGAGGAAGTTTCTCTGATATCTCATCTTCTTCTTTCTTCTTATTCTTGACAGTGTAAACCTTCCTCACCACCCTTTGAACTGGAAATTCATCTTGTGATGTCTGCTTCATCTCAACAATCCATGACTGCAACCAAAAAGAACATGAGAAGAAGGAGGTAAGAAAATCGAGAAATGATATGTATAAGAAAAAAAACAGAAAATGGGAAGTTTGATATTAAGATGAGAAGGTTTAAAATAACAGAATATGAGAAGTTCTAACAAAACAGAAAATGAGAAGTTTGATATGAGAACCGTATAAGTTTAAAACAAAAAAAAAAAAGAACATGAGAACTAAAACATGATACGCTTTAACAAATACAACATGAGAAGTAAAAAAATAAACAGAACATGAGAAGTTTTAAAAAACAGAACATGTGAAGTTTTAAAAAACAGAACATGTGAAGTTTAAAAAAAACATAACATGAGAAGCTTTAAAAAAACAGAACATGAGAAGCTTTAAAAAAAACAGAACATGAGAAGCTTTAAAAATTCAGAACATGAGAAGCTTTTAAAAAGCAGAACATGAGAAGCTTTAAAAAAACAGAACATGAGAAGCTTTAAAAAAAACAGAACATGAGAAGCTTTAAAAATTCAGAACATGGGAAGCTTTAAAAAAACAGAACATGAGAAGCTTTAAAAAACAGAACATGAGAAGCTTTAAAAAAACAGAACATGAGAAGTAAAGGAAAATGTAACTTACAGGTGTGGATCCGTATGCTCCTCTGAGTCAGACCATAGAGGATACATGTCTTCCTCTGAAACATGAATCATATGCCTAACACGAACCTACAAGCAATGAATAAAGTAAGTTTCAATTCACACAAATTATTTGTTCATGTCAAAAAATAATTAAAAAAAAAAAAATAACAAACTACTAACCTGTCCGTGCAAATGCTTCTCTTTTTTGAAGAAGTCTGTGAAGTTGATACGTTTTCGTGATGATCGCCAATCAAGAAGTGGAACACCACTCGCTTCTGTCCTTCTAAACCCATAACTTTCTCCAATTCCAGGAACACTCTCATACAGCCAAATCAACATAGCATGAACGCAGCCGTGTATGGTGTATGAATCTCCGTCATAGTCAACTATCTTAACAGAGTTCACTAAACTACTAAAAGCCACCCGACCCCATGGATGTTTTCCAAAAGCAACAGGATCTAAAACTCTCTTAGCAGTCACCAATGGGATTCTAGATGTATGATGAATTCCATGTACGCATACTGACAACAGACATAACCTACCAACCATCATCCTCTTATCAAAATCCCATGTTTTGTTAGAATCAATCACGTTTACCAACTCAGTCCACATAGGACCATCAAGGGTTGTTGGTATTTTCATTTCTTTCCAGAAATCATGGTGATCAACATCAAAGTTCTCTAAAGGGTCAAATGCATCACAATTTAACCTTGTTATCTCTGCAAACTCATTTAAAGAAAATCTAATTGGCCTATCATCGATCAAAGACCAAACCTCATGGATGTTGTTGATTTTCAGTTGATGTGTGAGTAGAAAGTGAACTCTCTGCGCAGCCCAAGTGTATTCCAATTCAGCAAACTTTATAAATACTCCAAGAGATGATTCCTTGAGTTTGTCCCAGACATCCACCCCTAATCCTTCTCTCAAAAATCCAATTTTGGACACAAAACAATTGTGGTTCATGCTCCTATGTTGGAGAGGCGATTTTCCATCTTCATAAAGTAGAGGAGGATATTTGATGCTCTTGCTTGAAGATGCCATTCCTAAAGATACAAAAAAAGAATCAAATGATAAGAAAATTCGATAAGAGTCCAAAGAGAATTCGATAAGCAGTAAATCAAAAATAAACAAATCAACACAAACATATATATAAATTCGACACAAAATTCTATACTATAAATAGACCCAAAATCATATCATAAAGACTAACCGGATTTAAGAAGCTATCGAGGATCCAAAGTTGATAACACACAAAGCTGAACGAATATAAACATAATCAACCGAACATAACAAATCCAAAAGATAAAAAGCTATTAAAAATAACACATAGAGGGCAAGAACATAATCAACCAGAGAAGGATGAGATTGCTGTTAAAAAGCTATTTCAAACAAAAAAAAAGAAACTTATTGAAACAAACAAAAAAAATCCTTTTCAGATATCACAGCCAAACCATAAAACTATGAATCACTTCACACAACATGAGCAACAACATCAAACGAGAATATAGCATAAGAGAATGAAATCTAAATACTCAACACTTAATGAAACACTCCTTAGATGATACTAAGATGAAAAAGAAAAAAAATAACACACAGCGGGCAAGAACATTTACAGGTTCTATATCAATTGTAACCAATACATGATGCAATTATTAGAACACATTCTGATGCAGAGCAGAGGGTCAGAGAGACAAGCAATTCGATGTCACCAAACCTAACTGAGACAAGCTTTTTAACATTTGGATTTAAGAAGCTATTGGAGACAAAATCATATCATAAAGACCCAAAACAAGAAGCCTAATCCTTTCTACCAATGCTTTCGAGGATCCACCAAACAATTAAAAAGCAAGACCCAAAACAAAAACAGGATTAATCGACAATTGCAATTAACAATTCTGTTCATACATAATAACCCATTAAAAAACTCACCACCGGAACAGAACAGAACAAAGAAAATCAGCCACCACCGAATGACACAGATTTTGTTTCGGCTTCTTCTCAAACAATCCTCTTTGTCACTGGCGTCGGTAACTGGCTGGAGAAGTGAAAATCAGTGTTTTGAGTTATTAATCGGGTTTTTTTTTGGGATTGTAAAATCTCATTGTCGTCGGCGGAAGAAGCAAGGTTTGAAATTAAAAAGCAAGACCCAAAACAAAAACAGGAATAATCGACAATTGCAATTAACAATTCTGTTCATACATAATAACCCATTAAAAAACTCACCACCGGAACAGAACAGAACAAAGAAAATCAGCCACCGCCGAATGACACAGATTTTTTTTCGGCTTCTTCTCAAACAGTCCTCTTTGTCACTGGCGTCGGTAACTGGCTGAAGAAGTGAAAATCGGTGTTTAGAGTTATTAATCGGGTTTTTTTTGGGATTATAAAATCTCTTTGTCGTCGGCGGAAGAAGCAAGGTTTGAGTTTTTTTGAGAAAAGGGAAAAACGAATGTCGGACAAAAAAAGGTTTGAGATTTCATTTTTTTTTAATTACTCACTCATTTTTTATTTCACTTATTTCCTATTTTATTTTCTTTGGGCTTTTGGTAATTTGAACACAAATTTGTGTCATTCTAGTTTTTCCCTAAGGGAGGGTATCAATCTAGCAATATTTTTCAAATTTTGTGTCAATCTGGTCTATTTTCACTATTATAAACAGGAAATTATCATCCCAAATACAAAAAAAAAACGTAAAAAAAAAAACAGTAACATCACACAACCAGTTATCAAACACATAAAATACCCATACGCTCAAATTAATAACGATTGTAGTGTGTAGATAGCTAGGTGCTATATCACACACAATAAATGCAAATCTCACCCGCAGATTCATTTTCAATTATTAGTCGAAACGGAGAGGTTTGGACGAATTCACGTGTTCTATAAAAATTTGATATTTGTATGAAAATTACTAATGACACGTTATCGAACACCAAATGGAAATTACTTTTTTTTATAGCTCTTTTCCTTTTTTAGCTTATTTCTTTGACTTTTGATATCTTTTAGTTACATAGTGAGAATAACCTAAGTTAACTGTTAACTTTGATCCTGTATACTGTATTATCTTTTGAAAACTAATTTCTCAAAATTTGATAAAATATTATATTCTTCAATCTTCATGCAACTTCACAACGGTAGTGAGTAAAAACAACGTTTGCCTTTATAAAATAGTACACGAGTTTCCTTTTCATTTTTGATATCTTCTAAATATTTTTATCGCATATATAATAACTTGAACTTTTTTCTAACACGAACGAAAATCATTTAATCGAGTCATTCTACTTGGAAATGTAAGATGACATGTTATATCAATACAATTGCACTAATATTACTATTATACTGTATTTTTTAGTTAGGTTGTTATTACAATATACTTTGGTGATATATTATCAAATCATTAATTTTTTTAACTCTTATTATGCATAGAAATCGGAATATTACAATTATCCCGTAACTTCATATTTCTTAAAGTCATAATGATATAATTACCCTCACTCACTGAGTGCCAAAAAGGCAAAAACTACACCCTCGACGATGTGAGCCCAAATGTCGCTAAACGTTTTTCAAGTTATTCTCTTAAATATACATTCCAGATAATATTAATTAGTTGGATTGTTGAAAATGATCATATAAAATGGCTTCAATTAAAAATATCCCAAAATCTTAAGATGGACTTAAAACCTTAATAAATTGATCCAAAAGTGGTTCGGTTTCGGTTCGGTGCAAATATATATCTTGATATAAAATTCAATCCAAATTTTACAAAATTTCACTCCAAAACCTACTTGAATTCACCAGCTGATGGCTGGAAAACGAGGGTAAAATCACTACAACTATGGCCGGTTCATTCAACGGAATGATAAGATGCGACAAAAAAATCTTACAAACAAAGATAGTTTAGTTTTAAGTTTAGTGTTATTTCTTTTTTTATAAGTTAATTTGGGTTTTGTATTTCTTTGGACATATTTATTTGTTTATTAAGTTTGGGCTTCCAAATCAAAGTTAAAAAATATAAATTTGAGGGTTTTTCAATATAGATTTAGCATAATTAAATAATATGTATAATGAAAATATTATAAAAAATTTGGTAATTTAGTGGTCTTTGTGCAATTGCACTTGTTACATCTGTCAATCGTTGGGGCTGCCTCAACTGATTCTCTATCTAGTATATATATATTGTTAGAATTGCGGAAGTAGAATAGTACAGAAAGTAAAAGAGAATGAACACAAAGAATAGACTTCACAAATTAATTATTTACAAATGTATGTTACAGACCATATATAGATTCAACTACAGCATATAGCCGTTACAGAGACATTAAGAAGAAAGGGACATAAAGTGACTTTGCTCTGCAGAACGTCTATGATGAGAGTGACCTGTGATCCTTGTTTGACTCGTTGATCTCGTCAACCAAGGTAACATGTGACTTCTTCCTACGACACCCTGCAACTCTGATCTGTTCTAGATCCTTCTCTTCCTCCAATATGTCTTGATATCATAAGGCCTATATTCTTATTCACTTACATGGACCGCA
The DNA here is from genome assembly GCA_023657505.1 of Camelina hispida. Lineage (NCBI taxonomy): Eukaryota > Viridiplantae > Streptophyta > Magnoliopsida > Brassicales > Brassicaceae > Camelina > Camelina hispida. Next base: position 28,293,150 of record CP094631.1, on the reverse strand, counting down.
GCCCATTAGTGATCACTTGTACGGACGTCCGTATGGACAGACGTACGGATACTCGACCTTACTGCATTGGTCTCGTGTCCTCCTTGATCAATACTCCCCCTCAAGTTGAGCCTATGAGTATGGCTGAACTTGGAGCTCCGTAAGACATCACCTCATTAAAAACTTTGAGATAGAAAACCTTGTAGGACAAAACTATATCAAGGGAAAAGGAATGTGATCTTTACGGAGAGAGGATTTGAAATCAAGGGCGAGTAAGGTCCACAAGTCCAAGTTTGCCATAGATGTGTGAGCAAACCTTGTGACTCGCAGCCTTAGTGAAAATATCAGCTAGCTGATCTCTGCTTGGAGTGTGACAGGGGAGAGTAACTCCTTCTTCGATCTTCTCTCTGACCTTGTGACAATCCCGTTCAATATGTTTAGTCCTTTCATGAAACACTGAATTCGTTGCGATGTGAATTGCAGCTTCATTGTCGCAGTGCATTGGGATAGGTGTAGATGACTCAATGCCTAGTTCTTTAAGAAGCGCCTTAAGCCAGGTGAGTTATGTGGTTAGCTTCCTCATATCTCTGTATTCGGACTCTGCACTCGACATTGATACAACCTTCTGTTTCTTTGTTTTCCAAGTAACCAGATTCCCTCCAATAAATGTGCAATAACCAGTTGTTGATCTTCTATCAGTTCGATCACCGCCCCAATCAGCATCACAGCATCCCACGAGATCGGTATTTGAGTTCTTCCCCATCCAAATACCTTGGCCGAAACTTCCTTTGAGGTAATGAAGGATCCTTTCTACTAAGCTCCAGTGATAGGTAGTTGGCGCTTTCATGTATTGACTGACCTGATTCAATGCATAACAGATGTTAGGTCGAGTAAGGGTTAAGTATATGAGCTTACCTACCAATCTTCTATAGCGAGAGGGATTCTCATATAGGGGCTCTGTTCTCTCCCCCTTTCTTTCAACCTGATATCCTTCCGAAAGTGGAGTGTCCACTGGTTTTGCTCCTAATTTTCTTGTCTCACACAATAAGTCAAGTGTGCATTTCCTCTGAGATAGAAACAGTCCCTCCGGAGAACGACATATCTCAATCCAAAGGAAATACTTAAGCTCCCCTAGATCTTTTATGTCAAACACTGAATTGAGAAAAGTTTTAACTTCTTGGATACCTTCAATGTTGTCTCCAGATATGATTAAGTCATCAACATAGATGAGAACAACCACAATACCTTTCTTACTTTGAAGAGTAAACAGAGTGTTATCAGCATGTGATCTCTTAAAGCCATGACTTGTAAGTGTAGAGCTCAACTTATGATACCAAGCTCTTGGTGATTGTTTAAGGCCGTATATGGATTTTCTCAATCGCAACACATTCCCAGGTGTGATTGTATCTTCGAGACCAGGTGGTGGAGTCATATACACTTCCTCTTTGAGTTCCCCTTGTAAAAATGCGTTTTTCACGTCCATCTGCCATAACTCCCAAGATAAGTTAATAGCTAATGAAAGCACAACTCTTACCGTGTGAAGTTTAGCAACCGGAGCAAACGTGTCCCTGTAATCTTCCCCATAGGTTTGTGTAAAGCCGTGGGCCACCAATCGAACCTTGTATTGTTCTATGTCCCGTTACTCAGATATTTGATGGTGAATACCCATTTTGAACTTACAGTTTTCTTTCCCGGTGGGAGGTCTGCTTCATCCCACGTGTGATTCCTCTTCATAGCTCCTACTTCATCATCTACTGCATCAAGCCAATCTTTGCTTTCCTTGGCTTCTTCACATCTTCTTGGAATATCATGTTCATCAATTTTCCGTAAGAATACTTGATGTTCTGCAGGTAGATGAGCAAGGGAGCAGACAGCTTGAATTGGATGAGCTACCGCCTGACTGTTATAATAGAACTGTTGATCTCTCCATGTTGATGGATGCGATCTCGTACGAGCACTGCGTCGCAATGGTTGGTGAGTTGGTTCAAGCTCCCCTGTTTCTGCAGGTAGACCTGTTTCTGCAGGTAGAATCATTCTCTCCCCCCACGGACTCACGAACCGTTGTTGCAGGTGGAGGTGGTGGAACTTCCTGAAGTTCTCGGTTGTGACTTGTGTGATCAGAGGAAGAATCTTCCAGGTTCGCAGGAGCTGGCTCTTGTTGTATTAGTGGTGATGACGCAGAGCCTGGTGACGAACCAATATGATCAAGAAGAAACTTGAGGGTAGCGGATTGATCAGTTGGTGTTGCCAAATTCTTCAATTCATTCCAATCCCCCTTGTCGAAGTAGCCTTGGTTTTCAATAAACTTGACATCTCTGGATACCAACATACGGTTGTTTGTAGGATCAAAGCATTTGTATCCTTTCTGTGTTGTTGAGTATCCGAGAAACATACACTTGATGCTCTTAGCATCCAGCTTGTTTTGAAGTTCTCCTGGTACTAATACAAAACAAACACAACCAAAAACTCTTAAATGATCAATGGATGGTTTTAATTTGTTCAGTACCTCAAATGGTGATATATCTTCTAGAATTTTTGTTAGAATCCTATTGATCAGATAGCATGCAGTCATCACTGCATCTCCCCAGTAACGCTTAGGAACCTTGGTATGAAACATCATTGAGCGTGCAACCTCCATTAAGTGTCTATTCTTCCTCTCTGCAACGCCATTTTTTTTAGGAGTGTACGGACAACTCGTTTGGTGTATAATGCCATGTTTAGATAAGTGTTCTTTTAGTGTAGAGGCGGAAGCTTAAAAGGAGAGAGATGTGCTCTGTTTTTAGGTTTGCAAAATAGAGTATCGTAGAACAAGGGAAACGAGAACGTGACGTAGATGGAGCGAGGGTGGAGACAAAGGTATGGTGGAGACGAAAGTGTAAAGAGACGTAACCGGAGCGGGAGTCCTCCTCCCAGGGCTTAGACAAGATCTTTTTGGGAAATTTAAATAGCCTCTTTTTGGGTTTTCTTATTCACTTCAAATCATTGATGTTGATACAATGATTTGCGACTCTATTTAAAGACAAAAACCAAGAGATTCGTCATAATCCTAACGCAAACGAGATACGTCGTAGAACTTATCTCAAAACAAAAATAAAGCCAAAACCAAAATAAAAGAAAAGCTTGTGGAACACGTAACACCAAAACCGACTCTGCGGTTCCACGGCCCATTAACACCAAGGATGCACTACATCAGGTCTCCCCAGGTGGGAGTGGATTCGCCTTCGAACAGCATTGTTACCACGATACGGCGATAAGTACTTTACGTTGAACACATCGGAGGTCTTTAAATGCGGAGGAAGACGAAGACGATAAGCGTTGGGAATGATACGTTCAACAACCTCCACTGGTCCAATGCGTCGTGGCTTGAGCTTATTGTATTCACGAACCGGCAAACGGTCCTTAGTAATCACCACCCAAACAAGATCACCTAGTTCAAACAACAAGTCACGGCGTTTGACATAAGCCGCGGCTTTGTATTTGACCGTAGCTGCTTCAAGGTTCTCCCGAGCCTGTTTGTGCACCTGGTCCAACTCCTCCACAAAGTCTGCAGCTTGACCATGAAAACGCGTACGGTCCGGCAACGTTGTTAAGTCCAGGGGGCCGCGAGGAACCAAACCATAGACAACCTAAAAGGGACTAAACCCGAGACTGCGATTAAGAGCATGGTTGTGGGCAAACTCATCCTGCCACAACATAGAGTCCCAACTCCGAATGTGATCACAAACTAAATAGCGCAACAAACTTCCCAATGACCGTCACTTTGAGGATGGTATGCAGTGCTCATGTCCAAGGATGTACGGAGTAACTTCCAAAGAGAACGCTAGAAGTGGCTCAGGAAACGGGAGTCGCAGTCCGAAACAATGGACAAGGGAAGACCATGCAACCTATAAATCTCACGAAAAAAGTGTAGATACGTTAACAACATCAGTCATTTTCTTGCATGGTATAAAGTGAGCCATTTTTGAAAAATTGTCTACCACCACAAAAATAGAGTCGTGACCCTGCTGTGTACGAGGAAGATGCAACATTAAGTTTATGCTAATGTGCGTCCAAGTCTGCGTTGGGACGGGCAATGGTAAGTACAAACCCGCATTGGAAGCCTTACCTTTGGCTTGTTTGCAAATATGACACCTCTCAACAAAGCGCTCCACATCACGCCGCACAGTGGGCCAAAAATACGAAGCGGTGACAAGTTGCAATGTCCGATCATGTCCCACATGTCCCTCCATGTGCAACTCATGAATGATCTGAAGACGCAAGCTACAAGCAGGAACACAAACTTGCAACCCCTTAAACAAAAATCCCTCATGGATCGAATACTCATCGTTCAGTCCTTGCTCTACATCACGAAAGATTGACCCAAAAAAAGGATCAGTAGTATACATGTCGGCGAAGGCGGCAAAACCAGACATCGTGGGATGAATAGAGGCAAGCAAGCTTTGACGGCGACTAAGAGCATCAGCTACACGATTGGTGACACCAGACTAGTGGCGAATAGAAAACGTAAATTGCTAGGGGAACGCTATCCACGTCGCATGGCGAGCAGAGAATTTTGCTTGGCTATCCAAATGTCGTAATGTATCATGATCCGTGAAAAGAATGAAATCACATTGAACCAGGTAGTGTCGCCAATGTTTAATGGCTTGGACAATGGCATAAAACTCGCTGTCATAAGTGCTATACCGAAGGCAAGCACCAGAAAGCTTTTCACTAAAGAAGGCAACCGGTTTTCCTTGCTGGCTAAGAACAGCGCCAATTCCCAACTTTGACGCATCACAGTGCAGTTTAAAGGTGAGCAAAAAATCCGGTAAGACAAAGATAGGAGCGGAGTTCAGCTTGTGTTTAATAATAGTAAAGGAAGCATCAGCCCCATCCGTCCAAATAAACTTCCCCTCCTTCGTGCAACCCGTAATTGGAGCCATAATGGCAGTAAAATGAGGCACAAAACGACGATAAAAGGAGGCAAGGCCATGGAAGCTACGAACCTCTGTCAGCGTTTGTGGGACTGGCCAAGAGCGCACAGCAGCGACTTTAGATTGATCCACCGATAGGCCTTGATCAGAAACGACGTAACCCAAGAAAAGAACCTCCTTTGTACCAAACTCACACTTCTGCTTGGCAGCAAAAAACTTCTCCCGACGAAGAACAAGCAAAACTTCCCGGAGATGAGAGAGATGTTCATCTAAAGATCGACTGAAGATGAGGATGTCATCAAAATAAACCACGACAAATTTACCAATAAATGGACGCAAGGCTTGATTCATGACATGCATAAATGTACTAGGAGCATTAGACAAGCCGAAAGGCATAACCAGCCTTTCAAACAAGCCTTCCCGGGTCTTAAAAGCCGTTTTCCATTCATCCCCCGACTTAATACGAATCTGGTGATAGCCGCTCTTTAAATCAATTTTGGAGAAAATGGAAGCCTTACCAATCTGATCAAGAAGATCATCTAACCGTGGAATCGAAAATCTGTAACGGACCGTAATCTTATTGATGGCACGGCTATCAACGCACATGCGCCAAGATCGGTCCTTCTTAGGAATCAAAAGATCTGGTACTGCACAAGGACTTAAGCTATCACGGATATGGCCCTTACGCAGGAGGTCTTCCACTTGGCGACGAAGCTCTTTCTGTTCCGACGGACTCATACGGTAATGTGGTCGATTAGGTAATGTTGAGCCAGGAGCAAGGTCGATTTGATGTTGTATGTCCCGGAGCGGAGGCAAACCCAGCGGCAGCTCCGAAGGGAACACTTCCTCAAAGTCTTGGAGAACAGAGACAAGAGCCGGAGAAACAGTAGAAGCAACAGGGTAAACCGAAGGAGCAATGAGAGCAAACGCAATCCCTTTGACACGAAACTCCCTGTCGAAACTTGCGAAAGAACACATGTGGAGGTTTGGACCGAATCGTTGGTGGCAGTGTTGGCGGACGAGAAACGTCTGTCGTAGGGGAGGGTGCAACAACCTGGTCAGGAGAAGGTAGCAACACGATCTGATGACCTTCCCATTCAAACTTGTAAGTATTCTTTGCACCATCATGTAGCACTTTATGATCAAACTCCCAAGGTCTGCCTAAAATCAAGTGGCTCACATCCATTGGTGCGATGTCAAAATAAGATTGTCCTTGTAGAAGGGCCCAATGGAAAAAGAAACCAGCGAACGGTGAGACAAACGGAGATCGACACCATCATGAAGCCAAGTAAGCGAGTACGGCGTAGGGTGTGCTTCAACTGGCAAGTCTAGCTTTTGAACCGCAGATTCTGAAATAACATTACGACTACTTCCCGAATCAACGATAAATGTGCAAACCCAGCTGCGGATGGTACAAGTGGACTTAAAATTATTGGTACGCAACCAATTATTGGTGTGTTTAAGAGGCACAACACAAATACGCCGAGACACCAATGCAATCCCTTGGTCACCCAATGTGTGATGTTCCTTGCCGTCGTCTCCTCCATTGTCGTCATCAACAGAATCATAAACAACATGCTGAGAATCAAAGGCGTCGTCAGTCACCAGAGATCGTCGTTGCTGCTTCGGGCAAGCTGTCTGACGATGACCCATCTCTCCACAAGAAAAGCAGCGCAGTGCATTACGAGTAGAACGCTTCACTCCGTTCTCATCTTCACAAAAGCCAAGCTTGGAGTCTATTTTCGGCTGATCAGCAGAGTCAAGAGGGGAAGGAGCGGTTGAGTTACTAGCCTGCTCCGTAGAACATGATCGGGAAGAGGTCCATGACGATACTCGCTGTTGTTGTTCGAAGGAGGCTGCTCTTCTGTGGGCTTCAGCGATCGTGGTAGGGTCAAACTGCGCCAAGGAGTTCTGCAAATGGGACCGTAAACCACCAATAAAATGTGAGACTAACTGGGTTTGACTATCAGCAATGTCATTCCGAGTTAAGAGCAAGTAGAATTCTTTAGCGTACTCATCAACAAACTGTGCTCCTTGTTTTAAATTCTGTAACTTGGTATACATCGTGCGATCATAGTTGTGAGGCAGAAAAGTGTCCTTGAGTTTCTTTTTGAGCTTCTCCCAAGTTCGTACCGGGTCTTGACCATTGCGGGAGCGGGTTGCTTTCAATTGCTGCCACCAAGATGCAGCATGTCCTCGGAAATGTGTCGCAACCAGTGGCACTCGACGTTCGTCAGGAACGCTTTTGAAGTCGAGAATTTCTTCCACAGCAACGATCCAGTCTAGTAAAGAATCACCCTGAATTCCTCCATGAAACTTTGGGATATCCACACGAAAACCATTATCCCAGCGTGTGTCAAACTGGCATTGTTCTTGTTGTCGAAACATGGCCAATTCCTGCTGTTGTTGACCATGAAGCACAATCTGGTTGTTTGGTTCTTCATGCGGTTGTTGTAGGTGTTGATCAGCAATTGCGGCAGGCAGCGGATTGACAGGACGCAAGTGCTGTGAAAGAGCTTGCGTTAAGGCATTAATGGCTTCCAGCGTTTCTCGGTGAGAAGCAAGTAACGTGTCGCAAAACTCCACCCAATTGATGGTGTTATCAGCAGCTTTGCCATCAAAGGTTTCTGGTTTAGGAGGCATGATAAATCTTTGCCAGGAACGACAAGAATCTGATACCAACTAGTGTAGAGGCGGAAGCTTAAAAGGAGAGAGATGTGCTCTATTTTTAGGTTTGCAAAACAGAGTGTCGTAGAACAGGGGAAACGAGAACGTGACGTAGATGGAGCGAGGGTGGAGACGAAGGTACGGTAGAGACGAAAGTGTAATGAGACGTAACCGGAGCGGGAGTCCTCCTCCCAGGGCTTAGACAAGCTCTTTTTGGGTAATTTAAATTGCCTCTTTTGGGGTTTCTTATTCACTTCAAATCAATGATGTTGATACAATGATTTGCGACTCTATTTAAAGACAAAAACCAAGAGATTTGTCCTAATCCTAACGCAAACGAGATACGTCGTAGAACTTATCTCAAAACAAAAATAAAGCCAAAACCAAAATAAAAGAAAAGCTTGTGGAACACGTAACACCAAAACCGACTCTATGTTCCATGGCCCATTAACACCAAGGATGCGCTGCATCATCTTTGAATCGAGTGCTTGTGTATTCACCTCCATTATCTGTTCTGAACACTTTGATCTTTGTATTAAATTGGTTAGACACATAATTTTGAAAGTTCACAAATGCATCATCACACGATCCTTTGCAGGAAGTAATGTTATCCTAGTATATTTGGCTTTTTCATCGATAAAACTCACAAAATACTTGTTGTTGTCCCTAGATATGCATGGTGATGTCCAAACATCCGAGTGAACTAGATCAAAGCATTTTTCATAGATAGTAGAGGATTTAGGGAAAACAGTCTTACAGTGCTTACCAAGAATACAAGCTTCACAACTAGAGTGATCAAAAGATACATTAGGCATCATCAGTTCAAGTGCACGAGAATGAGGATGACCTAATCTAGCATGCCACATAGCACTAAAAGAAACTCCTAAACAACTAGTAAAGAAAGATTTAGAAGAACTTGGTGAGAAATCATCAAGGATGTAAAGGTCATCTTTGCTACCACCTCCTCCAAGTAGATTTCCAGTCTCAATATCCTGAAAGTGAACATCATTAGGCCCAAAGATAGCATAAAAATTTAGATCATTTGTTGCCCTTTTTACAGAGAGAAGGTTAGATGTAAACTCAGGCATATAAAATGCCTTTGAGTTTTTATCAAAAAGCTTTAAGTTACTAATTCCTTGAACTGGTATTCTATCTCCATTTGTGATTATAACATTGCCTCTAGCCGGTTTAATATCATCAAGTAAGCTCGAGTTACTAATCATATGGTGTGATGCACCTGAATCAACATCTAGAGTCCTACTTGAGCTATGAGTGAAGAATGTTTTACCAGAGTCCTTCATAGCGGCTAAAGACTTGAAGAGAGCTTCCAGATCTGATTTCTTCACATAGTCTCCAAATGCCATCTCCTCTGCCTTCTTTGATGTGCCTGCTGCACTTTGTTCAGCCTTGACTTGTGTTATATTCGCTCTTGGCTCCTTGTTCGTGATGGTTGGTCTGAGGTGAGGATGCAGGAACCAGCACTTATCCTTGGTGTGATTTTTACGTTTGCAGTGTTCACATCCCCCCTTTGATCGTTTCTCCTCAGGTCGGTAGGCCCCTTTGTTTGCCATGGAGAGCCCTCCTTTCTCGCTAAAGAGACCTAGGGAACCCTGTTCCTTCTGAATCTGGGAGCAAACATCATCGAGACTTGGCAGTTTATCCGACCTCAGGATATTTTTTATGAGGTCGTTAAATGTTGGATTCAGAGTAAGAAGAAGAGCAAAGACCTTGTCATGTTCCCTTCTTTCGTTAAGAACCACAGGATCCATGGTGTTCGGTCTGAGCATTTCAATTTCTGCCCACAAAGACCTAAACTTCCCGAAATGTTTGTTGAACTCCATATCCTCTTGAGTTAAATCATTGATAACCTTCTTGACTTTAAAGACTCTAGTGAGATTGGAGATGCTGCCAAAGACATTTTTGAGAGTCTCCTATAGCTCACTTGCAGTCTCACAATATGAGTAAGCTTCGAGAATAGGAGCCTCAAGCGAGTTTTGAAGTATGGCAAGGACAGTATGATCTTCTTGAAACCATTTAGCTTCTTCTTCGAGTTTAGCTGCCTCCTCATCTTCTTTTATGGTTTCTTTACCATCTTCTTTGGTGGTCTTCGTTGGTACTCTGGTTCCTTCAATGTGACTCCAGAGTTCACGTCCACAAAGTGCAGTTTTGGTAGTTCTTGACCACAGGAGGGAGTTTCCTCCCTTAAGAACAGTAGGTAGAACAAGTGGTTTTGAATTTTCCATGTTCAAATGGTATGGTCCGTTGAGCAAATTTTCAGAATGAGTGAAAACAGAGAGATTTAAGATAAAACGAGAAGAGAATAAGGGTAGTAACAAACAAGAGTAAGAGAATAGAAGAATTGGGTTGTGAAGGATCAATAACCTAGCTCTGATACCATGTTAGACTTGCGGAAGTAGAATAGTACAGAAAGTAAAAGAGAATTAACACAAAGAATAGACTTCACAGATTAGTTATTTACAAATGTATGTTACAGACCATATATAGATTCAACTACAGCATATAGCCGTTACAGAGACATTAAGAAGAAAGGGACATAAAGTGACTTTGCTCTGCAGAACGTCTATGATGAGAGTGACCTGTGATCCTTGTTTGACTCGTTGATCTCGTCAACCAAGGTAACATGTGACTTCTTCCTACGACACCCTGCAACTCTGATCTGTTCTAGATCCTTCTCTTCCTCCAATATATCTTGATATCATAAGGCCTCTGTTCTTATTCACTTACATGGACCGCAACCCATTAGTAATCACTTGTACGGATGTCCGTACGGACAGTCGTACGGATACTCTACCTTAATGCATTGGTCTCGTATCCTCCTTGAACAATATATATAATTCAAATACATATATGAGCATCAAATTTCTATTCAGCCTAATCTTTTTGTATATTATAAATTCAATATCTTTTTTTGAGAAAAAAATTCAATATCTCTCAACTTCAAACATCCATTTAGTTTATCTAACAACAGTAAATAAAATATATTTAGTTTTATCAAAAAAAAATATAACTTATCTTGTTTCGGTGGCAGCTGCAGCGATTATAAAATCCTACATATTTGGTGACATGTCAAGTGTCTCGATGATAAAGATTAGTGTAGTAGTGGATATAAGGTTTTTAGTGAAATAATGCCACCCAAATCTTGTCAAAAATCGTATATATAAGTTTATTGGTACAGTGGTCAAAACTAAAATGTATAACAATTTCTTACGTATCCGAGAGATGTTACGGTTGATCAGATGTTATTAGATGTCTGTTCATAATTTGGAATCCATATATACATTTTCAAGTACAATTATGAAATAAATCCTGAACTTGCCACTTATTTACAAAACTGCCATTGAGTTAATTTAAAAAAAAATTCGGATTGGGTTTGAAAATTATATATTATTAACAGATCAGGGTCCAAGCTTTTTTCATTTATACATCTTGCAATTAAGACATCAGACCAATATTTTTGGGCCCGAACGAGCCCAATTTTTTTTTCTTTTTTTCCATTGAATTGTTTTTAGAAGCTAATATATTACTAATATTAAAATTTTCAAACAAAACTAATAAGAATCAATTGATGTGTTACATAATAAGAATCAATTAATCGACTTGCACAACTCTAAAACAAAAATCTTACATAATATAGGAATAAAACAACAAATAATACAAATTCAAATTATATTATAGTCATATATTTTAAATTTATAATATATTATGTAATACTATTATCTTTACACTGTAAATGAAATAGAAAAATTAAAAAATAGTTTATTTGTTGACTAAATAAAATTTAATGAACATTAAGGATATATATAATAAACCACACCATATAGTAAATAGAAATTATACACTACATAATTATAGTTAATTCAACAAATACAAAAAATATTATTTACATATATATATATATATATATGTAATATAATTAATAAAAAAAACATCTTAGTTTTTAAACAACAATATATCCCCGCGGTGTACCGCGGGTGAATATCTAGTTATATATACATTTTTAAAATCGTGCCACTGTAGATTAATAAATGCAAATTTATCTGAGTTGTTGCGCAAATATAGTGTCATAATCATGTTGGTAAATAAAACTTGCGGCTTTATTCTTTCAAGTATCGATATTTGCATTAAGTAAAGTAAAGTTTGGTATATATACCTTATTGTGTTTTTCCCAGCCCCTTTAAACCGTGCTAATTAATGATGTAGTTTGCTGATTTGCTCTCTAGTGGACAAAACTCTCCTCCTATGCAGCTATGCTCTTTAGTTGTTTTCAACCCATAATTTTTTTTCTCGTAATAATACTTTTGATGGGGGATAAGTCCTCGGGTGTTTCACCAAAAACAAAAACCCAGGAATTTTCCAACCAACGAACAAATTCAACAGTTCAAAAGTAATAATCTTTCTGTTTATTTTTATTTGTCGTTTTAGAGTTAACTTTTTTTTGTTTCATATTACTTCACATGTGAGTGTGATTTAGGCTGCAAATATTTGCACGGTTGAAAAAGTTGAATAGGTTAAAAAAAATTATTCAACCAATTCTCACCATTTGCATTGTAAAGGTTGAAGAAGTTGGAAAAAACTATTTAGTCCGTTCAATCCAAAAAGTTGAAAAAATAAACTAATCTTACAGTAAAAATCTTCAACTTGTTCAACCACTATTTTGGAAATGAATGAATTGAATATTATTCAACCCAATTTTATTCAACCCATTTTCTAATTTTGTTCAATTTTGTGCATCCATTTGCAGCCTTAGAGTAGCATCTCCATCAATGGTACATTGCATATTTTAGCATTAAAAGAAAAAGAAAATATAAATAGGAGAGAGATTTTTTTTTATAGGAAAAGAGAGGAAGTTTTTTTGAACATAAAAAGAAAAATGTGGTTTTTTTTTGGACATGAAAAGAGAAAGTTAGATGATCTTCTTAATTAAAAACTTCTAAAATACCAATAAAAAATCTAGATACACATGTCAACATATATATGGTTCAAAAACAAAAAGTATACCTCAAAATATAATCTTATAATTAAGATACCTATTATTTTTTATTATAATAAACTATTAATATTATTTTGTTCAGATTTAAGGGTATTTTAATAATATATTTAATACTATAGTTTAGTAATATAATTAAATTTGAAACTGTTACAATAATTGGATCAGTTATAAATGAACAAGTGGCAAAAGAGGGTATCTAGATAAAGAACCGATCGTTTCTCTCTTTTTCCAATTTTTACCATTCTTCCTTTTTAATGTTAAGATACACCTTTCAAAAACTGACGGTGGAGCTGCCCTAATCACCACTACAAGGCTCCGGTCAAATCGAATTTATTTAATGCGCAGTTAAAACGCCGCCGAGCTTTTGTACCAAAAAAAAAAACAATTCTTTCCAAATTTGTTGAGTGTTCACAAAAATGGTCGGTAAAAAGTGAATATTCAAAGTGATGGGCTGTTAGCTAAGCAAAAGAAATGGGAATGGCTGCATGGGCAACCATGGGCAAAGAAAAGGAGTGTTCGTTTTCACTTTTAATTTCAATTTACTAGTGTCTCATCATAGTAACAAAGTCATCGTTATCGTATATATGTCTATTATTATTTCATTTTACAACAAACATACATATTATAACCAAAAAGATGGTTTTGGGGTCAAAATGGAAATTCAATCATTATGTCAACAAGTTTTCACACTAAGCTAAGGCATAATTAATACGAATATATCGCATACAGCTGCCACCATTGCTATCTTACGCAGATCAATCTGATGTAGCAGCTTAGGTTATATCTTCATACAGATAATAGTAAAATCAATAATAATTCGATCGATAGTAGTCAACTTCCATGTTCCAGGATTAGTAACTCGCACATATGAATCATGTATGTGTGTTATATTATCTTACCGACCAGTTTTTCACTTTAATCGGACATTTTTCGTTTAAAAAAAAAAGACAGAACGATTAGGTTTTAAATGTGAATCGATCATTTTTATTTAAAATATTAATTCGCACGTGAAAAACAACTTTGGCTTTCTTTTACCACACGGCGCTGTATGATTGGCTCTATTATAAAGTTAAATAAAAAAAAATATTATGATCCTAATAATTACTAGCACTATAAATACGTAGACACACTCTAGGTTGCATGACTCACAAATCAACCATAGTCACTTATTCTTTCTTCTTATTTTTGAGCAAATTTTGTTTCTTCCTTTCATATTGTGAGAATGTCGAAAACCAATATGAAAGTATGCAATAATTATTTTCTGGTCGATCCGACCAAAGCAAGTTTTCTTGATCTCCTTCTTCTTTTGTTTTCCTCCAACCTAACCAGCGCAAGATTCATCGATTCTCCTCCGGATACGCTCAAAAGTTTCCGGAGAAGTTTCACGAGTCGATGGATCATTGTGTTGGCCATTTTGCTTCAGAAGGTTTTAATGCTCTTAAGAAAACCCGTGGCAATCCTAGGTGGTTTTCTAACGTATTCCCTCAATCTTCTTATGGCAAATGGTGGCTTCTTCAAGATGATACTAAACCTTTTGACAGGTGAGAAATCTAACAATATAGTTTACCTTTACTTCTTCAGTTTTTTTTCCCTTCCTTTTCGTGCATATGATATAAAGTATCCCAAAAAAACTTAGATATGTAAAATCATTCCAAAGATGTCAAGGACCAAATATCATATTGAGTTTCCACATATTAATATTCCCCATGGAATTTTGGACAAGGAGGACCAATGACACTAATTACCTCATATCAAACGGATTCGAGACAGACCGAAGATTTCTACATGCAAGACGCTATAGCACATATCAAAACCCAAAAAGATTTAACACTATTTAATCAAGAACTTAGTTTGGTTAAAAAACAAAACAGAGTTTAATCTCTTATAAGGTCTTAAGAATACTATTTAAATTTGGAGACAAACTAATCCAACTATTTTGGTTTTTGTGGATGGTGTTTCACAAGTATTTTTACAGGACTAACTCAAAGACTCGAACTTGTTACAGGAAAGCTGGTGAAGCCTGATAAATCATCCGCGGCATATACGTCGTTTATAGGATGCTCAGATCGAAGAGTTGAACTTGACGAGAAGATAAATGTTGGTACCGTCGAATACAAGGCGATGCTATCAATGATGGCTTCTAAGATCGCTTATGAGAGCAAACCTTTCATCACTTCCGTCGTCAAGAACACTTGGAAGGTTAACTTCATTCTCCTCTTCTTCTCCTTCTTTTAATTAGGGTTATCTGTCTTATACTCTCATCAGTATAATTGTATAAATAATCCTTCTTATTATTGGAGAAAAATGTAAGCAAAAGTTACAGGATCTATAAAGTATAAAAATGTAATTACATTCTCTTTCTTATCATATACAAAAATCTTTGCGTTTTGTTTCTCATGGCTAATAATCACATTAAATTATAAACACGGTAAATTAATGTACTTTACTTTCATGTTTGTTTTACGTCTCACTCTCACTGTGTGGTTTCTATCCTGTGATGCAGTTGGACTTGGTGGGTAACTACGACTTTTACAACGGTAATTTAAAAGCTATTTTTTTTTTTTTGGTACCAGCTATGCTTTATATTTCTTTAGGAAATGTTATTATTTTCCCATTTCAGAGCTTAGGGCACTATCTGTGTGAGATTTTGGATTAATTTAACTTCTTTTGGTGTATAAATAATTAAAGCCAGTTAAATCAATTTAATCATCCATATAGAAAACAAAACCTTGAAGTTCTACGTAGGACAAGCATACTCGTAGTAGGGTGAAAAAAAAAAAAAAAAGAGAGAGACGTAAAGTTAAAACTTTTATCAAAGAAAAGGAAAGAAAAATAAAAGAAAGAAGTAAAGATCTTTCAGTTTTCCAATGAAAAGAAATCATATAAATGCCTTTCATTTTCTCAATTTTGATAATACGACAGAAACAAGTCTACGAGATCATCATCATGATGCTTATAAATGTCAAATAGCCAAATAGGTCTCTCTATGTTCCATATCGAGTTGTACAAAAATGAATGCCAACTATGCAAGAGACCCTACTGATTATAAATGTGTCATCTGTCGGATAAATAATAGACGCATATTTAATGATGAATGTAGAATAGAAATAACAATTACATGTGTCTTTAGTTTTAGTGATAGAACTTTTTTAGATTGCATTTAAATTAACCATCTAAACAAGTTTACTATTTATATTAATAATATAGTTAAAATAATGCTAGATTAACTCAATTTCTACGAGTACGTTTATTTGTTGGAATTCCATGTAAAGTTTAGGAGGCATAAATTTTAATTAAGACTAGGAGTAAGTCAATAACTGTGGTACTAAATTTATCAAAATTTAAAGATGTTTAAAATTAAGATCTGAGTATCCACGGATCTAAAAAGATAGTATGTATATTTATTTAGTTTATAACTTACATACATATTCCACAAAATTTAAACTCGATTTATAATAATAAACATGATGATGATAGTAAAATTTCTTAGGTTTACATAGTATTTTAAATTTTAATTAGGGTATATATATATATATATAAGTGTTTGTTAAACTTTAGTATTTAGTATATTAAAAAATAAATTTCCAAATATTAGAAGTTTATAATTTATTTTTTTTTTTCAAAATTTTAATCTCTGCATAGAACGTAACGTAAGAACTTAAGTTTACATATTATTTTAAAACTATGTTTATGATTTTCTTTGTTAGTCTGGTGCATCTCTGGCTAATATTCTAACAGAATTGGATAATATGTTGATTGTAATTTTTGTTTAACCTTTTTTTTTTTTTTATCATGTCTTAAGTATTCTCAAGGGAATAAATATAAGATTCCAAAAAAAAAAAAAAAAAAAGAGAGAGGACAAATATAATAAGAATAAAACTGGTGACCCAAAATCTAAGTCACGTGTTTTGTCCGAGTTTAGCAGCTAAGATTCTTAAAGTCAAATGCTGCATGATAGTAGTTCGATTTTTTTCTTTTAATATTATAGTAAATCAATTTACAGGAAAAAAGAAAAAAAAATAAAATAGTAACTTTTTCTCTTCAAAATTAATCGTTACTTTAACGATTAAACATAAAAGTTATATATTGAAATATAAAGATTAACGTCAATCAATATTTCTTTTTTCCATGCAATTATTGATTCTAAAATTCTTCTTTTTTTTTTTTTTCTTTTCTAGAAAGATCTTATAAGTGTTACTATCTTTTCTATTCATACAACATCAAATTTACTTCTCGATATATATTTATGTATTTATGCATAACCTTGAAATAGTTTGAATAAAATAACATTAAAAGTCCCTAAATTCTAAGTTTGTATTTCTGTGGTCAGTTTTCCAAGAAAGTAAATTGACGCAAGCCTTCGTGTTTAAGACGTCGAGCACCAACCCAAACCTCATCGTCATCTCCTTTAGAGGAACTGAACCTTTCGAGACTGCTGATTGGTGCACTGATCTCGACGTCTCTTGGTACGTATACGTTCCATATATAGGTCTACATCAATACATATTTACTCTTATTAATTCATATATACTTCCAAATTTTAAATTAGGTACGAGATGAAGAACGTTGGCAAAGTCCACGCAGGATTCTCGAGAGCTTTAGGTCTCCAAAAAAATGGATGGCCCAAGGAAAACCTAAGTCTCCTACACCAATATGCTTACTACACCATCAGACAGATGCTTAGGGACAAGCTTGCCAAAGACAAGAACCTTAAGTTTATTCTAACAGGCCACAGCCTCGGGGGAGCATTAGCTGCTCTTTTTCCGGCGATTTTAGCGATTCACGGTGAGGATGAGCTGCTAGATAAGCTAGAGGGAGTCTACACGTTTGGACAGCCACGTGTAGGAGATGAAGACTTTGGGGAGTTTATGAAGGATGTCGTGAAAAAGCATGGGATAGAGTATGAGAGATTTGTCTATAACAATGATGTTGTGCCTAGAGTGCCTTTTGATGACAAGATTTTGTTCTCATACAAGCACTATGGACCATGCAATTGGTTCAACAGTCTTTACAAAGGAAAGGTAAAATAAAGTAGCCTCAATCCAATTATTTGTTTTTTTCTTGCTAAATTATTTAAAAAGACGTAGAAAAAAAGAGAGTGAATATTTAAAGTTGACATGAAGAAACTTTAAATTTTTCTTTTTAAAGAATTGTCCATTTTCACATGATAGTTAGAAGGTAGCAACTTATCTATGTTTAGTTTCCTAATTGTCTTTTTCTTTTAAGAGACTAAATTAGGCAACATTTTTTACTAAAACTAATTACAATGTGGTTCGTATTTTAAAAAGTTAAAAAGTACGTACGTCTGTAATTAAGTGATCTTAAACCCTAATTCTCTATATATAAAGCTAAATTTTATGAATCCAAAAATTAGATCTTAAATCCGAAAACTGTATTTCTTAATTTTTATATAGAAAATTGTCTATTTTTTAGTTTACACGTTTTTAGCAATTTTTCTAGATTGTTCCTTTTTATATTCACTATTGGTGCATAATTATGAATGTTTACGCTGATTAGGTAAGAGAAGATGCACCGAATGCGAACTACTTCAACTTGTTGTGGTTAATACCGAAGCTGCTGATTGGTCTGTGGGAGTTTATAAGAAGTTTCATATTACAGTTTTGGAAAGGTAAAGAGTACAAAGAGAATTGGATGATGAGATCGGTTAGGATTTTGGGAATAGTAATCCCTGGTGGCTCTAACCATTTCCCATTTGACTATGTCAACTCCACACGTTTAGGAGGCTTGGTTCGACCTCCTCCTCCTACTACTACTCCTGAGGATAAACTTGCCCTCATTGCTTGAATAATCCTACCCACTTTATCTGCTCTTAATGAGTTCAATAATTGTACAAGAGCTTTAATTTATTATGTGTTATATGTCTTGTGTATGTGTGATTTTCTTCATACCATATGTACGTTGTTAACACTATATATCTACATTTCTTCAAGTTCTGAATTAGAGTAAGATAGAACCAGGTACAAAGTATTTCTCATGGTCCTCATGGATTATACTGTCACCTTTTGTTTATTTTTTTTTGGTCACCACACTATCTCCATTTAATTTCGCTTTCCTACATACAATTTCCAAGTTTTGAATCGAGTGATTATACATAAATAAAATAAAATAAAAATCATCTAAAAATTTACATTCATTCATATTAACCCCTTTACACATGGTAGTAAAATTGCACCTGAATCTTGCAAGATTGATTAGAGAATAAATTATCTTTTTTTGGATGGCAGATAAATTATAGAAGGTCATGTCCTGGTCTTCTTGAGATTCTTATCTTCGTTAGATGCCTCTTATATGTGGTAGATCTTTCAATGAAAAAGTGATGTATATATGCGATATGCCTCTCTTTTTTTGGCTAAAAATGCGATGCCTCTTTTATGTGGTGGATTGGTGGGTCTTACGCTGACATGATGCCTAATGTATATATGCATGGCGTTACAATGATGTCTATCTAATTGTGGAATCATCCCAAATTATTACAAATTTTATTTCACATATACACAATAGAAAATTAAAGTAAAATGTAATGATCGACTCTAGACTTAAGTCTTGATTGATGAGGCGTGTAGAAAATGCGTATAGCACTTTCGTCTATATTCTAGTTACTGCTTCGAATTCAACTAATTATGATGTAGAACATTACTTTGTTTTGACTTTTTGACATCCAAATTTCCACATCACTCATAACAAGGTTCTGAGTTTTTTCTTTCTTTTGTTCAGATGCGTCTTTGCTGTGTGGTAGATCTTTCTAACTCTCTCCGTCGTTCTTTCACATTGCCATCATTTCGTTTTTAAACAAAGCAATATATTTTTGTTTTTCAAATAAACTATACTCTTATGATAGAGTTTCGGAAAGTGTAAAAACATTACCCAATTAGATTTAGACATTTTGTCATCACATATATAAGAAATTCCAAATTCAAAGGGATTGCTTTGATCTCTTTTTTTTGGGAAAGGTAAATAAAACATCTCTTGTTGGGATAAGATTGAAGAAGCCTTGAGTTAAAAGACAAGTCCTAATCCTAAAATAGTTATGTTTAGAAAGAGATAAGGTTCAAAGTACTTACGAGTTATCTAAGTACTAATAGTTCCTACTAGGATTAGGAATAGAAAAGTGTTATATAAGGATATGTTGAGATGTGACATAACTTATGAGGTTTTGTGAGAAGAGAGATTGAGAGCTTAAGTTTTGAGAGATTTTCTTAAGCTAAATAAAAGTGAGTTGTGCTTTTAATTCTTTGTGTTCTTACAAAACTTCTGTTCTAGATTTGGTATCAGATCTTGAATCTTTTACCTAGAAAACATGTCTGAGCTAACCGTAGCAACATCACGACCTAAAGAAGGAGGATGATCTCCTTCTATTGTTTGTCCTATGCTAACATCGACTAATTACACCGTGTGGGCAATGAAGATGAGAATTGCTCTTCGAGTACACAAAGTCTGGGATGCCATCGAACCTGAAACTGAGCAAGTTAATTCAGACCATAATGATATAACTATGGCTCTTTTATTTCAATCAATACCTGAAAGTCTAACGCTTCAAGTTGGAGAACTTGATACGGCGAAGAAGGTGTGGGAATCAATTCGGTCTAGGAATGTTGGAGCTGAAAGAGTTCGAGAAGCTAGACTCCAAACTTTGATGGCAGAATTTGAAAGGTTAAAGATGAAAGAATCTGAAACTATTGACGATTTTTCTGGAAAGCTAGCTACGATATCTTCACAATCTGCTGCCCTAGGAGCTAACATAGAAGAGTCGAAGATAGTCAAGAAATTTATGAGCAACCTTCCTCGGAAGAAATTCATTTAGATAGTTGCTTCTCTAGAACAGGTTCTAGATTTAAACACCATCAGCTTTGTAGACATTGTTGGCAGACTGAAAACTTATGAGGAACGAATTCGTGAGGAAGAAGATGCTCAAGAGGAACAAGGAAAACTGATGTACACGGAGTCACAACCTAGTCAGCACTACTCAGATTCACAAACGAGTCAGCAATACAAAGATTACAGTAATGAATCTGGAGGACTTAGAGGACGAGGTCGAGGTGGAAGATCGTTCTATAGAGGACGAGGAAGAGGACACTACGGAGGAAGAAATATGTCTCAAGTTACATGTTTTTGATGTGATCAAACTGGCCACTTTGCTTCACATTGTCCAGATCGCTTGCTCAAGCTGCATGAAACAGAGGAGAGTAACAACAAAGATAAAGATACAGAGGATGCAGAAGAGTTTTTGAAGCACGAAGTGGTCTACCTAAATGAGAAAGATTGTATACCAAGCAAATACGAGAAGGATCGCATATCAAGTAAGGTTGAGATGACTGCAGGAAGTGATAACATATGGTACCTCGATAATGGAGCCAACAATCATATGACAGGCGATAGAAGATATTTCAACAAACTTGACAATTCTATAACTGGTAAAGTCCAATTCGGTGATTACTCTAGGATTGACATTCGAGGAAAAGGAACAATTACTTTTGTTGACCAGAATGGAAAATCGAGAACTATGACAGACGTGTATTTCATACCTGATCTCAAGAGCAATATTATAAGTTTAGGTCAGGCCACCGAAGCAGCGTGCGACATTCGACTGAGAGGAAATTACTTAACTATGAGAGATGAAGAAGGAAACTTGCTCGTGAGAACAGAGAAATCTAAAAACAGGTTGCACAAGGTTCAGATGAGACTTCAAGACAATACCAGTTTGTATCTTATGGATGTAAGTGAGCCAAGTAAGTGGCATGCGAGGTTAGGACACATCAACTATGCAACCTTAACTTCAATGCTGTCGAAGGAACTTGTTTTACGAGCACCAAAGGTTTCTGCTGGAATAGAAATCTGTAGATCGTGTCTTCTTGGGAAGCAAACAAGGCGCGTATTTCCTCAGGCAACTATGTTTCAAGCTAAGCAAAGATTAGAACTTATACATGGTGATATGTGTGGCCCTATTACACCAAGTACACCTGCTGGGAACAGATATGTCTTCGTGATTATTGATGATTTCTCCCGTTACATGTGGACGATGCTACTAAAAGAAAAAGGAGAAGCCTTTCACAAATTTCAGAAGTTCAAAGCTATGGTTGAGAAGGATGTTAATGAAAAAATTCAGACCTTTAGAACAGATAGAGGAGGAGAGTTTGTGTCTACAGAGTTTAATAATTTTTGTGAAGAAGCAGGCATTAAGAGACACTTAACAGCACCTTACACTCCACAATAGAATGGTGTTGTGGAGAGACGCAACCGGACCTTGATGGAGATGACAAGAAGCATCTTAAAACATATGAACATGCCTAACTATCTTTGGGGGGAAGCTCTTAGACACTCTACCTACTTATTGAACAGAGTATCAACTCGAGCATTGAAGGATATGACACCTTATGAACTTTTCAGAGACAAGAGACCTACAGTCGAACACATTAGAATTTTCGGGTGTATTGCTTATGCGAAAGTGGAGAAACCGAATCTAAAAAAGCTTGATGATCGAACAAGAGAGCTAGTCCTTCTCAAGCTAAAAAGTTGTGCTTTTAATTCTTTGTGTTCTTACAAAACTTCTGTTCTAGATCTCTTTGTTCTCAAACTAAATTAAGCAACAAATTAATAATTATAATAATATCAGCTAATTAGAAATACAAGGTCAATTAGTTTTCTTCTATCAAAGTGAGTTCTTTTTGTAGCTTTCCTAATTTTTGCGAAAACTGATGTGTCACTGCTAGAGAGCTCGAGAAACATTTAACATAAAAATCCTTAAATTTTCTACTTAATTACATTAACATGCCACTATATTTAAAAAAAAACAATTAACTGAATAATATTTAGATATGTCATCAATTCTTACACAAATTTAATTATTACATATTAAAATTAATAAAATAATTACATACTATTTTATGTCAAAATTTCACTAAAATTTACTTACAAATATACAAGTCAATGATATATTATTTTTAAGAAATCAATATAAAATATTGATTTCTTAAAATCAATATAAGTAAAATAATCTAAAAAGGCTATAAATACATATAAATTTAATACAATTAAAGAACATATAACTTATTAAACATATAAATTATTAACAAAATAATATATAAAATGTTATTTTTATGTTAGTATTATTACCATAATAATTTAAATAAAAAGCTTTCAATAGTTATTATAATTGATTATAAAAAGAAATATATTACCCCTGAATTATCTCCAACTCATTAAAAGAAACTTAATTCCCAATAAATATAGATTTATATATATTCATAAATAAATATAAAAATGACAACAAATTAGGGGATATCATGATGTGTGATTATTTATAAACATCTAACTATGTAAACTAATTAATCACAATATTTAGTTGAATTATTCATTAAAAATGGAAATATTGATAACCAAATAGGAATATACGTTTTAAGTGTACATTAATCAATGTGCTATTAAAAAGGAATGAGACAATAACCCTTATCATTATAAATAAAAATAGTACCCAAAAAAATCATAATATATTTAAAATGAGTGATTATTAGATTATGAAAAATTGTTGTAGTTACTCGATTAACCATAAATATAAAAATTTGATTTTTAAAGCACACAAAAATATATATATATATATATATATATATATATATATATCCATAAATTGTAACATTTTATAATTTTTCTTTACCACGTTCACATAATTCACGGGTGAAATGTATTCTTACACGAATATGTTGATTTTGAAATTTCATTAATTTTTTTCATAACGGTTTTTTTGGTAATAATCCGTTATTTATGGAAAATATTAACAAACCGACTAACTCAAAATATTTAAATAGCCTAATCACAAATATTAAATCAATAAATTAGATTATCTTCAGAAAATTTAGTTTAGAATCTGATTGTTACTAACATATAATTAAAGTAATTAACTAAACTATCGAGTAATTTAGTATACGTTGTTATGGTTACATAAGAAACATGCAAAATTGTTATGATTACAAAATAAAACATAAAAGAACATGTTGCAATAAATAGTAACATTTTGTCAATATTTTATCTTCCACATTTAATGATTTCACGGGTGAAACATATTTTTTACACGAAAAAATGCAGTTTTGAATAAATAAATAAAAAACTTTATTACATATTATGTTTGATACAAACAAATATTGGTTCTAAAATAATAATTTTACTTGTAATAATTTTCTTTAAATCGATTTATCTCGCACATAGTGCGGGTTGTAAATTACCGACCAAATACGGTAGTCGTTAATTAGCGACCATTATACGATTCAATGGGAAGAGTTTAATTTAGTCGCCTCAGTGTAGCTAATTTGACGACTATTTAGGGACTCCAGCGGTGATTCGATAATTTGGCGATTACATAGTGACTATTTCAATGAGTCGGTAATATGACGACTACATAATGACTAATGTGGCGAGTCGTAGACATGTCAGCAAAAAATAAACATGTTTGTTTCGTTTTGTGGGGGTTGGTGAGCCATTTTTTGGCGACTGTCAAGGGTAGTCACCGTACGGTCGGGGTGTAGTCGGTAATTAGTTGCCTAAATCTCTATATATACAAAACCCGTCGTGTCTTCTCCCATTCATAGAAACATGAGCTTAAAGAAGAAGAAAAAAACGACGGTGAGAGAAAAATAAAAGCGATAGTGAGAGATCTTTATTAATGTCGGAAAGTTCTAATTATAGTCATTTTCGGAAATGGATGTATAAGAGGCTTGATGAGGACGAGGAATTTCACGGAAGAGTTCAGCACTGGGGTGGAGAAAAGTTATTATGAGTGAAAAGTTAGTGGATTCGGTTTGTTAAATGTTGACTAATTATTTACCAGAATGAAACCATGCTACCGGTTCACATTATGAGACAGAAAAATTGATGCGCAATTTAGGCCTCCCGTATCATACAATTGATGTTTGTATTAACAATTGTATGATATATTGGAAAGATGACGAAAAGAAAGATAAATGTCTATTTTGTGGTGCACAAAGATGGAAGTCTAAGGAGGGCCGATGTCGAACCAAAGTACCATATAGTCGTATTTGGTATCTGCCTATTGATGATAGATTGAAGAGAATGTATCCAAGCCACAAGACTGTGGTAGCAATGAGATGGCATGCTGAGCACCAAACAAATGAGGTAGAAATGAATCATCCTTCTGATGCAGTGAAGTGGAGGTATTTCAAGAACAAAATCCTCGGTTTTCCAAAGAACCTCGTAACGTGTATCTTGGATTATCTACCAATGGGTTCAATCCATTTGGCATGTCTCGTAATCATTCTTTATGGCATGTGATCTTGACACCATATAATTTATCACTTAGTATGTGCATGAATACAGAGTATTTGTTTCTTACAATGCTGAATTCTGGGCCAAATCATCCGCGAGCTAGTCTATATATATTTCTCTAACCTCTTATTGAGAAGTTAAAAAAGTTGTGGTCTACTGGAGTTGATGCGTACGATGTGTCGTTGAGTCAAAATTTTAATCTAAAAGCAGTGTTGATGTGGACGATCAGCGATTTCCCGGGGTATGGCATATTATCTGGATGGACAACACATGGTAAATTGTCTTGTCCAGTTTGCATGGACGATACAAAGTCTTTTTATCTACCTAATGGAAGGAAGACGTGTTGGTTTGATTGTCACCGGAGATTTCTTCCTCATGTTCATCCTCTTTGGAGGAATAAAGAAGACTTCTTAAAGGGAAAATACACTATGAGAGAGTATCCACCTGAGTCTTTGGCCGGTGAGCAAGTTTATTATGAGCGATTGAATCTGTAAATCCACCAAAAACCAAGGACTTCGGTGGAAATGGTTATGAAAAGAAGATGTCGAAATATGGGAAGCAACATAACTGGCCCAAAGAAAGCATATTGTGGCAGCTTCCATATTGGAGGGACCTCAATCAACGACATAATATTGATGTGATGCATACGGAGAATATTTTTTTTGAAAACATTATGTTTACTCTTATGCGTGTGAAGGGTAAATCAAAAGATACCATCATGTCAAGATTGGATATAGTAAAGTTCTGTTCTCGGCCACACTTACATCTCGATTGTACGGGTAAAGTATATTTTCCGTGTAACACCCGTACCGTCACAAAAGACGGAACAACATGTAATCCATCCGGTCTGACCAAAACCGTTTCTTTCTTCAAAAATTCACCAACGAACAAACTTCAAACTGTAACTCTTGAACTTACTAACCTGGGGAAAAAGGAAAGAAGGGGGTGAGTAAACAAGTTTACTCAGTGAGGAGATCAAACTCTGCCCACTAGACATACAGTAATCATGTTCCAAATATAATCAACAACTATTACTTAGCATAGATTCAGAATGTTTATCAAGCAAACAAATAAACAAACAACTTATTTCTCCTCAGTAACTTTCATCTTGTTTTATGCACTTCTGTGGCAACTACCACATGCAAACATTTCTGTTTCTTTACATTACTTAATAAGTTTTACTTTACTTATAGGTTTGGCCATTAACAC
The DNA here is from genome assembly GCA_023657505.1 of Camelina hispida. Classification (NCBI taxonomy): domain Eukaryota; kingdom Viridiplantae; phylum Streptophyta; class Magnoliopsida; order Brassicales; family Brassicaceae; genus Camelina; species Camelina hispida. The sequence goes on along the minus strand of CP094631.1, from coordinate 28,267,080 downwards.
TTTTTATGGCTCCCAAACCCCCTTTTCTTAGAAGACCACGGCCCATAGTTCGATTCTTCCCCTGCTCGTCAGCGGTTCCCGTCGGTTCATTACAGTCCAACATCATCAAGTATCTTATCCTTTCTCATTCTTATTCTCTTGTATGTTCATAATTATATTTATAATATATTATATAAGTTAATTCATAAGATCATATCATGTAGCTAATGTTCTTCACATATATCATGTTACTAACAACCTACTTTATCATACACACAAATCCAAACAATCACATTCAATTAACAAACAGTTCTTGAGTCTATACTCAGCAACTATCGAAGAGTATATAAGGAAAGAGGTTACTGCATATCCGCAAATACCACCCTCACCTTAGCCTTAACTCGTTGGAGACTTCCACCTTGGTTCTCCATCAACCAAAATATATAAACATGCCTCAAGAATACTCCAGTAGAGCTTCAGCTCAATCCAACCTTGTTTTCCAAACCAAACAACGCAACTTGTTACAATTAACTCTATGCAAATCAGTCTCTAAAAAAGCAACCAAATCAAGAAGTAACCGTTGGAAACGCAATCCCACCGCTCATTTACTAGCTAGTAGTATCATGCAGCTCTATACCAAATTTCATGACGATCCAACAAGTTTCTGAACCACAATCGATGCCTCGACGAAGCCAACACGAAACTGTTTCTAGGGTTCTAGATATGACAAGATCAACAGTTACTTGGTCCGAAAGAAACCTCCATAACTTCATGAATATATCCTCGATTCAAGCTCTCTAAGCGGCTATAGATTCTTGACAGCGAGACATTTCCAAAGACATCTTAGTTGTGAAATAATTACATCGGATCCGCCAGGAGTCAGCCTCGAAAAACTGGAACTTGGATCTGCCTCTTTTGCTTGTTCGTATTCCTCATTCTTTCTTGTTCTTCTTTTCTCCACTCATGGTCACTCCGGCGACCACAGTGATCGACCACAGCCATAGCATGAGTCACCTGACCCACCAATGGTATACACCCCTTCCGCCCAACTCGTTCTCTCTCTTCCTCTCACACCACCTTCGAAGCTCCGCTTGGCTTTTCTTTCCACGCAACCAGTCCCACCACCGAGGCTCAACCTCGTCTCTTCCCTCATGAGTATGCGTCGGCTAAAAGCCAAGAAGTTTCCCCTGCTCCGGTTAGCTCGCTCTCCTCATCACAGATCCGAAGTCACCAACTCACACAACAAACAACGACACCGCAACTCTACAAGTAACCACAACACGACGACAACATCTCCATCTCTGTCTTCATCCCAACGAAATTTGGCAATGTCATGTTTCCTTTGATAGCTTCAACGTCTACTAGGTTTGGTGTGTGCTCCCGATCCCTTTAGCGGCGTCCCCTGTGAGAATGGCCTGGGCGTACGGATATCGGATCGGATTCGGTTCGGATTTTTCGGATTTCGGATTTTTTGGATATTGACTCTAACATCCATTCGGGTTTTTATAAAATTCGGATCGGTTTCGGTTTGGATAATTAGGATTTCGGATCGGTTCGGATTTGATTATTGATAACCAAAATCAAACCAAAAGTTATTAGAAAATGTTTTATTCGAATAGTTTTTGATCTTATTGTACCCAAATAACCATACTAATGGAATATTAAAACAAAACAAAAAATATAAATTAAGTAAATGACAAAATTCTCATAGAACCATACAAATACATAAAAATATGAGGCATATTTATAGGAATATCAAACTATTTCTTATATGTTCGGTTATATTCGGATATCTATTGGATATCAGTTCGGATTGGATAATATCCGATATCCAAAATAATGAAAGCCAAGATCCGATCGGTTATTTCTTTAATATCGGTTCGGATACGGTTCGGATTTTCGGATTCGGATTTTATGCCCAGGCCTAGGAGATACATATGCTTATATGTATATGCCCACAATAAAACACAACATACCTTGTCGTTTTAATACTCACCCCATTTGGGCTTATAATTGGCTGAAGCTAATAATATAAAATGACCCAATAAACTATAATGGAGTGGGGTGTTACAATTCTCCCCCACTTAAAATAAATTCGTCCTCGAATTTGTGAGCGTTCATCTCCCCGACTTAGAATCCAATCCAACTTGGAGTGTCTTTCTCCAAAATGCTCGATTCAACTTTTTCAAACCTTTTCGATCAACAATAAAACACAAGTTTTCACTTGGTTAAAACTTAACCACCCTAGTTTTCCGTTTACTAAAAATAATTTCTCCCTGAATACTCCAATTTCCAACAAAGATTTTTCCAATTTCCAATTGAATTCTCAACAACGCTTTTTACATTATCTTGACTTTATTAGAATAGCCGATTCATCCACAATTGACTTTGTCTAACAACATGTGTAGTACTAACATTAACCATGACTATTATGGTTTCATGCAACACATAGTTTTATTACCAACCAACCTTCCACTGAGCTCATTCTGCAAAGCTGGCCTCCATATGAAGGGTTTTCCAAAGTTGACATAGTGTTTTCCTAACAGTGTCTTTAGGTTCACCATCCTATTGAAGATTTACAACTCCAACTTTTCTCCTTTAATTTTTAAGTAGCATTTCACCATATAATTTTTATGCGTCACAAGATGTCAAATCCTGCGATATGTGAACTCCAAGTCTTGATAATATCTCCTCACAGTTCTTAGTGAATTCCTTTTTCCAACACCGCCCACCTAACTTCATACGTTGTAGAATTACCGTTTTTTTTTCTCTTCTTCAAATCATTTTTTTTTGTTTAGAATAAAAACCATTTTCTAAAGCTCTCTCCAAAGTCCCAATATTGAATCAACCACCTCTTTTTTTTTTCAACATTTTTTTGTCTTCACTCATCCTGCTCTTCAACTAGCGACTCATCCTGCTCTACAACTACCTAAATTGCCTCCTTACTACTAGTCGTCCACAGCAACCGACCAACTATCTCCATTTTCACCATACCCTTTCGTTAAGACAACTTCAAATTATAAACAGCCTATCTCCACTGTCACGACACATTCTCTTTTTTTTTTTTTTTTTTTTGAATGATATGTCACGCTTACATACAATACTCTATAGAAGTTGATTATCTACATTAATGTGTGATGTCCTCCCACACTGCTCTTTCCGCTTCCTTCGCTGCAATTCCTTTTTATGCTATCCAAGCACTAGAATAACCTTGACTAGTGATCTTTATACAATACCTCATCTTTAAACTTTGTGGTCCACCTCAAAAAATATATTCCCGCAATATTAACACCAATATTTTGTCAAGTGTCCATTTGACTTTTATAAGCTAGTATCCCACACCTTCGTCCACTTGAACAACACGTCCTTCCATGTGAGTCGAGCAATTGGTTTAGCCATACTAGCATATCATCTACCAACTTCCGCTTGCGATCTACTACTCCGAGACAACTACCGAAAACTACCAACCTTAATAGCATTAGTGGTCCTCAACATTAACTTCTCCAAGTCAACTTACATTCCAACTTTTAGAAACAATTCCAACACTACTTCGTCTATTCAGGTCCCAATGAGTTGAGTAGTTTGTTTAACCTTACTGCATGTCACACAAGTATACATTCTTGCCAACACCATATCAACTTATATGGTGTTATCATCCATATGAGATTTCTTCCCATTTTCCTTTTTTTTTTCCTCTACGGTTTATAGGGCTCCTTCCCACGTCACTTTAATGTCGCCACACATATCTTAGCGTGTTCCGTCCCTCTTAATTTTTTGTTTTATACTTTCCTGACTATCCTGTCGAACTGATCTTCACTTGGAACTTCTTACCAACTCCTTTAAGCTTACAGACAAGGGCTTCAACTATCATTTACAAAAAACCAAAAGATACAATCAAGACTCCCTAAAATAATAAACCAAACATGAAATTCAATCAAAAGAAATAATGCAACACTCAATTTCAATCAAAGCAAATAAAGCACACAAATATAAAAGACGTTTCAAGTCTGCGTCTTCTTCATCTCCGACATTGGAAAAAAATGATCATCCCCAATGGAGGAATTGTCCCTAGTACTCTTGCACGGTATTAACTCCTCACCTTCCTCTTTTTAAAAAGGAGACAATTCGTCACACACTTTTTGGCTTCACGCATTTCTCACAACTACGGTTCAGGGTCTTACACTGCTTTTGAGGATTGATTTCCACTCGCCATAAAAATCAAGATTAAGATTAGAATCCTACTAACTTTCAGAAAATGAAAGTCAAAAATAAGTTTGTTGTTGGTGAATTCAAAATCTTTACACAAAACAAAACTCGTTACCGGAAACTTTCCTTGCAAACATTTTAAAAAAAAAAATAAAAATCATTTTTGAAATCTTGACCCTCCGGGTCAGCACCGGAGTGGCCTTAACCGGCTCTGATACCAAATGTAACACCGTACCGTCACAAAAGACGGAACAACATGTAATCCATCCGGTCTGGCCAAAAACGTTTCTTTCTTTAAAATTCACCAACGAAAAAACTTCAAACTATAACTCTTGAACTTACTAACCTGGGGAAAAAGGAAAGAAGGAGGTGAGTAAACAAGTTTACTCAGTGAGGAGATCAAACTCTGCCCACTAGACATACAGTAATCATGTTCCAAATATAATCAACAACTATTACTTAGCATAGATTCAGAATGTTTATCAAGCAAACAAATAAACAAACAACTTATTTCTCCTCAGTAACTTTCATCTTATTTTATACACTTCTGTGGCAACTACCACATGCAAACATTTCTGCTTCTTTACATTACCTAATAAGTTTTACTTTACTTATAGATTTGGCCATTAACACTTTTTATTACTCCCAAACCCCCTTTTCTTAGAAGACAACGGCCCATAGCTCGATTCTTCCCCTGCTCGTCAGCGGTTTATGACCTGCAATGAACCCGTCGGTTCATTACAGTCCAACATCATCAAGTATCTTATCCTTTCTCATTCTCATTCTCTTGTATGTTCATAATTATATTTATAATATATTATATAAGTTAATTCATAAGATCATATCATGTAGCTAATGTTCTTCACATATATCATGTTACTAACAACCTACTTTATCATGCACACAAATCCAAACAATCACATTCAATTAACAAACAATTCTTGAGTCTATACTCAGCAACTATCGAAGAGTATATAAGGAAAGAGGTTACTGCATATCCGCAAATACCACCCTCACCTTAGCCTTAACTCGTTGGAGACTTCCACCTTGGTTCTCCATCAACAAAAATATATAAACATGCCTAAAGAATATTCCAGTAGAGCTTCAGCTCAATCCAACCTCGTTTTCCAAACCAAACAACGCAACTTGTTACAATTAGCTCTATGCAAATCAGTCTCTAAAACAAGCAACCAAATCAAGAACTAACCGTTGGAAACGCAATCCCACCGCTCATTTACTAGCTAGTAGTATCATGCAGCTCTATACCAAATTTCATGACGATCCAACAAGTTTCTGAACCACAATCGATGCCTCGAAGAAGCCAACACGAAACTGTTTCTAGGGTTCTAGATATGACAAGATCAACAGTTACTTGGTCCGAAAGAAACCTCCATAACTTCTTGAATATATCCTCGATTCAAGCTCTCTCAGCGGCTATAGATTCTTGACAGCGAGACATTTCCAAAGACATCTTAGTTGTGAAATAATTACATCGAATCCGCCAGGAGTCAGCCTCGAAAAACTGGAACTTGGATCTGCCTCTTTTGCTTGTTCGCATTCCTCATTCTTTCTTGTTCTTCTTTTCTCCACTCATGGTCACTCCGGCAACCACAGTGATCGACCACAGCCACAGCATGAGTCACCTGACCCACCAATGGTATACACCCCTTCCGCCTAACTCGTTCTCTCTCTTCCTCTCACACCACCATCGAAGCTCCGCTTCGCTTTTCTTTCCACGCAACCAGTCCCACCACCGAGGCTCAACCTCGTCTCTTCCCTCATGAGTATGCGTCGGCTAAAAGCCAAGAAGTTTCCCCTGCTCCGGTCAGCTCGCTGTCCTCATCACAGATCCGAAGTCACCAACTCACACAACAAACAACGGCACCGCAACTCTACAAGTAACCACAACACGACGACACCATCTCCATCTCTGTCTTCATACCAACGAAATCTGGCAACGTCCTGTTTCCTTTGATAGCTTCAACGTCTACTAGGTTTGGTGTGTGCTCCAGATCCCTTTAGCGGCGTCCCCCGTGAGAAGCATATGTATATGCCCACAACAAAATACAACATACCTTGTCGTTTTAATACTCACCCCATTTGGGCTTTTAATTGGCTGAAGCTAATAATATAAAATGACCCAATAAACTATAATGGAGCGGGGTGTTACATTCCGGCCTATACATTGACAGACGAAGTCAGAACAAATTTATTGAAATACGTGAAACACTCGGTTAAATTCCCAGATGGCTATTTGTCAGACTTAGCTAGTTGTGCTGATATGGAAAATGGAAAGTTTTCATGCATGAAGAGCCATGACTACCATATTATTATAGAGTGGTTACTTCCATTTATCTTTGCCGAACTCCTAGACCGGAACATCCATCTTGCGTTATCAGGTACTAATTAATTAATAATTCAAAATTCTATTTATTTATGAAGTACTTATATAGTTCTTAATGCGATGAAGTTTGAATATATATTATAGGTGTCGTAGACGTTCTTTCATCAAGAAAGTACAATAAATACGAACCACTTATTCTAGGTAAGTATACATATATATATATATATATATATATATATATAACATTAATGTCAATATGTGTGTGTAGCTTTGGTTATATTTCTTACACCTTTGCAACTTTAACTTATGCCTTAACCCTTTTTTTTTTGTTGGTAACAAACCTGGAAGAGAAAGTTGGGAGACCGGTGAGTCTTGGTGAGGTTTTCAAAGGGACACATATAAAGCCAGATGGTACGTATGTCCATCGAAAGGCCGAGAAGATCATTACAACTTATGAGAAAAACTTACAAGCTAAGATATCTCAGATCGAGTCAGATCCTTCATGAGCTCAGGAGCTCACATCAGAAGATTATACGGCCATCTTTCTTCAGGTTAAGTAACATTTTTCACAATCTATATTTAAAGAGTCTTCAAAACTATCATATTCTCTATTTACAGTTTCACTTTTTCTTTTCTCAGTCCAGTGAGAAGGATTCACGAGGCAATATTTTTGGACTTGGAAGCCTCAAGGATCATCTTCAGGATCTTCTCAATGGCAAGAGCTATCAACGAGGATAGTCGTCATCGTTTGTAGCATTTCAAGAACAAATGAAGGAAGCTCATCGTATAGTTAAAGAATAAGTTGCCTATAATACAAAATGTGATGCTGAGATTGCTGCTCGTGAAGCAGAACATTCCAAAGTTGTGGCTGAGCAACAGAAGAAGATAGAGCACTGAAACATATCTTTTTGTGGTATGAAGATGGAATATAATGATGATGAATGATCAGATGGAATGCAAGAGGTCTCAATTACTCTTATGTTGTTGTAATATAAGAGATGTCAATTCATAATGAATGTGATGCAAGCAATCAGGATGTGAACACTAATTTAAGTCAAGCCAGATATGATTATGGTTTGTTCGACAATAATGAAATGCCAAATGTAAAACTACTAAGATCATAAACAAAATGCAATGAAACAGTATAAACAAAGCTGAAATTATACTAAACAGGAACAAGAACTAACAAATGCTATGAAATGGATGCAACAGGATTAAACAGGAATGAATGCAATGAAACAGAAATGAAACAAGAAAGATGCAGAACAACACAAGAACTCTGGAAAGAGCTCGAGCAAGAACTCGATTGTATGCTCGATCGAGTACTAGGTCAAGTGACTTAGTACGAAGAATAGAACCAAATTTATCAATCAAAACAGAACTAATTGCAAGCAAATCAAACAGAAAGCGGATAATAGTAATCAAACAAAGAAATCAATAAACAAAGTAGGTCCTAGAGATGGATTCATGGGCTGGACTCAAGCTATGATTACCTAAACTGATCAACAAACCTCAATCAACAATGAGCTATCTCTAGACAATGATCTTCTAATACTTGTTAATCCATTCTCATGATAATAACAATCAAGCTTAAACAGTCCTAGACCTAGTTCTCGCTAGCTAAGACATGTTTAAATAGGCTTTAAGATCCAGATCATCAAATGTCAAAAATCACCTTAAACATCCAGTCTCTCAGGTTAAGCATCATAATTTCTACCATTAGCTTTATCTAACAACCTAAACATTAGTATGATGCAAGGAAGCTTAAGATCTATTCTTACCCTCTCAGATATAGGAACAACATAGAGCACATCTAATCTTGAAGAGATATTTAAACAATCAAGCTTGATCAATCTAAGAAACCATAACTCTTATCCAGCCTAATCCATCCCTAAGATCCTAACACACTACTCAGATTCACAAAACATGATGAACAAAATCATAAGCCCAGAAATTAATGAAACTTGCATGGTTAGAAAGATAAGACAAAGATCAACAATATTGAACAAAGAAGCAAACTCAGATTCTCAATACTCTGAAAGTTATGGAACCAACAAGTATGAAAAATCTAGAGAAAAAGTGATAAAAGTGGCTGATGATGTAAACAAAAAGCAAATATTCCCAAAAGAGTAAAAACTAGGTTTCAGGTGGCTACAAATATTATTTCTCTTTAAAAAAGACTTGTGGGCGGTCATAGAGTACATTAGATATATATAGGAAGGAAGGGAAGGCCTAAATCAGCTAGCAGACAAAATAGAGAGGCGGCTTGGTGAGCTCAACCATGTGCTCGGTCGAGTGCATGGTCGAGTGACTTCTTCTTCTGATTCCCCACTTTCACTCTCCTTTTATTGCACTTCAGCTGTTGGCCTCTTCCCACTTGCCTTGTTCCTCCTATGTTCTTCAAGATCAATCTCCATCTCTTCATCACTCTCAGTTCTCTCTGGATCTTCTTCAACAGGCAGATGTTTCTTCTTCAACACGCCACTCGACCGCTTACTCGATTGGGCACTCGGTCGTTTGCCTGCTCGAATAGGCGATCAAGTGCTTTCACCAACTTTTCTTCTTGAGGCAAGTTGTGCATCACGCCTTCCAAGAAACAATCAGCAGCTGTCTTGGCTTCATCTTCGCGGATAGAAGCTTGTTTTGTTGTTTCCTTGGATTTGGAAGACATTTTGAAAGAAAATTGAAAGGAATAGATTCAAAGCTCAAAGTTAATAGGTTAGTAACCCAAAAACCAAAATAACAAAGCCTATTGTTCTAAAGAAGAAAATGAAACTTGAGAGAGAATTTCTAGCTAGATATTGAGTGTTTATGCAAATGAGAGTGTGAAGAGAGTTATGGTCGAATTCATCTCTTTTATAGAGGCTAAGGGGACAAAGAGACAAGGGTGGAGCGTTTTTGGCATTCAAATTTGAATTGGGAATCTTTGACTCACTTTTGCTGCCACTCGACCCCACATGGTCGAGTGCTTGAACAAAATTTGTATTTCGAACTCATTTCTCCCTCCATTCGATCGTGTAAGAGAAATTGGAACCGAGTGGGCTTGAGCTTCTACAGTGCTCGATCGAGTACCTCTCATGGGCTGGTTGACTGGGCTTGAAAACATCTTTTCCACAAGTCCAATTCTTCTTAAAACCATCTATATTCTCATATAAGGCCTGCCTAACACAAACATAAAGGAAAAAGATCAAAACTACAAGGAAATTTAAACTTATGTACAAGGATACCTTAGGGACTTCCTCCCTAGTGAGCTTTTTTAAAGTCTCTAAGCTTGACTTTTGGTGCCTTTTCAGGCTTGGTTTGGAGACCAAGGAGGTGATGAGATCCCCCCTGGTTCAACTTGATCACCATGAAGCTAATCCTTTATCACTTCACCCTTAACAATTAAACCTTGTTTCTTCTTTAGATTGAGTCTTGGCCTTGCCTTCTTCAAAGACCTCTTGTTGAGTTGCACTTGAAGATCCTTCACTAAACCAGCTAAATCTTGAACTGAATCCTTGAGATGTTGAACTGATTCCGCATGAGATGAGACCTTAGCCTTTAAAGGCTATTCTTCTCTCAAAACCCCATAATCAGCCTTATCTTCAATCTTAAATGGTTGACCTCCAATGGTTGGCTGGTTAGATGGATTTGTGATATCAAAGTTCATGGTCAAACCTTCAGCTATGTTCAACCTTATCAGCCCTTTCTTAACATCAATAACAGCTCATGCTGTGGCAAGAAAGGGTCTCCCAAGCAAGATTGGATCTTCTAACTCCTTATCCATTTTTATAATGATGAAATCAGTAAGAATTCTGGCCTTGCCTATCTTAACTGGGAGGCTCTCCAATTTACCAACCACATCCTTATGTGAACCATCAGCTAGAATTATATAGAGATTGCTTGGCTTGAAGTCAGTGTGCCCAAGATTGTCTGCTATAGAGTAGGGCATGACACTAACAGATGCCCCCAGATCACACAAGCATTTGTTGAAGTGTAGGTAGCTGATGGAGCAAGACAGATTAAATGGACCTGGATCTTCAAGTTTTGTTGGGATAACAGCTGTCCCAATCTCGTCCATATCCCTCCTATCTTGATTCTGAGCTTTTTGCTTGGATATGTCAAGTAGCATGCCTTTGTAGAGAGGATATGGAGCATATTGTTCCAAATCAGGTCCTCTCTCTTCTTCTTTCTTTTCAATGACTTCCTCTTGTTATAAAGCCATTACTTCTTTTCAATGCTTTCCCTGAGTTTTTTCAGCATTTGTTCCTTGAAACGTCTTAGGAATGGCAAAGGAGGTTTGTAAGCAGGGGGAATGTATCTGACAGGCTTAACAGCTTCTGCAGGAATGACTTGATCAATCACTTGATCGGGTGCTAGATCGTGTGTGTGGTCGAGCACTTGGTCGAGTGCTTTTTCTGCTTCAGTCTGCTGAGTATATCCTTTACTCTGAGCTTCATCTTGTGACAAATCCTACCCATCTTGAACCTCACTGTCCTCAGTGACAGCTTTCTCATAGAAATGGATAGCTTTAGCTGAAACTCGCTTGGGTTTTTAATAGCTTTACCAGGCAGCTGGTTAGGCTTTGGAGCTGATGTAGAGGCAATGTTGCTCTCCAGGAACTTGACTTTCGAATTCAAGCTCTCAAACTATATATTCAGGTCATTATAAGAATCCAGCCTTTGGTTTATCTCAACGAACTTCTTTGTTGTCTCAATCTGCCCATTTGCTTGTCCAAGTAGCAACTGTTGCATCAAAGTGCTCAAATCTGGTTCATGGGCTTGGTTGGTCTGAAACCCTGGTGGGGGACACATTGGAGCCTGGTAACCTAGTTGTTGCTGCTTGGGTACATAATTGTTGTGTTGTTGGGGCTGTTGAGGAGGGTAGACTTGATCTTGAGGATTTGCTACATTTGTACTTCTATAGGAGAGGTTGTTGTTCTTGAACTGATTATAACCTTTAAAACCTTCTTGATTCTGCATATAGCAAATCTCAGCAAATTCATTCTCCCCATCTTGAGCTGGAGTCTCTTCTTCACCAAGAAAATGGATGTTCTTTTGCTGGCTGAGTAGAATCTTATCCAACTTCTCATGAACAACCTTCAAACCCTTCTTATACTTCTCATCATGATCAGGGACAACAAATCTCACTGTTCTATCATAATCCTCATTGTAGTTCCCATCAGATTGTGCTAAATTCTCCATTAGCTCCCATCCTTCCTCTACATGCTTATTGAGGAAATTTCCATTAGAGGTTGTATCCAATAGCATTCTTATCTTTGGCAAGACTCCTCTATATAGTGTGCTAAGTAGAGACTCATTACTAAACCCATGATTTGGATATTGTGTTTGGTAGCCTTTGAATCTCTCCCATGCCTCACAAAATGTTTCACTATTCTTTTGTGCAAAACCAGAAATCTCATTCCTCCATCTTGCAGTTCTAGCATTAGAGAAGAATTTAGCTAGAAAGGCCTTCTTACAAGCATCCCATGTAGTGATAGCACCAGTTGGAAGTGTCTTCTCCCATAGATGAACTTTGTCTCCAAGTGAGAAAGGAAACAGCCTGAGTTTGAAGCCATCTTCACTAACACCATTGATCTTGGTGAGGCCACAAAGCCTATCAAATTCATCAAGATGATCTAAGGGGTCTTCCATTGGCAAACCATGGAATTTGTTTGCCTGAATCATAGTGATTAGCCCACTTTTAATTTCATAATTATTGTTGGCAACTGCAGGAGGTACTATGCCAGCTCTCTGGTTGTGTGTATTTGGAGCATCCCCTGCACCAATAGGCCTTGGCCTTTTATCCTGATTATTTTGTTGATCCATTAGCAACTGATCTTCCTGTTCTTGGAGGATTCTGGTTTTCTGCTGCCTCAGGTCTCTTGGTAAGCGGTTTATATGATCAAGGTACCTCTGAAGGTTCTGATTTCCCTTATATCTAGTTTTCATCAACTGACTCGATCACTCGCTCGAACTGACACTCGGTTGAGCACAGGCTCGAATTGAAGAGTGAACTGACTGAGACGAGAAAACTGACTGAATCTGGGTTGGTAGCTCGATCACACACTCGATCGTGCTGACGGTAGAGTGCTGGGTCGAGTTGGTACCTGAGATTCAAAACAACCAAGCATATGAAGAATCTTAATTAGTAGTGATCAAATGAACAATAGAACTTAATCTTAAACTTGTGTAAATCCTAAATGTCACAAACAAACACTCAAATGGCAACAGCGCCAAATTGAAACATATCTTGTTGTGGTATGAAGATGAAAGATAATGATGATGAATGATCAGATGGAATGCAAGAGGTTTCAATTACTCTTATGTTGTTGTAATATAAGAGATGTCAGTCCATAATGAGTGTGATGCAAGCAATCAGGATGTGAACACTAATTTAAGTCAAGCCAGATATGATTATGGTTTGTTCTAACAACCTAATGACAATAATGAAATGCAAAATGTAAAACTACTAAGATCAGATACAAAATGCAATGAAACAATATAAACAAAGCTGAAATTATACTAAACAGGAACAAGAACTAACAAATGCTATGAAATGGATGCAACATGATTAAACAGGAATGAATGCTATGAAACAGAAATGAAACAAGAAAGATGCAGAACAACACAAGAACTCTGGAAGGAGCTCGAGCAAGAACTCGATCGTATGCTCGATCGAGTACTAGGTCGAGTGACTTAGTACGAAGAACATAACCAAATTTATCAATCAAAACAGAACTAATTGCAAGCAAATCAAACAGAAAGCGGATAATAGTAATCAAACAAAGTAGGTCCTAGAGATGGATTCATGGGCTGGACTCAAGCTATGATTACCTAAACTGATCAACAAACCTCAATCAACAATGAGCTATCTCTAGACAATGATCGTCTAATACTTGTTAATCCATTCTCATGATAATAACAATTAAGCTTAAACACTCCTAGACCTAGTTCTCACTAGCTAAGACATGTATAAACAGGCATTAAGATCCAGATCATCAAATGTCAAAAATCACCTTAAACATCCAATCTCTCATGTTAAGCCTGATAATCTCTAGCATTAGCTTTATCTAACAACCTACACATTGGTATGGTGCAAGGAAGCTTAAGATCTATTCTTACCCTCTCAGATAAAAGAACAACATAGAGCACATTTAATCTAGAAGAGATATTTAAACAATCAAGCTTGATTAATCTAAGCAACCATAACTCTTATACAACCTAATCCATCCCTAAGATCTTAACACACTACTCAGATTCACAAAACATGATGAACAAAATCATAAACACAGAAATTGATGAAACTTGCATGATTAGAAAGATAAGGCAAAGATCTACAATATTGAACAAAGAAGCAAACTCAGATTCTCAATACTCTGAAAGTTATGGAACCAACAAGTATGAAAAATCTAGAGAAAAAGTGATAAAAGTGGCTGATGATGTAAACAAAAATAAAATATTTCCAAAAGAGTAAAAACTAGGTTTCAGGTGGCTACATATATTATTTCTCTCTAAAAAAGACTTGTGGGCGGCCACAGAGTACATTAGATATATATAGGAAGGAAGGGAAGCCCTAAATCAGCTAGCAGACAAAATAGAGAGGCGGCTTAGTGAGCTCGACCATGTGCTCGGTCAAGTGCATGGTCGAATGACTTCTTCTTCTGATTCTCCACTGGTCGAGTCTCTCTCCTCACACGTGATAAACAGGTTTTCACCCAGGGTATCAATTCCCTATGCAGTTGTAGTACAAAGGGTTATCAATCCAAATGGTTGTCTATTGCTAGCAGGAAGGATATGATAAGAACAATACAAGTCAAGCCAAGCAGATAGGGTTTATTTCTAACAGTCCTAAAATAAATGAAAGACAAGAATATAAACAAAGAAACCACACGACCTAACCACTCGATGCAAGCAATCGAGTACAGGATCGGGTGGGGTGATCGAGTAAGCAAATGGGATATGAACACTCGAGGTATTACTCGATAAAGGTTATCGTGTATGTGATTGTAAGTGATCGAGTAATGAAAGAAAATGCAAACAATTAAAATACGAAAGCTTCTAAGGATGGGGTAATCGAATCCTAAGTATTCTTGACCATTACTGATGCCTTACATGCCTCAAGCAATTATTTCCTAGACAATGAATCTCTAAAAATTTGTCACCACACTCTCGCACTAGCAACATTCAACCTTGATCACTTCCCTACCCAACTCTCGTTGGAGAAACATGACCAAGCAGACATTAAGATCGATTCATTACTGTCAGTACACCCTAAATCTTCTAGTCTCTTACTCAGAGCGAGTGAACCTCTAGCATTGGTTGATTCAAGCATCTCATCTACACCTCTCGGTGGTAAAACACCCTAGATCTAATCTCAACCTCTCGGTCTGTTGACAGCATTAAGAACACCAACCTAGAAGGAAATCTATCAAAAATATACAATCAAACTAAGGCATCCTAACCGATCAAAAACACAAAATCATCTATCCCATTCCTAGAAACTTTACTACACTACTCGGCCATAATAACAAGAAACAAAGCAACAAATGAGAATGAAAATTGCATTATAATAAACGGTAGAGTAGAGTAGAAAGAGTACAAGATAGAAATCTAAGAAATACTATAAAAACTATGAAAGAAAATGTAAAAACAAAAAGAAAAGTGTTTGAGTCTCTCAGTTCTCTCACAGAAGCTCTCGCTCTCTGGTTTGAGGGTCTGCGGCGTGCTCGTTTGCGAGCTAGGAGAGGAGGGATTTATATATGGAAACCCCTTTGACCTAGTTTCCCAGACCTGCCCGATGGTCTACTCGATGGGGTACACGAGGACACGGTCGGGTTACTAATCGGATAGATCCTCGGGTGTTCTTCTTGTTCTTGGATCCTTCTCGATCGTGTTGGGGTTCAGACTTGATCTTCCAGCTCGATGGCTCCTTCGGGTACATGCTCGAGTTTGTCATTTTTTTCCCCATTTTAGACTTTTTAGCACCTGTTTTCGTCCAAAACATGCAAATGCAAAAATGCAACACCCTAAATGGTCTAAAAGTGAATTCCTACAGTAAATGACCTAAAAATGCTGAGTTAGAGGTATGAACAATGCAAAATATGGACAAAAAAGAATGCTAAAAACATGTAAATTAGAGAGTTATCAGACCCCCAAACATAAATCTTGCTAGGCCTCTAGCAAGGAAGTAAGAGGGTGCGGTTTGAAAGTGGGGACTCAGAACCTTAATATGCTAAGCGAAGGATTCAAGCTATAGTCCTTAAAGATAGTTTAATGGTGCTAAGATCAATCAACATACTTACAAATATTTTTCTATGCTTATTACCATGCATCGATATAGTTCAACCTCCAACTAAAGATAAAGAACATCTCTTTCACATTCAATTAAGTGTTTGGCAAATTCTTGCAAATGGAAGGTGAACCAAGCTGAATCAGTTTCATGGGTAAGGCTTTTTAGTAAGGTGGTTTCAAACGAATTCTTTGGGTGGTTTTCTCTCAAAAGGAATGCTAGACAGTTGTGAAAACTATCTAAGACTGAGAACAATTTGGGCGTACAAAGCTTAACTCTTGATGATCTACCCTTTCCTCGTTCACTTTTTTTTTATTGTATCAAACCCCCTAGAATTAAACTACCCACAACCTTGATTTTAACTCTTTTTTTTTTACTCCCTAAAGTTTAAACTTTAAAACTTCTAGCTCTTTTTTATTATATATATATATATATATATTTTCTTTCTTTCTAGGACACTATAGCAAGATCTTTTCTCTTTTTTTTTTTTTTTTTTTTTTTTTTTTTTAATTTAGAGACTTAGAGCTAATTGATTCTAATGTTAGGTACTTTTTCTTCTTTATTTTTTTTATTCCACAACCCAACCCCTAATAAATATTCTAACCACCTATCTTTCAAAACTGAATCTATTAGCTAGTTCAAATTCTAACTTAGCTAAATCAAGAAGCAGTTCTTTGTCGTTCTCAATACTCTCAAGGTTTCACAACCTATAGCACAATGAAAGAGGCATCACTCAACAATTCACAACAAGGTTTGAAAGAAAGGTTTGGGTTCATGGGTAGGACAAACAAATCGGGGTTAAACGAAAAGATTAGTAAAAATGGAGTGTTAACCCGGGTTAAGAGTTACCATGAGCAAGTATTCAAGTTCCATAAGCAAGACAATTAAAGTTCAAATTAAATCCAATAATATAGAGATGTTCTAATGTTCAAGAAAGTGGTGGAAGCATTCAAACGACACAAGGATCTAAGCAAAGATTTTTCATTTTTTTCCAAAGATTGATCTAGCAACAATGAACTGTGACTAAGGGATATAGTTTCAATCCTAAGGTTTGATTTAAACAAGGTAGTTTTAATCATTTTCCCCTAAGATGCATATACAACAATCCTATATGAAACAAACTAGACTCAATCCTAATATGTAAATGCAACTACATGAACATTTTTTTTTTTTTTTAATTTCTAAAATTTTTGGTTTTTTAATGCGCATAGATGCAGACTCAGATGAATAAAACTAGCATGCAAAAATTTGAAATAATAAAAATAATAAAATAAAACACAATGTTAAATACAATCTAGGACCCTCCCCCAAACTTAAATTACACAGTCTCTGTGTAAATAAAAGTTGGAAAAAGAATCCAAGAATCACACAAAATGAATTAAACTAAATACAATGATATGTACAAAGATCGGATGAAAGTGGTACCTCATAGGTTGGTGAAGAAGGAGGTTACAGCAGCCTCCATACTCGCCAAAATGTAGCCAGGGTCGTCTCCGGCTTCAGAAGGTGCCGGCGTTTGCTTGTCAGAGAGCTCCGAAATGCGCACGAACGACTTACTCAGACCAGCATCCGAGGGGTTGATCGAGGGTGCGATCGCGTAGCTCATTGGGTAGGGCATCGGGTAGTACGACGGCTACGGAGGAAGAGGTCCAGACTGATCACCCGTATATCCACTCGCAGGGTGCATTGTGTACGGCATCGTGAATGGCATCTGGTAGGGCGGAGGGAAAAGTCCTGAGTAATCACCCGACTGGGTGCTCGATGGGTGCATCAGATAAGGCATCGTGTATCCCATCGGGTTAGGTATCAGGTAGGCGTCCGAATGGCTTCTCCACGATGCTTCAGGTTGAGTGACATCTCCTTCTGCTTGGGGCTCATATGATGATGCTCTGTAAGGTTCTGGAGGTGGCAGTCCTCGAGTTCCTCCTAGCGGTCCACTTCTCCCCATCCAAGTTGTTGCGTATTCCAAGGTAGGGACTGAGGCACAGCTTGCCTTGTCTTGCAGCTCCTTGATTTGACCTCCCATTGCCTTCACCAAACCTGTAAGATCCTTTACCTTCCTCACCAAGAACTTGTTCATCCTCTTCAGCCATCTGATCCTCTTGTGAGCTTCTCTCACTCCAACCGGTTGCTTTTGAGAGCACACATACTCCTCAAAATCGAAATCCTCCGAGCTATCCCCTTGTCTTTGTCCGGTTTCTTCTCTCTTCTTAGCTTCGGACTCCTCCTCCGGGTTGTACAGCTACTCCAAAGGTGGTGCGAAGTCAATGTTGTTTCCCAGCCGAACCTTGGTGCATATGAAATTAGGCTGGATCATTTGGGCAGCTCCGGCGGTTGGATGGACGAACTTGAACAGCATCATGTCATTAGGCCTCTCATGGGCTAAAAATCTCGCCAGCACGAGGTAGTCTACATCCAGACATCTCGGGTTGTGTACCACTCCCTTCAAGGGCACATCACAAGCCACTAGGATCGGTGTGACTAGCCCTTCAATGAAGATCTCTCCGCCTCCTTCTCTTTTCTTCATTGCCCACGATTTCAGATAGAGGAATTGATCGAGTAGCACAAACACCATACTAGTATCCGCAATATTTCCAACTAGTGGTGTACCATCCCTAGCATTGTCCAAAACTCCACACAAAGCAATGTCCAGCAGTTGGAGCTCATGGTCGTTCACATTCCCAGTCTCTTTTCTAGCAAAAAGAGTGCATGCAAGGGACTTGTGAAAATATCTCAAGACAGGGCTCCTTATTTGAGCGGATTTGGAGCTTGTGGACTTTTAGGGGAGCTTGTCTCCTATTGTCAGCCAAAGGGACCTCATTTCCTCCTTGCTAACCTCCATTCCTTCTCCACTACCAGCTTTGAAGCCATATAGCTTCTCCATCTCCTTGAAAGTGAGCCGGTACTCCTTGTTCCTCACGGTGAAGGTGATGAACCCGATCCCCCCATCAGGTAGTAGGGTCAGGTGGTCTTCGAAATAATGCAGCTTCAAGGTCAAAAGGAAATGGACCGTCTCCTCCTCATATGCTTCGAGGTGGGCTCGCATCATATGGCCGAGGTGGCACATATATAACAGAAACTCAACATCTCTAGCGATGCCCAACTGCTTCATGGTCTCACAGTGAGGGTATCGGGTACCAACAAAGCTCATCTTCCGGAAGACCTTGAATATTCTTGCCGGAGTGTCCACCTCCTTCTGCTTCAGCCTCTGTGAGGCTTGGCGTGTCCTCTCTCTCTGCTCCTCTTCTCTCTCTCGGTCCTACTCCTCTGCGTCTTGGTTCTCTTCCTCAGCTGCTCTCTCAGCTAATCTCTCAGCTTTGTCTGAAGCTGGTCTCTTCCCTCTTGCAACCGCAGCTCTGCTCCTTGATCGAGAGGTTTGGATCTCCCCTTGCTCTTCTCCTCCAGCATCAGAGTCGACCTCCATGGGGTCGGTAACGTTTTTTCGGACGTAGACAGGTCCCTACGTCGAGGAGAACGACGAACAGCACTCGCCATTGGACTCGGTGAGTGAACTCGGTGGCTTACTTGATCGGTTACTCGAGCATTGGATCGGGTGGTTGATCGGGTTGAGCACCGGGTTGGGGAGGCAAAACATCCAGCCAGCGGTTGGGAATGTCAAACGTTTCCTCTCCCTTGAGACTATCAAGCTTTGACGGCATCGCCTCCGGTTGTTGCAGCGGTGGAGGTTGATCTTCTTCCCTTCCTTTGGTAGGTTTTAGCGGCTGGCTCCATTTTCAAATCCTTGAGAAGAAAAAGGCTAGTTCTCGAGGTTAATAGGGTTAGTTCCAAAGAAATCGAATAAAGCTTGAGATCGAGAGAGAACAGAAACTACGGAAACTAAAAGCTTTAGAGTTGAGAAAAGACTTATCGGTGGCAATGAGGGAGAAGGTTTTTGAAACCCTTAAGTAGGCTAGGGTTTGGTTGGTGGGCTTCACCGAGAGTGGGCTTCATTGTGGAATTCGGACTCCACTCGCCACCCGAGCAAAGACACGATCAGGCGCGTCGAGTACGGTGTCGGGTTGACCCTCGGGTTCCTCAATTTCCTTTTATTTTTACATTTTTTTTTGTTTGAAAATTCAAAAATAGAAAAATAAGATAAAACAAATAAATCAAAATTAAAACAAAACAAAAGATACCTTTGGGACTTCCTCCCAAGTTATCTTGTTCAAAGTCACTAAGTTTGACTCTTCATGCTCCTTAAGCATGAGATCCATGTGGAAGAGGTTCTGGAATCCTCTCCACTGTAGCAGGCTGGGTGATCAGATTTTCCAGGTTTTGTCAAGGTTCTAAGGCAAATGTGGTGTTGACCTCTTCAAGATGTTGCACCTTCCTCTGTGTGGTCTTAGTAGAAAAAGCTTGACCATCAATGGTTGGCCTCTTAATCCCTTTCTTCACATCAAATTCCATCTTGAAATGCTCACCATGCTCTATTATGATCTTGCCTTGTTTTACCTCGATCACAGCACCAACTGCTGCCAAGAATGATCTTCCTAGAATTAGTGGATCGTCTGGTTCCTTGTCCATATCAAGGATCATGAAGTTAGTAGGGACTTCCACTCTTCCAATTCTGAGAGGTTGATTTTCCAGGATTCCAATCGGATGCCTCACTGTTCTATCAGTTAGAACCAAATACAGATTACTTGGTTTAGAACTGGTGAATCCCATCTTGTTTGCAACTGACAGCGACATAATGCTAACTGATGCTCTAAGGTCGCACAAATAATTCTTGAAGATCCAAAGTCCTATCGAGCACGACAAAGTGAAAGAGCCAGGATCTTTTAGTTTTTCCTCAATCCGCAGATTAGGATCCAAACACACTCCACTCCTGAGAATCTCAAACCTAATTTCCTTGACAGCTTCCTTAACCTCGTTTTCCAGTCGAGCTGCCTCCTTGGCAGCTTCCTTCTGAAGCTCATGTGGTTGCAGAAGCTTAGGTTGTGGAGATTTACGCTTAGCCATTCGCTTTGCAAGCACCTCCAACTGGATGTCAAGTGCATCATTAAATATTTCCTCTAATTCCCCTTCTTTTGGTGCAGGTGGTTGAGGCTGATCTCTTGTTTCAACATCTACTTGATGCATCATCCGATCGCCACCATCGGGTAGGTGATCGGGTTCCACTTCGGGTTGTTCTTCAGTTTGTGATTCTCGAACCAGTGTTCGATCATCAACTCGATCAGTCTCCGCGGGTGAAGGCTCGGGTCCATACTCGGATATATAGTACTTAGCCTCATTTTTCATTGGGTGTTCCACATCCTCCCCATCTTGATCATCACTGTCCCCAGTGAGGTAATCCTCATAGTCATCATCAAGGAAGATGGCTTGGGTAGTGACATAATCCTTAGGGTTCTGAACAGCCTTTCCTGGGAGTTGGTTAATCTTTGGAGCTGGTTGGTTGTTGTGGTGGCCTTCGAGGTATCGAACCTTAGTGTTGAGCGATTCATACTTGGCGTTTAGATCATTGTATCCTGAATCGATCTTGTTGCTCATCTCCGAAAACCGTTTTGCGATATCCGTAGATGCTGAAGCCTGATTCTGAATCATTTGCTGAAGTAGGCCGCGTAACTCAGCTTCCTCTGATTGGTTCTGCTGGCCTTGATGTTGTTGGAATCCAGGTGGTTGGTTGTAGTTTCCGGAGTACTGCTGCTTAGGTGCATATCCTTGATTGTACTTGACAAAAGGTTTCTGTTATACCTGGTTCCCTTGAACTGCAGATGGGTAAGTTTGGTCCTGAGGGTTGGCAACATTCGGGTTCCGATAAGACAGATTCGGATTCGGCTTGTAGTTGTTGTACCCTTTGTTGTAACCTCCCTGATTGTTGATGTAGTTAACATCCTCTAGTTGTATAGTCTCCCAGTCTTGTTGTAGAAACTGCTCTTCCTCTGATATAGCATGAACATGCTGCTGCTGCTGCTGGTTGAGTAGTTTATCAAGCTTGTCATTAAGGGCTTTCATGTCCCTCTTGTACTTGGCATCTTCCTCTCCTATAGATCGCAAATTGCGATCATACACCTCATTGTAGTTCCTATCAGATTGAGCCAAGTTCTCCACTAGGTCCCAACCTTCATCAACATCCTTGTTGAGGAAGTTACCATTAGTTGTGGTGTCCAGCAACATCCGTATCTTGGGGATCACTCCTCTGTAAAGTGTGCTCAGCAAAGAAGCATTGCTGAAGCCATGGTGTGGACATCGGGTAGTGTATCCCTTAAAACGTTCCCAAGGTTCACTGAACGTTTCATTGTTCTTCTGAACAAAGCCGGAAATGTCATTTCTCAGCCGTGCGGTTCTGGAGTTGGAGAAGAATTTGGCCATAGATGCCTTCTTGCACGCTTCCCAAGTGGTGATGGACTCCTTAGGGAGTGATTTCTCCCAGATGTGTGCTTTGTCTCCCAAAGAGAATGTGAAAAGCCTGAGCTTGAATCCATCTTCACTGACTCCATTGATCTTAGTGAGGCTACAGAGCCTATCAAATTCATCCAGATGATCCAATGGGTCCTCAATTGACAATCCATGAAACTTATTACTATGTATCATCTGGATGAGACTACTCTTGATCTCAAAATTGTTGTTCTACACAGCAGGTGGCAAAATGCCATTCCTTTGAGTGTGAGTAGAGGTAGCATCTCCTGCTCCTATATTGGTCCTTGCTTGAGGAGCTGGTGGACCGTTTTGATTGTTCATTGTCTCCTCAATGATTGCTGGTTCAGGTTGAACTTTTTGTTGTCTGAGTAGCCTAGGTCTGTCGATGTTGTCGATGAAAGGACTCAGGTTCTGGCTACCTCTGGATCGTGTTTGCATGCACAGGTAGGTGTCCGAGTGTGTACACAAGGGTTCACTCCATAGGTGATCGAGTGACGGGTCGGCTAGGTGCTCGGGTTGTACCTGAGATTCAAAAAAAAACAAAGTGAAAGCAAACAAGTCAGTTTCCGAACTAATATAAACAAATGAACATGATCTAGCAAGTGCTGAAATCCTAAACGTAGCAAAATAAACACAACCAAATGGCAACTGCGCCAAATTGATAGACAGGTTTTCACCCAGGGTATCAATTCCCTATGCAGTTGTAGTACAAAGGGTTATCAATCAAAATAGTTGTCTGTTGCTAGCAGGAAGGATTTGATCAGAACAATACAAGTCAAACCAAGCAGATAGGGTTTTGTTCTAACATTCCTAAAATAGATGAAAGACAAGAATATAAACAAAGAAACCACATGACCTAAGCAAATGGGATATGAACAGCTCAAGGTATTACTCGATACAAGTTATCGTGTACCTGATCGGGTAAGTGATCGAGTAATGAAAGAAAATGCAAACAATTAAAATACGAAAGCTTCTAAGGAAGGGGTAATCGAATCCTAAGTATTCTTGACCAGTACAGATGTCTTACATGCCTCAAGCAATTATTTCCTTGACAATGAATCTCTAAAACTTTGTCACCACACTCTCGCACTAGCAACAATCAACCTTGATCACTTCTCTACCCAACTCTCCTTGGAGAAACATGACCAAGCAGGCATTAAGATCGATTCATCATTGTCAGTACCCCCTAACTCATCTAATATCTTACTCAGAGCGAGTGAACCTCTAGCATTGGTTGATTCAAGCATCTCATCTACACCTCTCGGTGGTAAAACACCCTAGATCTAATCTCAACCTCTCGGTCTGTTGACAGCATTAAGAGCACCAACCTAGAAGGAAATCTATCAAAAATATACAATAAAACTAAGGCATCCTAACCGATCAAGAACACAAAATCATCTATCCCATCCCTATAAACTTTACTACACTACTCGGCCATAATAACAAGAAACAAAGCAACGAATGAGAATGGAAATTTCATTATAATAAGCGGTAGAGTAGAGTAGAAAGAGTACAAGATATAAATCTAAGAAAAACTATAAAAACTATGAAAGAAAAAGTAAAAACAAAAAGAAAAGTGTTTGAGTCTCTCAGTTCTCTCACAGAAGCTCTCGCTCTCTGGTTTGAGGGTCTGCGGCGTGCTCGTTTGCGAGCTAGGAGAGGAGGGATTTATATATGGAAACCCCTTTGACCTAGTTTCCCAGACCTGTCCGATGGTCTACTCGATGGGGTACAAGAAGACACGGTCGGGTTACTCCTCGGGTAGACCCTCGGGTGTTCTTCTTATTTTTGGATCCTTCTTGATCGTGTTGGGGTTTGGACTTGATCTTCCAGCTCGATGGCTCCTTCGGGTACATGCTCGAGTTTGTCCTTGTTTTTCCCCATTTTAGGCTCTTTAGCACATGTTTTCATCCAAAACATGCAAATGCAAAAATACAACACCCTAAATTGTCTAAAAGTGAATTCCTACAGTAAATGACCTAAAAATGTTGAGTTACAGGTATGAACAATGCAAAATATGGACAAAAAAGGATGCTAAAAACATGTAAATTAGAGAGTTATCAACACGGTCGAGTGTCTTGTCGAGTGTGGTGGTCGAGTGGACTTCTGGACCTTGGTTCTCTTCTGCTCGAGCCTTTGTCTGCTTCACTTGTTGTATTCCAATCCACTTCAGCTCTCTTTCCATGCTCCTTGGGATCCAAATCACCAGTTTATGCAAGAAACCATGCAAATGCAGTGCAATTCTAATCTAATGCACAAACAGTCCTTAAACTACTCAATAATGACCAAAATAGCTAGTAAATCATGCAAAAGGTGTAAATAAACTAAGGTAAAACGTGGTGAAATATATGAACATCAAGCACATGGAAAAGTACTAGCACAAAACTGATCCATGTGTCTAAACCAAGAGATGCATCCACTGACCCTCCAACATGAAGAGCATCTCCATCTTAGGTTACTTCTTAGGCTACTTATCTCTATTTCTTAACTCTCATGAACTTGTCACTTTGAGATGATGTGTTGTTCCTTGTCACTTGTGAGAATCATAGTT
Organism: Camelina hispida; assembly: GCA_023657505.1. Taxonomy (NCBI): domain Eukaryota; kingdom Viridiplantae; phylum Streptophyta; class Magnoliopsida; order Brassicales; family Brassicaceae; genus Camelina; species Camelina hispida. The sequence continues at coordinate 28,242,373 of CP094631.1, read as the reverse complement.
TTAGATTGATCATTTTGGTTCTCTTTTTGTTATTATAAATGTTGTCTACTTTTTGTTAATGTTAAGGTGGTGAACTTATTACAATTGTGGTGAACTTTTGGTTAATAAAAATGTGAATTTTAGGTTTTTCTTTGATTAAAAATTTGAACTATAAAACAAAACAAAAAAAACGATTATGGTTTTTAATCACTATAGTCGTCAAACCGGTCATTAAATCTGGTTTTAAGTAGTAGCCACATAGTCGTCAAATAGTCGTCCAGTAGTAGCTAAATAGTCACAAAATTTAACGTGAAGGAGCCGGCATCTCTTGAAATCTTTTAACACGCACTCAAACTTCCATTAAAGTAAATCATAACTATTTTCAAACTAATCTCTTTCACATCGCATTAATCGTTAAATTGTCATTAAATAGTCGTAAATATTTAACGACTACATTACGACTACTCGTAAACTATTTATGTTCACATTTTATTAATCGTAACATTGTCATTCAATAGTTGTAAATATATACGACTACATTACGACTACGTGTGTTAGTCGTAACATGGTCGCTATTTACCAATACGACTGAATTTCTTACCGACTAACGATTTACGACAACAATGTTTAGTCGTAACGTAGTTGTTATATCTGAATTAGCGACTACTAGTGCAGTTGTAAATTGCTTGTTTTCTTGTAGTGTAAAAATCCACTTTATTATTGGTAGTACGTGGAATTAAAGTCAAAGTAAAAGTTCGAAACTCCACCTTGCCGTCTAGGTCCTTAAAGATGCTAAGCGGCAATATCCTGAATTCCTAATCTTATTATGCAACACTTTATTGCTCTGCTTGCAGACAGTGTAAACCAAAGCATGAACAATGAATAGACTAAGCGTTTGAGGAGAGGTTGTTGGACCTCAATGTTTTAGAAATAAGTTTCAGAAAAATTGCAGGTTTTGGGACAATGACTTTTCGGCGACTATCTGGCCAAATGGCTGAACGGAATTTTCGGGTCGATAATGCAATGGAAATCTGGTAACGAGTACTACAAGATGGAATACTCATACGTCCAAGACGGAGTTGATTTGAATGAAAAATAAGAGTGTGAAGTGAGTTACTTGAGGTGTTTGGGAAAATGTCCCACATCGGAAATATGTATAATTTTCCACTCATTTATATATGATTTCACACTTTTCTAGTTTCAAAAATGTGTAGAAGGAAGAGGGAAGGTTCCCACACTCGCGCCAAACCAAACCGGGAGCGGGCGCAGGGCCGTGGGCTCTCTCGCCTGGCCGAGTATTTTTTGGACCACTTTAGGCCCATTTAATTTTTTGGCATGAACTCCAAATAACTTGGGCACTACTCCAAGGAACTTACGGAGTACTCCAAGAATATTCTCTCGAGACCCAACCTTCTTACACTATATATAGAAGCACAGCCTCTCATTATTTCTCAAGCTCAAAACCACAAAGCTCTTCTAGTTCTAAAATCGTCGCCGCTTCTTCTCTCTCCTGCTTAATCCAAGTTTCTCTCTCTTGTTTTGTCCAAGTAAGTTCTTAGCTTAGTAGTCTCGAGAGTATAACATAGATCTGTGCTCTTGAGTTCTATTACTCGTGTGCTACAGTAGTAGTTCGTGATCGATTGTATCCTGAGATTCATAAATAGTGATTATTCGAAAACACTTACGGCCGATTTATTGAATTAAGGAAAAAGATATCATATCTTGCCTCCGTGATTTATATTACATTTTTATATTCTGTTGTTTTAATGTATTTCTGATTTCGTTATTTTAATATAATTCACATCTTTTTCTCAATTCGGTTTTGAGATCTTAACAGTCTGAATTCAATAAACTGCTATTCTGCTTATCACTTTAAACGGATTGAGAATTTTATCGAATTTTTATTTTAAAAATGATTTCATAATCTTCTGAAAAACTGTTTCTACTTTCATCTTTATGTGCTTACGCGGAAAGTTTTAAGAAGAACACTTTTATTTCTTTCTTCTCTACTCACTCTGGTTTCCACGAACGCTTTTAATTGAGTGAGTTTGTGAAACACAAAACGAGTTTCTGCAAACGGTTCTTAAGGGAGTTTGCAAAACTAATTCAGGGTAATTTAATTAATTACTTGGATTGTTTGATTAATATACTAATCAAATATGTTTATTGTTAAACAAAATGTTTGGAACCAACACCAACAACGTTGACGTGGTAGAGTTCCTGAGACCCCTCTTGAAACTCCTGAAGAGTTGGCTTTACGTCTTGCAAAAGAACTTGAAAACAAGAAGCTTACCGATTTTGGTATGGAAAACATGCACTGAAATTTATTCGGTAATGGACCAACCCCCATGGGGATACCACCTTCAGCTTCCGAAGGGATGATGCCAGATAAGTTCGATGGCAAGTCTGGGTTCAAAACGTGGCAAAACAAGATGCTCTACTACTTGGCTATCATGAACATGGAAAGATACCTCACAGAGGATCCACCAATGCTTCCACAAGGAGACACAGATGTGTATGTGGATAGTTCGGCTCAAGGAGACTATTGTTGCAAAGGTCAAATTCTGAACCGTTTGGTCAATGATTTGTATGACCTCTACAGTATGTACAAGACTTCAAAAGCATTATGGCTGGCTTTGGAGAACAAGTACAAGACTCACGAGTCTGGATGCATAAATTCTCAACTACGAAGTTTTTGAACTTCAAGATGGTGGATTCCAAACAAATTATGGAACAAGTGGAGGCTCTACAACGCATCTTCAAGGAGATAGAGTTGGAAGGGATGTCGATCTGCAACATCTTCAAAACGAATTGCTTGATCAAGAGGCTACCACCAGGCTGGTCAGATTTCAAGGATTACCTTAACTTCAAACGTAAGGCAATGTCTCTTGATGATCTCATCCGAAGGTTGATGATTGAGGACAACAATCGTGGAGCTCATTCAGGTGCTCAACCTTGAGAGGTTTAATGCCCCGACCGCCACCTCTTAGTGGGTCCCTTGTCCAATCTCAGTCCATGGGCCCACCTTCCTTAATGGACCCCACATTCTCTCACTATGCCCGTGAGCCCATCCATATCTAACGGTCGGTTTGCTATGTCCCTACAAATCACCACATGATCTTTCTCTGTGTTTTATCCTCACTCGCACAGTTCTGACAGTCACTTCCCGGAAGGTCACCCAGCCTGAGACTACTCCAGCATAAGCGCGCTTAACTATGGAGTTCTCTCAGGACCCTTGACTTGAAAGACAAGTGCACTTTGGTGACATAGGTGGCCAAATAAATTCTTTTAAATCTCTCCGCAAGTCTTTGAAACCGGGGTGTCAAAAGAGGTAGTTCAAAGGAAAGTGTCATCATTGTGGCAAAATTTGAACAAAAGGCTGAAGTTTGCAAAAGCAATGCCAAAGATCTAAAGAATCAGGCAAATCTAACTGAAGAAGACATGGTTGCGGTGGTTACTGAATGTAACATGGTGGAAGAAAACCCAGCGGAGTGGTACTATGACACTGGTTCTACCACACATATATGCTCTAATAGGACCATGTTCACCACCTATGTAGAGAACTAATCAAATGAGCATTTTTTCATGGGAAACACAACGGTGTCCAAGATTGAAGGTAACGGAAAAGTAGTTCTGAAGCTAACTTCTGATCGTTAGCTCACCTTGTAGAACCTGAAACAAGTACCTGACATGCGAAAGAATCTCATCTCTGTAACAGTGCTAAGAAAGAATGGTTTCTCTGCTAATTTTGAGTCTGATAAGTTAGTTTTAAGAAAAACAGAGTGTATTTGGGAAAGTGTTTTGTTAAGGGTGAACTGATCTAGATGTCTGTAATGACAGTCCCCCCAAAAACTGTTGCTTCTATTTTGTAACTGAAATGAAAGAAAACCCTATTGCTTACTTGGTTAAGTCGTTTACTACTTGGCATGAACGTTTAGAACATGTCATTTATAAAACAATGCGAAAAATGCAAAACTTAAATTTAATTCCAAAATTCAAAACTAACAAGAAAAATGTGAAGTGTGCGTACAGGCGAAACTCACTAAAACTCCCTCACCACACGTTGAAAGAGAAACTAACATGTAGGTTTAATTCACACAGACTTATGTGATTTAAAATATGTACAAACTAGAGGCGGTAAGAAACACTTTGTTACCTTCATAGATGATTGCATAAGATATTGCTATGTATATCTCTTGCATAGCAAAGATGAAGCAATAGAAAAAATCAAAGAGTTCAATCTCGAAGTAGAAAATCAGCTTCAGAGAACTATAAAAGTAGTTCGAAGTGATAGAGAAAGAGAATATAATGAGTCGTTCAATGCATTTTGCTGAGAAAAAGACATTATACATCAGACAACCGCTCCCTACTCGCCCGAATCTAATGGAGTAGCAGAACGAAAGATTCAAACTCTGAAAGAGATGATGAATGCGTTGTTGCAGGAATCTGGGTTAGCCCAGAACATGTGGGGGCGGGGGGGGGAAGCTTTGCTTACCACTAATTATATCCTCAACAGGATACCGCATTAGGTGACTAGCAAGTTACCACATGAATTTTGTAAAGGTACAGTACCTTCGTAAAAATACCAATAAGTGTGGGGGTGTCTAGCAAAAGTGGTTGTACCACCTCCTAAAAAGGCCAAAATTGGGCCTAAGACCATAGACTGTATCTTTATCAGATATTCACATAACAGTGGTGCATATCAATTTTTGGTTCATAAATCTGAGATTCCAGATGTCCATGTGAATACAAATATGAAATCAAGAAATGCTTCATTTTTTGAAGATATTTTTCCCTGTAGGAAAACTCAAAAGTGGACTCATGAACAACGAGATGCAACGACCTCGAAAGCTGGCAATACTTTGAGTACTATATCTGTGGAAACATAACTGGAACCTGAAAAGGAACCTAGACAGAGCAAAAGAGCTTGTAAAAGTAAATCATTTGGTGAAGATTTTCTGATGATGGCATTTCTAGCTGAAAATCTACCAATAACATATGCAGAAGCTTTGTTTACACCTGATGCACCTTATTGGAAGGAAGCCGTCAAAACTGAAATAGACTCTCTTGCAACACCATACTTACGAGATATCAGATATACAACAAGGATTTAAATCTTTAGGGTGTAAATGGATTTTTACGATAAAATAAAAACTCAATGGCGATACTGAGCGGTACAAGGCTAGGCTTGTAGTGCAAGGATTTTGGCAAAAAGAAGGCTTAGATTTCTTTGATACCTATTCCTTGGTAACAAGACTATCTTCGATCAGGATGTTCATAGGCATTGCAGCCTTGAGAAATCTTGAAATCCATCAACTAGATGTAAAACCTGCTTTTCTCCATGGAGATTTTGAAGAAGAAATCTACATTAAACAACCTGAGCGATTTGTTATCCTAGGACAAGAACACAAAGTATGTAAACTTGTGAAGTCATTATATGGACAATATGATGATGTCTAATGGTTTTAGCATTAATGAATGCGACAAATGCATGTACTACAAAACTACTCCATCAGGGTATAATTTGTTATGCATATATGTAGATGATATGCTCTTCATTGGAAGCAACAAAGACATCATAACACAAACAAAAAACATGCTCAAAAGAAATTTTGACATGAAAGACTTAGGTTTAGTAGATGTAATTTTGGGGATTAAAATCATTAGAACTGATGAGGGCCTTATCTTGTCTGAAATCCACTATGTTGAAAAGATACTCGATCGATTCAAGCATTACTCATATGGGACTGCAAAAACACCAAAGGATCCTCAACTTCACTTGACCAAAAATTATGGTGAACCTGTGCAACAGGTGGAGTATTGATAAACTTTATTTTCACCAAGGGTATCAATTCCCTATGCAGTTGTAGTACAAAGGGTTATCAATCCAAATGGTTGTTATGCTAGCAGATAGGATGCAATCAGAATCAAGCAAGTCAAGCCAAGTAATAATGGGGTTTGGTTCTAACAGTCCAAGTATAAACAAAGTAAGAATATAAACAAGTAAACCACACGACCTAAGCACTCGATGCAAGCAGTTGAGTACAAGATCGAGTGGGGTGATCGACTATTCAAGTGAAATATGAACAGCTCGAGGTATTACTCGATGCAGGTTATCGTGTACCTGATCGGGTAAGTGGTCGAGTAAGTAAGGAAAATGCAAGAAATGAAATACGAAAGTTCCTAAGGATGGGGGTAATCGAATCCTAAGTGTTCAAGACCAATATGGATGCCTTACATGCCTCAAGCAATTATTTCCTAGACAATGAACCTCTAAAACCTTGTCACCACATTGTCGCGCTAGTAACAATCAACCTTGAACATACTACCACACTGTCGCACTAGTAATATGAACAAGAAGGCATTAAGAACAATTCATTTTTGTCAGTATACTTAGACTTATCTGATTTGGTCACTCAAAGTTAAGTATACCTCTAGCATTGACCTAATCAAACATTTTATCTACTCCTTTTGGCCTGTAGCATTATAAACGCCCTAGTGATGTTCATATATTTTACCTTGTTTTCCCTTAGTTTATTTACATCTTTTGCATATTTTTCTATCCATTTTCACCACTTTGTGTAGCTTTAGGATCAATCATGCATTAGAGTGTAGTTGCATTGCATTTGCATCTTTTCATGCATAAACAGGTGATTTAGGAGCTTAAGGAGCATGGAAGCAATGGAGAAGAGATGTGAAGCAATCATGAGGAGGAAACAAGGGAGTTAAGGCTGAAGAACCAAGATCCGGAGTCCAGCTCGACCTAGCACTCGACCGAGTGGGAGATGGACTCGACCGTGTGGAGTTGCACCAGTGAAGCCAGCTCGACCTGTCACTCGACCGAGCACTGGTCGAGTTGACCGATCCGTGGACCACTTTGACTTTTCCCAATTTTAGGGCTTCCACTCTCCTTCCTATATAAGGCCTTGTACCTGCAGCCACCAAACAATCTAGATTTTTTAGTCCAGCTTTTCAGATATTCTAAACCTAGTTTTTACCTTTTTAGGAATATTATTCCTTTTGCTTTTTATTTTCTTTTTTGGATTTTGTACTTAGAAAAGAAGAATTTCTTCATACTTGTTGGTTCAATAACTTTCTAAGTATTGAGAATCTGAGTTTGATTTCTTCTTTAAAGTTGTAGATCTTTATCTGATCTATCTAATCATGCAAGTTTCAATAATTTCTGGGTTTATGATTTGTTTGATCATGTCTTGTTGTGAGTAGTCTTCTTAGGATCTTGAGGATGGGTTAGGATGGATTGATCTTTTGGTATATCTGATTTGATCAAGCTTGATTGTTGTAGATCTCTTCTAGGCTAGATGTTCTTAATGCTGATCCTATATCTGAGAGGGTAGGATCTGATCTCAAGCTTTTTAGCATCACACCAATGTTTAAGAAGCATAGATAAGGCTAGATCTAGAGCTTACCATTAGGCTTGCTAAGAGATTAGAGGTCTTGTTTGGTTTGAGATGTATTGCTTAATGCCTGCTTGTGTAGATTCTTTTCATTGTGAGAGCAAGTCTAGGATTGCATAGGTTTGATTGTCTCTTGACCATGAGAGTGGGAGAGACTTGTCTTAGATTAATATGTCTAGAGATTAGCTCATAGCATTGCTTGAGATTTGTTGATCAAGTTAGATTACCACAATGATTAGTTTATCCCATGAATCCATCCTCAGAACCTTCTTTGTTTATTGATTTTAAAGTCTCAATCTTGTTATTTGCTTGCTGTTTGATCTGTGTTTGCTTTACTCTGTTTTTATTGCATTGCTTTGTTTTCCCGTGTTTGTCTAGCTCGACCACCCACTCGACCTACACTCGGTCGAGTGCTGCTCGAGTTCATCCCCAGAATTCTTGTTTATGATTTGTAATTGTCTTGTTTCATTCCTGTTTAATTCCCATTGCATTAACTTAGCATCTAGTTCATTCATTGTCTTGCATTAGTTCATATCTAGTGTTTACAGTTTCTGTTTCTGTTCTTAGTTCATAATCATTCTGTTTTATTTGCATTTATTTCTTAGTTCTTGTACTTTATTTTCAGCTTTTATCATTATCATCATAGGATTGTTAGTGACAAACAATCATCACACTTGGCTTAACTTAGATTCATATGCATATCTTGATTGTTCACAAGCACTCAGACTGGATTGACACCTCTTATACTGCAACTGCATAAGTGGAATTGAAACACCCATCATTCCATATCATACCATTGCATACACTGCCACCTTCCACCTTTCATCACCAAAATAACATGTTTCAATTTGGCGCCGTTGCCGGGGATCGAACCCGGGTCACCCGCGTGACAGGCGGGAATACTTACCACTATACTACAAGCATGTGGATGAAGGCTGGGAGTTAGTTGAGAATCTTGCTCAGTCAGATGGCAACTGCAATGAAGATTATGATAGGACCATAAGGAGTTCCTCAACTGATCAAGAGGACAAGTACAAGAAGGATTTGAAGATGGTCAATGAGAAACTTGACAAGATACTCCTCAGCCAGTCCAAATCCATGCACTTCATTGGTGAAGAAGAAGCTCCAGTTCAAGAGGGGGAGAATGAGTTTGCTGAGCTTTGCTATATGCAAAACCAGGGTGGATTCAAGGGCTACAACCAAGGTGGTTTCAAGAACAATAACCTCTCATATAGGAGTACCAATGTGGCTAATCCACAAGATCAAGTCTACCCTCCTCAACAGCCTCAACAGCCTCAAGGGTTTCACAACTATATCCCCAAACAACAGCAGCAGGTGTTCCAGCCCCAGTTGTGTCCCCCACCAAGGTTTCAGACTAACCAAGGCCAAGAACAAGACCTTAGAGCTATGCTACAGCAGTTGTTGATTGGACAAACCCAAGGGAAGATTGAGGAGGCCAAGCAGTTTGCTGAACTGAACCAAAGGCTACATCCCAGTACAATGACCTGAACATGAAGTTTGAAGGTCTTAACTCTAGAGTAAAGTATATGGAGAGAAACATAGCCTCTTCTTCAGCTCCAAAACCCAACCAACTCCCTGGAAAAGCTGTTCAAAATCCAAGGGAGTTCACAGCCAAAGCTATTCTACTTCAAGAGGAAGAAGTCACTGAGGACAGTGAAGTCCAAGTTTGGGGGAATTCATCAGTTACTGAAGCCCCAAGTGACATCTGTGCAAAGCAACAGGAGCTCGCAGGAGAACTCGACCAGGAGCTCGACCACACACTCGATCGAGTGCATGCTCGAGTGGTCGATCGAGCTGAAGACTCCGAAGCTGTCAAGCCTGCTAAGTACATTCCTCCTGCTTACAAGCCTCCACTACCATTCCCTGGGCGTTTCAAAGCACAGAAGATCAATGAGTTAAGGGAAATCATTGAGAAAAAGGAGATGTTGGCTAGGCAACAAGAGGAAGAGAGGGTTTTGAAAGAAGAAGCTTTGGTTAAGAAAGAGGAACAAGTTTCAGTCATTCAAGAGATCATCATAGCTTACCAAGAAGAGGAGAGAGGACCTGCCTTGGAACAGTATGAGCCATATCCTCTCTACAAATTTTTTTTGCTTGATTTGTCTAGTAAGAGGGCTGAAGCTCAAGATGAGAAGGATCTTGAGAACCTTGGAGGAGTGATCATTCCAGTAAAGCTCAGTGATCCAAGACCTTTCTATCTACCTTGCACAATCAGCTATCTTCACTACAATCAATGTCTTTGTGATTTGGGAGCTTCAACAAGTGTCATGCCTTACTCCATAGCCCAAAAGCTTGGAAGAACTGATTTCAAATCTACCAATCTCCATGTGCTTCTAGCTGATGGGACAAATAGAGAGGTAGTTGGAAGGTTGGAGAATGTCCCACTTAAGATAGGGAAGGCAAGGATTCACACTGACTTTGTGGTGATAGAGATGGACAAGGAGCCTGAGGATCCAATCTTGTTAGGGAGGCCATTCTTAGCTACTGTTGGAGCAGTCATTGATGTCAAGGAAGGTCTTGTGACCATGAACATTGCTGAAGATGTGGTCATGAAGTTCAACATATATAACCCAACCAACCTGCCTACCATTGATGATCAACCCTTCACTATCAAGGAGAAAGTTGATCATGAGGTGTTCAAGGATGAAGGAGACCCTAAAGCTGAGCCTCCACTTCAAGAGGATTCTGTTGAGAAGCTTAAGAGGTCAGTACAGGAGCTGACAAGTATGGTTGAGGATCTTCAAGTCAAGCTGAACAAGAGGTCTTTGAGGAAGGCAAGGCCAAGGCTCAAAATCAAAAAGAAGTATGGTTTGTGTGCTAAGGGTGAGGTGATCAAGGATCAACTTCACAGTGACCAAGAGGTTCCAGGGAGGATTTCATCACCTCCTTGGTATTTGAACCAAAGTTAAGAAGGAAACCAAAGTCAAGCAGCTTAGTGACTATAAACAAGCTCACTAGGGAGGAAGTCCCTAAGGTATCCCTTGTACATATGGTTTAATTTCTTAGTAGTTTTGATGTTTTTAGTTTTATGTTTTTGTTGGACAGGCTTTTAAGTGAGAATGTAGTTGGTTAAGGAGAAATGTGGACATGAAGAAGAAGGCTTGCAGGCCCACTCGACTACAAAACAAGAGGTACTCGGCCGAGCTGGATACTAATTGAGGCCCATTCGATTCCCATTCTTCTAGAATGATCGAGTGGAGGGAAGAACAAGGAGAAAAGTTTTGAAATTTCAAACTTGGTCAAGGAGCTCGACCACGTGCTGGTCGAGTGTGGGGTCGAGTGGCAGCCAAAAAGCAAGTCAAAGATTCCCAATTCAAATTTGAAATGTAAGGACGCTTTACCCTTGTTTTCTTGTCTCATGGGCTTCTTTAAATAGTACTTGATCGATCCTAAACCTCTCACACTCTCTCATTTGCTCAAAATATTTAAATTCAAGCTTTAAAATCTCTCTCAAAGTTCATCTCTTGCTCTAGCTTTGTTCTTTCAAGTTTTTGGGTCACTAACCTATTAACTTTGAGCTTTGAGTCTATTTCCCTTCAGTTTCTTTTTGAAAATGTCTTCTAAGATCACCAAGAAGTCCCACAAAACCGCTGCAAGCTCCATGGAACGTCGTGATGCTGACCTTGAACCAAGAGGTGAAGCTAGGAGAGCCACTCGACGGGTCACTCGATCGACCACTCGACCGAGTGATGGTTCGAGCAGTCGGTTGAGCCAGGTGCCGAGTCTCAGGAAAAAACGAGTTGAGGAGGATCCTGAGAGGACTGAAAGTGAGGAAGAAAGGGAGCCTACTATTGTTGAGCTGATAAATGGATACAGAACCAAAGGGAAGAGGCCAGCAGTTGAAGTGGAGCAAGAAGAGAGTGAAAGTGAAAGTGAGGAGATGAGTGAAGAAGAAGAATTGAGGGATGGTGGAGAGGCTGAGTCTTGTGGGCTGTCAAAGAAGCAGCTGTATGATGCTTTCATGAGGACGAAGTTCCTGGGAACAAGATATCCTCACAAGGAGACCATGGAAAAGCTTGCCATTGATGGAGATGTGCAATGTCTTTTTGAGAAGAGCAGCCTCACCAAGTTCATGGGGCTTTGCATGGAAGGATATAGAGAGGAAAGCTGTGAGTTCCTAGCCACTGTCAAGCTACACCAACACTTGAGGAAGAGTGCTGAACATGGAGCTGGACACATCTCCTTCACCATCAAAGGAAAGAAGCATGAGCTTTCATTGAAGAAGCTGGCTAAGGTGTTTGGATTTGAGGTTGGGAGCCATAGGAGTTTGATGGTTCCAAGAGAAGAACTGTATGCTGTATGGGAGACCATTGGAGACAATAAGTACTACTCATCTTCCAACTCCAAGAGCTCAAGAATAAGGAGCCCAGTCTTGAGGTATTACCATAAGGCTCTTGCCAATACTTTCTTTGCAAGAAAGGAGACTGGAAACATCAATGAGGGAGAGCTGAAGATGATTGACTTGGCTCTCAATGGAGTTCTTCTTCAAGCAAGGAATGGAACCATCATCCTTGGTAGCACTGTGGAGACTGATCTTGCAATGGTGTTGATAGATCACAAGACTTACTTGAGGAGTTGGGTAGGCAAGCTTGAGAACAAGGGTTCAAGAGGAGCACTTACCATTGGAGGCATCATCACTCCAATCCTTCAAGCTGCTGACATCCAACCTAGAGGAGAAAGAGTCTTACCAAGATGGATTGACTCAAGCTACCTTACCTCCACTCTCATCCTAGCCAAGGAGATGCATCAAGGGAATCACATTTTCAACTTTGAGCTTCCAACACTTGGGAAAAAGCAACTCATTTTGCCTAACCAAGAGCTCACTACCATTCAAGAAGGAGCCAACATTGATTTCTGGCCAGCTGAGGAGCATTGGTTTGATGGAGTGATTCAACATAGAGTTGAGGAAGCTGGGAATGCACAAGTAGCTGATGGAGAGGAACAGTTCTACTTTGAAGATTATGAGCCAAACCCAAGAGATAGTAGAGGAGTGAGGGAGAATGCCAAGAGGTTGACTCTTTTGCAAAAATGGGGCAAGTGGCATGGAAAGAGATTTGATAAGCTGAAGAAGAAGGTAACCAACATGGCTAAGTATATCAAAGGCTTGAAGAAGGAGATTGCTGAGCTGAAGAGTGGAAACTCATCTCCTAGCCAACATTCAAGCCCTTTGAGGAGAAGCAGCTCAACTAGAGCACTTTCAAGGGTTGAGAATCCTGTGGAACCAGCTAGGGCATCAATGTATGAGCCAAATCAGAGGAAGAGGAGCTCAAGTACCTGAGAACAACAGTTTTCGAGGCACTTGACCGGGTCACTCGAGCACCCACTCGACCAAGCACCTCCGATGCACTCGGCCGAGCACCTTCCCAGACCACCCTATGGTTTCCCACCTCCAGCTGCTTATCCAGGTTATCCACATTACCCACCCTTCCCACCCCAATACTTTATGGATCCCACACTCTACCAGCAGTACCAGCAGTACCAGACTCAAGATTTGGAGACTCGCAACCCAGCTCGACCCCCCCACTCGACCACGTACTCGACCGAGTCAGGCTCGATTGGCATAGTCGAGCTGCCCCAAAGTCCTTCTCCAAGCCACCAGCCTGATCTCAACTACTCCTATGATAGCATGCAGATGGATGTGGACAACTTCTTCCACAATCCCTAAGGTACCATCATCACCTTCCCTTGTTTATACCATTGCATTTGATGTTGTGTTTTGTTTTTGTTTTTAGTCTTGAATCCTCTTACAAATTTCTTTCACACAGAGGACTGTGTGATTTAAGTTTGGGGGAGGGTTCTAGATAGCATTTGATGTTGTGTTTTGTTTTCTTATTTCAAATTTTTATCATCATCATGTAGCACTTGCATAATCATCTAAGGCATAGAAAAACCATAAAAATTTGAAAATTTTTTGCAAAAAATCTTTATAAAAAGAGTGTTCATGTAGTTTGCATTGCATATTTAAAGTGTTTTGTGTAAGCATATAGGACTGTTTGCATTAGGGATCTATATTGAGTTTTTCCTTGTTAGCTTGTTTAATTCACTAGACTAGGATCAATGCCCAAGTTAATAGTACTTTGATGCTAGTTGAGTGGCTAGAAGCATAAGACTGAACCAAGCCTTGAATTCCTGCATTGCATTTGGTCTAAATTGAAGCATGTTGTGATTTGATGCCATTTCCTATCTATAAGAACCTAATATTGACTTTTAATTATCAATGTATGCATTGCTTTAAACTCATGGATACCATATACATATTTGGATCATCTTTCTCCTTTTGCCACTCTTGTTGATCCAAGTAGCTGATTTCACTTTTAAATCAGTTTCCCCTACCCCTTAACCAAACCTTCTTTCAAGCCTTGTTTATTCTTGTGTGTGTGAGGCCTATTTTTGGGATTGAGCTTGGTAGAAAGTGTTAGGTTTGAACTGACAAGAGTAAGACCTTGTGTAGTTCTAGTTTGCATTTTCCAAACTAGATAGGACTAGGTGGTTCACTTGTAGGGTTTGGGACTTGGCTGTTATAAAAAGAAAAGAAAGAAAAGAGAAAGAAAAAGGGTAGAGTCTTTAGGAGAGGAATGTGTTTAAGCAAAAAGCTAAAGTCTAGTGAAAGGATGGGAAGTAAATTTGTTATCTAAGATGGTTCTAGTTAAAGAAAAGAAAAGAAAGCAAAGAGCAGTTTAGCAAAAATCTTATATGTCTTAAGAATAAAAAGAAAAGAGAACCATAGCAATCAATAAGAATCCCCCATCCCACTAGAAAGATCAAATAAGAAACCTCTCATAAGATTTGAAAACCAAAAGAGAAAAGGGTTAAAGAGAAAAGAAGAAGTTAAAGGGTAGCACTAGGATCATTTGGGTTTAGATTGTTAGGATAAACACTTTGGGTGCCTTTGGGTAGACAAGGTTTTGTTCTTGTATGTGTCTAAGTGTTCTTACCTTTAGCATTCTTCTAAAGCTCAATCCATTTTTTATGAGAGAACCTTGATATTGACATGCCCCACTCTGAAAAGAGACCATCATTGTCTCAAAACCTTTTACCAAGCCAAATGAGTTTAAGCATTGCATATAATTGATTCATGTTCTTGATTAATGAATGTTAAAGGAAATGGTTGATTTGAATGCATGTGAATATCTAAGGCTCAAATCAGTAAAGGTTGTGATGTGCTTGTCTAAAGTTTTTAAGTATAGCTATTCACCTTGTATCTTAGTACTAGTAACTTGGACATTGATTCTAGCTGGTCTATTAGCAAGCTTTAGGAGTTATGATCCCACTTTTAAACCTCATCTACCTTCTTATGTCTTGTTTATTTGCTTGAGGGCAAGCAAAGACTAAGTTTGGGGGTGTTGATGTTCATATATTTTACCTTGTTTTCCCTTAGTTTATTTACATCTTTTGCATCTTTTTCTATCCATTTTCACCACTTTTGTGTAGCTTTAGGATCAATCATGCATTAGAGTGTAATTGCATTGCATTTGCATCTTTTCATGCATAAACAGGTGATTTTGGAGCTTAAGGAGCATGGAAGCAATGGAGAAGAGATGTGAAGCAATCATGAGGAGGAAACAAGGGAGTTAAGGCTGAAGAACCAAGATCCGGAGTCCAGCTCGACCAAGCACTCGACCGAGTGGGAGATGGACTCGACCGTGTGGAGTTGCACCAGTGAAGCCAGCTCGACCTGTCACTCGACCGAGCACTGGTCGAGTTGACCGATCCGTGGACCACTTTGACTTTTCCCAATTTTAGGGCTTCCACTCTCCTTCCTATATAAGGCCTTGTACCTGCAGCCACCAAACAATCTAGATTTTTTAGTCCAGCTTTTCAGATATTCTAAACCTAGTTTTTACCTTTTTAGGAATATTATTCCTTTTGCTTTTTATTTTCTTTTTTGGATTTTGTACTTAGAAAAGAAGAATTTCTTCATACTTGTTGGTTCAATAACTTTCTAAGTATTGAGAATCTGAGTTTGATTTCTTCTTTAAAGTTGTAGATCTTTATCTTATCTATCTAATCATGCAAGTTTCAATAATTTTTGGGTTTATGATTTGTTTGATCATGTCTTGTTGTGAGTAGTCTTCTTAGGATCTTGAGGATGGGTTAGGATGGATTGATCTTGTGGTATATCTGATTTGATCAAGCTTGATTGTTGTAGATCTCTTCTAGGCTAGATGTTCTTAATGCTGATCCTATATCTGAGAGGGTAGGATCTGATCTCAAGCTTTTTAGCATCACACCAATGTTTAAGAAGCATAGATAAGGCTAGATCTAGAGCTTACCATTAGGCTTGCTAAGAGATTAGAGGTCTTGTTTGGTTTGAGATGTATTGCTTAATGCCTGCTTGTGTAGATTCTTTTCATTGTGAGAGCAAGTCTAGGGTTGCATAGGTTTGATTGTCTCTTGACCATGAGAGTGGGAGAGACTTGTCTTAGATTAATATGTCTAGAGGTTAGCTCATAGCATTGCTTGAGATTTGTTGATCAAGTTAGATTACCACAATGATTAGTTTATCCCATGAATCCATCCTCACGAACCTTCTTTGTTTATTGATTTTAAAGTCTCAATCTTGTTATTTGCTTGCTGTTTGATCTGTGTTTGCTTTACTCTGTTTTTATTGCATTGCTCTGTTTTCCCGTATTTGTCTAGCTCGACCACCCACTCGACCTACACTCGGTCGAGTGCTGCTCGAGTTCATCCCCAGAATTCTTGTTTATGATTTGTGATTGTCTTGTTTCATTCCTGTTTCATTCCTGTTTAATTCCCATTGCATTAACTTAGCATCTAGTTCATTCATTGTCTTGCATTAGTTCATATCTAGTGTTTACAGTTTCTGTTTCTGTTCTTAGTTCATAATCATTCTGTTTTATTTGCATTTAGTTCTTAGTTCTTGTACTTTATTTTCAGCTTTTATCATTATCATCATAGGATTGTTAGTGACAAACAATCATCACACTTGGCTTAACTTAGATTCATATGCATATCTTGATTGTTCACAAGCACTCAGACTGGATTGACACCTCTTATACTGCAACTGCATAAGGGGAATTGAAACACCCATCATTCCATATCATACCATTGCATACACTGCCACCTTCCACCTTTCATCACCAAAATAACATGTTTCACCTAGATCTAATCTCAACCTTTCGGTCTGTTGACCGCATTAAGAACATCAACCTAGAAGGCAATTTATCAATCATTACAATCAACTAAAGCATCCTAACCGATCAAGAACACCTAATCATCTATCCCATCCCTAGAAACTATGCTACACTACTCGGACATAGAAACGAATGATAATGCCATAGAAATAAACGAAAATGACATTATTAAAGAGATAGAGTAGAGTAGAAAAGAGTAGGGATAAAAGATCTATGAAAAACTACAAAATAAAAGTACAAATACAAGAAAAATATGTTGAGTCGCTCGGTTCTCTCACAGAAGCTCTCACTCTTTGGTTTGAGGGTCTGCGGCGTGCTCGTTTGCGAGCTAAGGAAAGAGGGGGTTTATATATGGAAAACCATTTGACCTAGCTTCCCAGACCTGCCCGATGGTCTACTTGATGGGGTACACGAGGCTTGATTCAGGTAACTCCTTGGGTGGCTCTTCGAGTTGCTCTTTGCGCTCTTGAATCCTCTTCGATCGTGTTGGGGTTCGGACTTGTTCTTGTAGCTCGATGGCTCCTTCGGGTACATGCTCGAGTTGTCCTTGTTTTTCCCCATTTTTGGCTCTTTAGCACCTGTTTTCATCCAATATATGCAAATGCAGAAATGCAATACCTTAAATGCTCTAAAACTTGATTCCTACAGTAAATGGTCTAAAAATGCTAAGTTAGAGGTATGAACAATGCAAAATATGGACACAAAAGGATGCTAAAACAATGTAAATTAGAGTGTTATCAGACCCCCAAACTTAAATCTTGCTAGTCCTCTAGCAAGGAAGTAAGAAGGTACGGTTTGAAAGTGGGGACTCATAACCTTAAAATGCTAACCGAAAGATGCAGGCTATAGTCCTTAAAAATAGTTTAATGGTGCTAAGATCGATCAACATACATACAAATATTTTTCTATGCTTATTGCCATGCATCGATCTACCTCAACCTCCAACTAAAGATAAGGAACATCTCTTTCACATTCAATTAAGTGTTTGGTGAATTCTTGCAAATGGAAGGTGAATCGAGCTCAATCGGTTTCAAGGGTAAGGCTTTTTGATAAGGTGGTTTCAAACAAATTATTTAGGTGGTTTTCTCTCAAAACGTGGAATGCTAGACAGTCGTGAAAACTATCTAAGACTGAGAACAATTTGGGCATACAAAGCTTAACTCTTGATGATCTACCCTTTTCTCATACATTCATAATACATTTTTTATTTAAACCTCCTAGACTTTAACTACCCACACCCTTGATTTTAACTCTTTCTTCTTCTTTTTTTTTTTACTCCCTAAGGTTTAGACTTTTAGACTTTAAAATTCTAGCTCTTAATCTCCCTTTTTTTCTTTTCTTTCTTAAACTCCTAATATAGATATATTCTTTTTCTTTCTTTCTAGGAGACTATAGCAAGAACATGAACACTCTTTTTTTTTAACTTTTTTTTTCGAAATTTATCAAAAAAAAATTTGGGTTTTTTAATGCACATAAATGCAGACTCAAATGAATAAAACTAGCATACAAAAATTTGAAAAAAAGAAAATAAGAAAATAAAACACAATGTTAAATACATTCTAGAACCCTCCCCCAAACTTAAATTACACAGTCCCTGTTATTTACAAAGAATCACACAAAATGAATTAAACTAAATGCAATGTTATTTACAAAGTTTGGATGAATGTGGTACCTCATGGGTTGCTGAAGAAGGAGGTTGCAGCAGCCTCCATACTTGGCAAAGTATAGCAAGGGTCGTCTCCGGCTTCAGCAGGTGCCGGTGTTTGCTCGCCAGGGAGCTCAGTAATGTGCAAAGACGACTTACCAGGACCAGCATCTGAGGTGTTGATCGAGGGTGGGATCACGTAGCTCATCGGGTAGGGCATCGGGTAGTAGGACGGAAATGGCGGAAGAGGCCCAGAATGATCACCGGTGTATCCACTCGCAGGGTACATCGTGTATGGCATCGTCAATGGCATCTGGTACGGTGGAGGAAAAAGTCCAGCATAATCACCCGATTGGGTGCTCGATGGGTGCATCCGATAGTGCATCGTGTACCCCATCGGATTGGGTGTCAGGTAAGCGTCAGAGTGGCTTCTCCTCGATGCTTGTGGTCGGGTAATGTCCTCCTCAGCTCGGGGCTCGTACGATGATGATCTTTGAGGTTCAGGAGGTGGCAGTCCTCGAGTTCCTCCTAGTGGTCCGCTTCTCCCCATCCATGTAGGTGCTTGTGCCGAGGTAGGAGCTGAGGCACAACTTGGTTTGTCTTGTAACTCCTTGATCTGACCTCCCATTACCTTCATTGAACCAGCAAGATCCTTCACCTTCTTCACCAACAACTTGTTCATCTTTTTCAACCACCCGATCCTTTTGTGAGCTTCTCTCACTCCAGCCGGTTGCTTTTGAGAGCATGCATACTCCTCAAAATCAAACTCCTCCGAGCTATCTCCTTGCCTCTGCCCGGTTTCTTCTCTCTTCTCATCCTCGGACTCCTCCTTCGGGTTGTACAGCTCTTCCAACGGCGGTGTGAAGTCAATGTTGTGTCCTAACCAAACCTTGGTGTATACAACATTTGGTAAAACCATTTGAGCA
The DNA here is from genome assembly GCA_023657505.1 of Camelina hispida. Classification (NCBI taxonomy): domain Eukaryota; kingdom Viridiplantae; phylum Streptophyta; class Magnoliopsida; order Brassicales; family Brassicaceae; genus Camelina; species Camelina hispida. The sequence continues at coordinate 28,223,235 of CP094631.1, read as the reverse complement.
GCCCCGGCAGTTGGATGGACAAACTTGAACAATGTCATGTCATTAGGCCTCTCATAGGCCAAAAATCTTGCCAGCACGAGGTAGTCCGTATCCAGCCACCTTGGTTCGTGGACAATTCCCCTTAAGGACACACCGCATGCCACTAAGATTGGTGTGACTAGTCTCCCAATAGAGATCTCTCCGCCTCCTTCTCTCCTTTTCACAGCCCACTATTTCAAGTACAGGAATTGATCGAGTAGCACGAACAACATACTAGTATCAGCTATGTCTCCTACTAGCGGTGTTCCATCCCTAGCACTATCCAAAACTCCACACAATGCAACATCCAACAACTGAAGCTCATGGTCGTTCACATTCCCAGTCTCTTTTCTAGCAAAAAGAGTGCATGCGAGGGACTTGTGAAAATACCTCAAAACGGGGCTCCTTATTTGAGCAGATTTGGAGCTCGTGGACTTGTAGGGGTGCTTGTCTCCTATTGTCAGCCATAGGGACCTCATCTCTTCCTTGCTGACCTCCATCCCTTCTCCACTACCAGCTTTGAAACCATACAGCGTCTCCATCTCTTTGAAAGTCAGCCGGTATTCCGTGTTCCGAACGAAGAAGGTGATGAACCCGATCCCCCCATTAGATAGTAGGGTTGGGTGGTCCTTGAAATAGTTCAGCTTTAGGGTTGAAAGGAAGTGGACCGTCTCCTCCTCATAAGCTTCTAGATGGGATCGCATCATATTGCCCAAGTGGCACATATCAAACAGAAATTCAACATCTCTAGTGTGTCCCAATTGCTTTATGGTCTCACGGTGAGGGTATCGGGTACCAACAAAGCTCATCTTCGGGAAGACTTTGAACAATATCGCTGGAGTGTCGACTTCCTTTTGCTTTAGCCGCCGCGAGGCTTGACGGGTTCTCTCTCTATGCTCCTCTTCTCTTTCTCTTTCCGCCTCCTCAGCGTGTTTATCTTCTTCCACCACTGCTCTCTCAACCACCTTCTCAGCCTTCTCCGAAGCCGGTCTCTTCCCCCTTGCAATCGCGGCTCTACTCCTTGATCGAGAGGTTTGGATCTCACCTTGTTCTTCCCCTCCAGAATCAGAATCGACCTCCATAGGGTCGATAAGTGTCTTTTAGGACGTAGACAGGTCCCTACGTCAAGGAGAACGGCGGACAGCACTCGCTATTGGAATCGGTGAGCGAACTCGGGGGTTTACTCGATCGGTTACTCAAGCATCAGGTCGGGTGGTGGATCAAGTTGTGCATCGGGTAGGGGAGGCTAAACGTCCACCCAACAGTTGGGAATGTGGAACGTTTACTCTTCCTTGGGGTTGTCGAACTTTGGCGGCGTCTCCTCCGGTTGTAGCAGCGGCGGAGGTGGATCTTCTTCCTTTACTTTGGTAGGTTCTAGCGGTTGGCTCCATGTGGATTCCTTGAGAAGAAAAAGAAAAGCTAGTTCTTGGGATTAATAGGGTTAGTCTCCAAAGAAAATGGAATGAGCTTGGGATCGAGAGAGAAGAATAGAAACTTATGGAAATTGAAAAGCTTAAGAGAATGAGGGAGACTTATCGGTGATGAAGAGGGAGAAGGGTTCGACCTCCTTAATAGGCTAGGGTTTCGGTTGGTGGGCTTCACCGAGAGTGGGCTTCCTTGCGGAATTCGGTCTCCACATGCTATCCGAGAAGAGACACGATCAGGCGCGTCGAGTACGGTGTCGGGTTGATCCTCGGGTTTACCAATTTCCCTCTTTCCAATTTTTTTTTTTTTTATTTTTTTTTATTTTTTTTTTAGGAAATTGCAAAAAATAGAAAAATTAAATAAAGATAAATATAGTAAATAGACTATTAGACTATAATTAAAGGATACTTTTGGGACTTCCTCCCAAGTGAGCTTGTTTAAAGTCACTAAGGTTGACTCTTCATGCTCCTTAAGCATGGGATCCATGTGGAAGAGGTTCTGGAATCCTCTCCACTATAGCAGGCTGGTTCAAAAGATCTAACAGATGTTGTCCAGGTTCCATGGCAAATGTGGTGTTGACCTCTTCAAGATGTAGCATTTTTCTTTGTTTGGTCCTGGTGGAAAAAACTTGACCATCTATGGTTGGCCTCTTAACCCCTTTCTTCACATCAAACTCCATCTGGAAGTGCTCACCATGCTCTATCTTGATCTTGCCTCGTTTCACTTCCATCACCGCACCAACTGTCGCCAAAAATGGTCTTCCTAGAATCAGTGGATCATCTGGTTCCTTATCCATATCCAGGATCATGAAGTCGGTAGGCACTTCCAGTCTCCCAATCCTTATAGGCAGATTCTCTAAAATGCCAATCAGATGTCTTACTGTTCTATCAGCTAGAGCCAGATATTGCTTATGCTTACTTGGTTTGAAGTCGGTGAATCCCAGCTTGTTAGCAACTGAAAGCGGCATAATGCTGACCGAAGCTCCAAGATCACACAAACAGCTCTTGAAAATCCAAAATCCTATTGAACACGACAATGTGAAAGAGCCAGGATCCTCAAGTTTTTACTCAATTCTCACCTCAGGATCCAAACAGATTGCACTTCTCAGAATTTCAAATCCGATCTCCTTGACAGCCTCCTTAACCTCATCCTCCAATCTAGCTGCTTCCTTTGCAGCTTCCTGCTGAAGCTCGTGTGGGGGCAATAGCTTAGGTTGAGCTTTGCGCTTAGCCATTCGCTCTGCAAGCGCCTCCAACTGGATGTCAAATGCAGCATTGAACCTTTCCTCCAACTCCTCTCCTACCAGTGCAGGTGGTTGAGGCTGATCTCCTTTCTCAACATCTACTCGATGCATCATCGGATCAACACCATCGTGTAGGTCATCGGGTTCCACTTCGGGTTGTTCTTCAGATTGTGATTCTCGAACCAGTGCTCGATCATCAACTCGATAAGTCTCTTCGGGTGAAGGATCGGGTTCATACTCGGATATATAGTATTTGGCCTCATTCTTCATTGAGTTATCCACGTCCTCCCCATCTTGATCATCACTGTCCCCAGTGAGGTAGTCCTCACAGTCATCATCCAGGAAAACGGCTTGAGCAGTCGCATAATCCTTGGGGTTTTGAACAGCTTTACCCGGCAGTTGATTGATCTTTGGTGCGGGTTGGTTGTTGTGGTGGCCTTCCAGGTATCAAACCTTTGTGTTGAATGACTTGTACTTGGCATTGAGGTCATTGTATCCTGAGTCGAACTTGTTTCTCATTTCCGTGAATCGTTTCGCAATGTCCATAGAAGCTGTAGCCTGTTGCTGAATCATTTGCTGAATAAGACCACATAACTCGGCTTCTTGTGACTGGTTCGGTGGACCTTGGTGTTGTTGGAACCCTGGTGGTTGGGTGTAGGTCCCTTGGTATTGTTGCTTAGGTGCATAGCCTTTGTTGTACTGGACAACAGGCTTCTGTTGGGTCTAGTTCCCTTGAACTGCAGATGGGTAGGTTTGGTCCTAAGGATTCGCAACATTCGGGTTCCGATAAGACAGATTCGGATTTGGCTTGAAGTTGTTGTACCCTCTATTGTACCCTCCTTGGTTGTTGATGTAGTTAACATCCTCTATCTGCATAGTCTCCCCATCTTGTTGTTGAAACTGCTCTTCTTCTGATATAGCATGTACATGCTTCTGCTGGTTGAGCAGCTGATCGAGCTTGTCATTGAGGGCTTTCATGTCCCTCTTGTACTTGGCATCTTCCTCTCCTGTAGATCGCACAGAGCGATCATAATCTTCATTGTAGTTTCCATCAGATTGAGCCAAGTTCTCAACTAGGTCCCAACCTTCATCAACATCCTTGTTGAGGAAGTTACCATTGCTTGCGGTGTCCAGCAACATCCGTATCTTGGGGACCACTCCTCGGTATAGTGTGCTCAGCAATGAAGCATTACTTAATCCGTGATGTGGACATCGAGTTGTGTACCCCTTGAAAAGTTCCCAAGCTTCATTGAACGTTTCGTTGTTCTTCTACACAAAGATGAAAATTTCATTTCGCAGCCTTGCGGTTCTGGAGTGTGAGTAGAATTTGGCCAGGAATGCCTTATTGCACGATTCTCAAGTGTTGATGGACTCCTTAGGGAGTGATTTCTCCTAGATGTGTGCTTTATCTCCCAAAGAGAATGGGAAAAGCGTGAGCTTGAATCCATCTTCACTGACTCCATTTATCTTAGTTAGGCTACAGAGCCTATCAAATTCAACCAGATGATCCAATGAGTCCTCCATTGGCAGTCCATGAAACTTGTTGATGAGACTACTCTTGATCTCAAAATTGTTGTTCTGCACAGCTGGTGGCACAATGCCATTCCTCTGAGTGTGAGTAGTCGGAGCATCTCCTGCTCCTATGTTGGTCCTTGCTTGAGGAGCTGCTGGACCGTTCTGATTATTCATCGTCTCCTCAATGGTTGCTAGTTCCGGTTGAACTTGTTGTCGTCTGAGTAGCCGAGGTCTGTCGATGTTGTCGATAAAAGGACTCAGTTCTGGCTACCTCTGGATCGTGTTTGCATGCACAGGCAAGTTTTCGAGTGTGTACATGAGGATCAACTCGATCCAGGTGATTGAGTGACGGGTCGGGTGTGTGCTCGGGTTGTACATGAGATTCAAAACAAACAAAAGTGGAAGCAAACAAATCAGTATCCAAAACAAATAAAAACAAATGAACTTGATCTAGCAAGTCCTGAAATCCTATACGTAGCAAATTTAAACAACCAAATGGCAACGGCGCCAAATTGATAAACTTTATTTTCACCAAGGGTATCAATTCCCTATGCAGTTGTAGTACAAAGGGTTATAAATCCAAATGGTTGTTATGCTAGCAGATATGATGCAATCAGAATCAAGCAAGTCAAGCCAAGTATTAATGGGGTTTGGTTCTAACAGTCCTAGTATAAACAAAGTAAGAATATAAACAAGTAAACCACACGACCTAAACACTCGATGCAAGCAGTCAAGTACAGGATCGAGTGGGGTGATCGAGTATGCAAGTGAACTATGAACAGCTCGAGGTATTACTCGATGCAGGTTATCGTGTACCTGATCGGGTAAGTGGTCGAGTAAGTAAGAAAAATGCAAGAAATGAAATATGAAAGTTCCTAAGGATGGGGGTAATCGAATCCTAAGTGTTCTAGACCAATACGGATGCCTTACATGCCTCAAGCAATTATTTCCTAGACAATGAACCTCTAAAACCTTGTCACCACACTGTCGCACTAGTAACAATCAACCTTAAACATACTACCACACTATCGCACTAGCAATATGAACAAGTGGATACGTTTCTACACTTAGAGGTGCAGCAAGTGTCCTAGAAGTGTTTTAAACAAACTTTGGCGGCTAAATCAACTATGGAATCTGAATTCATAGTTTTAGAGATATCTATATCAGAAGCTGAATCACTTCGTAATTTCTTTGAAGACATCCCAGTGTGGAGGGAAGCTGTGCCTTCAATAGGTGTACAATGTGATAGCCAATCGGCTTTAGGCAAGGCAAGAAATACTCATTATAATGGTAAATCTTGTCACATCAGACAGAGACATAAAAGATTGTTAGAAAACTTATCTCAACTGGTGTAGTTACGATTGATTACATCCCAACGCAAGACATCCTAGCGGATCTATTTACAAAAGGTTTGGTGCGAGATCAAGTTATAAAGTCGTCAAGAGGAATGAGTTTAAAGCCTACGACTTAAGAGAAGGTTTGATGGTAACCCTGCCTACTAAGATTGGAGACCCCATGACCTAGGTTCAAAGGGACACCTAAATCAAGTTGAATCTGCTACAAGCACTAAGAGACTGTTGTCTTTTCCCAGTTTCTAAAATGATGTAAAGTGCTTCATGTATGATAGAGGTTATCCATATGCTTTTAATGATTTGAAATCTAGCTTTGTAAAATATTTGAAATACTTACAGGATATTTCTTTAAATACAAGCAGCTATTAAAATCACCTTGTGAGTGTGAAATGGGGACGTTTCAAGGAGAATATGTGAGGCTATACTCTCCAAGTTCACTCATGATTAACCAGGCATGTTCAATGCCAAAATGAACACAATAGAGAACCTCGTTCTACGAGAAAATTAAGATGTGTTATACCTGCTGTCTAAGTTTACATACAACTCCGGATGGTTCAAGACATCATGTTCACCATCTGGCCGAGTAAACTCGACAGGTATATTAATGAGTCGGTTCAAGGTTGAAAAATGCCAACTCAGATACAGTTAGTTTTCGCATATACTCTCGAAGGTCTGTCTAGTCTAGCTAGTAGCGTCAGTTTATAAGGTTAATTATGTCGTCATATGTTTAGACTTATTTCTATTAATGTGGAGGATTGTTGGAACTGAATTTTCAGAAATAAGTTTCAGAAAAATTGTAAGTTTTGGGATATTGACTTTCCTGCGAATTTGCGGCCAAATTCCAACCAAATGGCTGAACATAATTTTTGGTCAATAGTGCAATGGAAAGCTGGTAACAAGAACTACAAGATGGTATACTCATACGTCCAAAATGGAGTTGATTTGAATGAGAAATAAGAGTGTGGAGTGAGGTACTTGAGGTATTTGGGAAAAAATCCCACATTGGAAATATGTGTGATTTTTCACTTATTTATATATGATTTCACACTCTTCTAGTTTCAAAAGTGTGTACAAGGAAGAGGAAATGTTACCACATGCGCGCCGAACCAAACCAAACCGGGCCAGGCCGGGCGCGGGGCCATGGGCCTTGGGCTCTTGGGAATTCTCGCCTCGCCAAGTATTTTTGGACCGCTTTTAGCCCATTTAGTTTTTGGAAAGACTTGGCGTGAACAACAAAGTAACTTGGGCACTACTCCAAGGAACTTGCAGAGTACTCCGAGAATATTCTCTCTAGACCCTACCTTCTTCCACTATATATAGACGCGTAGCTTCTTATTATTTCTCAAGCTCAAAAACACAAAGCTCTTCTAGTTCTAAAATTTCTTCTCTCTCTTGCTTCGTTCAAGTTTCTCTATCGTGCTTCGTCCAAGTAAGTTCTTAGCTTAGTAGTCTCGAGAGTATAACGTAGATCTGTTCGCTTTAGTTCTATTACTGGTGTGCTACAGTAATAGTTCGTGATCGGTTGTATCCTAGAATTCATAAATCGTGATTGTCCGAAAGCACTTACGGTCGATTTATTGAGTTAAAAAAAAATATATCATATATTGCCTCCGTGATTTATATTACGCTTTTATATTCTGTCATTGTAATTTATTTTTGATTTTGTTATTTTAATATAATTCACATCTTTTTCTCAATTTGATTTTTGAGCTCCTAACAGAGGTAACTAGCTAAGGTTTTTGATTTTTGTCCAATCCATCATTGAATCCCATCTGTTAAACATGGAGTTAGACGGTACTCTAGGGCTGCTGAATATAGAGGTTCATATCACTTGGGTGTAATGACATTCAATGAAGATATGTAGCCTTGTTTCGATGGAACCATAACAGAGACAACAAGAGGTAGAAACTTGCAATACCTAAGAGGCCAACCTGGCCATGGTGGGCATAGAGCAACTTATCAAGGTTGGCGATCCAAAATTTGAAAACATGCCTTGGGGTTGAGCCTTTAAACCAGACTTGAGGAGCCCAATCTTTAGCAGAGTCCCTGGGACGAAGAGCTTCCCATGTTTTTTTTTTCTTTCAAAAGCTTCCCATGTTTTTTTTTTCTTTGAAAAGCTTCCCATGTTCTACTCGCAGAATAACCCCCACCACAGAACTTACCCTCAACATACCAACCAGAAGAGTCCTCATCTGAAGAAGCGCTTGCCAATGGATGATATATATGAAGAGACATCACTAGCTCTGATCTCGGAGGCAGTAGCAATCAGCCCTCACCATTGCAAGCATTTGCAACTTTTGCATTCTGTGGAATCCTGAGACTACTAGGACTAGTTGTACCAATCAGTTTAATAAGAGGGTTTCGATCCAACCAATATCGCAGATGCTTTATGTAATCTTCTATTTTTTTTACTATGAGTTTCTTATCTTAACTATAAATTTGCATAAAATATGCTTGGATATATGTACATGGTAATGTGTACAAATTAATGGGATCATTCTCAATTAAATTTAGTAACTGGCAAACTGGTCTCGAGAGACACGAACTAAGAACACTAGTTATTGCCTTATTGATAATGATTTAAAAGGAGATATGTCGCATGCCATGTCCGCTAAATATCTGGATGGGTGTGATAAACTGATAACATCTATTTGCAAATTTGATCTTTTTGGGCGGTTATGATTTTTTATGTGAATTTTCGTTCATACATATATATTAGACAACAATCAATGATTAATTTTAACCTAACATATGATTAAATGATTTGACCTATTATATAAAGTTAGGTTTTGAAAAATGATGTGAGTACGAATCCGGACACGCGACCAGGAATGCTCGTACCAGACCAGGACGCCTAAGACGCGGCCGAGACACTCGCATCCGCCTACGGGACAACATCAAGCCAACGCACCAAGGATCACTCCGGGAGCAACTACATGTTCAAAGAGCTCGTCTATGGCTTCAAGACAAAAGATCAACCGATTTGTGGAAGCCTTTGTTCGAGAAGATCAAGAGAACAATCCGGCCAAGGCAACCCAAGTGGAGACCGTTCGCACGGCCTTCATCCATACCCAAGGATGAAGGCGACCAAGTCATTAGGATCATGACCCGTACTCTTTTTCCTTACTCCAGGTTTGTCCCACGAGGTTTACTGGAGAAGTTTTTAATGTGACGACAAGTCCTAACGCAAACCCCCGCGTTTTGAAGCCAATGACGTGGTTCCTGCGTCATAGCCTAAGGACGTGTTATCTTTTGTTTAAGTGTTGCGTTTTGAACTTTATCTAGATTCTTCCTTTGGTAGAATAGTGTGACGTGTGTGATCCTGTTTAAACAAAATAGAGGGCAACGTGTTCTCCATCAAAGGAAACACGTCAAGGGCAAACGTGTGCGGACCATAGTGAGTCTACATGTCTCTAGTTCCCTCTAAACCCAACACTATTTAACCCTCTCTATCCCCTAGCTAGAACATTTCAAACTTGAATGAAATTATTTTCCCAAAGAATGATTCTTTGTTTTTTTGTCTCATCACTCTTTTTAGCCTTAGTCCGGGACTAGCTCTTGAGAAACCCTAGTAGATTCACGAACCGGGTTCGTAATCTTCTAGTCCGGACGTATCATGAGTAGAGCCAACACTCGTGTATCGTCACTCGATCCACCCTCGCTTCCATCTCTTCTAGCAAAATCATTACTTGGTTCGCTAGCCGTTTCTGTTCGCAACAAACCGTTCTGTACCGCTACCGCATCGGACTGTCCGTACGTCTGAAGTTGCAACCATCGTACCACCTCACGTTCCACTCGTTCGTTCACCACCAAAACTCTTTTCCATTGTTCGTTTCATCTCTACTTTCATTCCCCATCGTTTGGTCTGAGGAAAGTTGTCTCACACTGACCGTCCCTAAGATCCGACGTTCTGTCCGTACTGCAAGCTGACCGGTGCTTACATCAGATGGTATCAGAGCTAAAAGGTTCTACCCAAAGGTTGTATCTTTTTGAAACCCAGAACTTTCCTTTACGTGTTTAAATCTTTAATCTTTTAGTGTTTCCAGTAGTATTCGTTCTTCTCCTCTTGTTTAGCATTGTTGTTAGGTCGGTTCAGTTTTCTTTTGTTCATCGCTGTTCTTCATTGTTCTTGCTTAGGACTCGATAGATCCATAAAGTAGTGTGTTTTGCTTTTTGTTTGTGTTGTGGTCCCAAAAGTTTGTATTGTTGTGTGTGTGTTTGCTTTTTAGGCGCGTGTAGTTGCTTTTTGTTTAGTCTTAGGTTGTCAATATGCATTGATGTCTTCAATCATTGACTGGTCCAAAGAAATATATTATCCCTTTTCTTTTTAACGTAATATACTCATGGATATTCCTTTTGTTTCAACGAGGTTTGGAATTGATCGGACAGCACAACACATACGGACCAAGCCACATCACCATTGACCGTCCGTACAACCATCATGGCTGAACAACATCCACCAGAGATCCCTTTACCTCCACTGGAGGTTGGTGCCACCTTGACGGCCCTTCGTAACAGCATAGAACGTCTTGCTGAACGAATGACACGTCTCGAACTCGCTAATCCTCCGAGGGAAGATCTGCTGCCCATGCGACGTCAACGACAAGCTCCGGAACCAAGCGACCAGTCCGACGAAAACTATGAACCGCGTCTGAGACAACAACACCAACGCGAAGACCGGTACGAGGATGCACCACGACCGAACGAACCAGGACACAAGATGGCGGCCCCAATTTTTGCTGGCAAATCTGACCCGGTTGGACCACCTTTACTCCTGCTATAATTATCTGGAGATTCGTAAGATTTCTAGCGCCGTGGCCCAGTTTACTGACTACGCACTTACGTGGTGGGATTGTCTAGTAGCTGAACAACGCCGCAACCATGATCGACCGATTGCCACTTGGGAAGTCATGAAAACCCTCATGAGGCGATGATATATTCCACCATTATATCATCGTGAGCTCCAAAAGAAATTTAGGAGGCTCACACAAGGAGAGCAATTGGTGGAAGAGTATTATAAAGAGTTCGAGCACCTGAGCAACCGACTTCAAATAGAGGACACTGAGGAGTCCCTTATGGCGTAGTTCCTCGACGATTTACAAGACCGGATCGCATGAAAGGTCGAGCGACAACCGTACCAAGGGTTCAAAGAATTATTGCACCTAGCGGTGCAAATCGAATCCCAAATCAAGAAGAAGGTCGCCGCTACAAGCCGAACCAGAGTTCAAGGAGTTACTAACTGGTCATCTAACGCCTCACCCTCCAACCGATTACAAGAAGAACAGAAAGCAGCCATTTTTGACTGGAGGTTCAAACCCAAGGAACCGGCCAGTGACAACCAACAAGATCCGCGAAGTACGACCAATGACGTACGAAGCCGGGATACTATTTGCTACAAGTGCCAAGGCCGAGGACATTATGCCTGAGATTGCCTGAACGCCCAAAACATGATCATTACCGAGTCCGGAGAACTCGAGTCCGAAGGAGAGATGGCCAAATAGAACGATTAGGCCAAGGCGGACTTGGAGGAGGCCGTAGCAGAACCGGAGGTCGGAGAACTCTTGATGATCCTACGTATCCTCAGCGCCAGCCTGGAGACGGACGACTCGAGCCAGCGTGACAACATCTTCCACACGCGATGAACGGTAAGCGGGAAGGTGTGTGGCTTGATCATTGATGGGGGGTCCTGTACGAATGTTGCAAGCTCCTACATGGTCAAGAAACTTTCTTTACCAACCACATGCCACCCCAGACCCTATAAACTTAAGTGGTTGGACGATAAGACCGTGATAAGGGTAAAGGACCAAGTCCTCGTTCCATTCAGTTTCGGACCATACAAGGACCAAGTCCTATGCGATGTAGTACCGATACAAGCTAGCCACCTTTTATTGGGAAGGCCATGGCAATTTTATAAGGGAACCTCACATTGCGGTCGCATGAACCAGTATACGTTTGTACACGATAAGGAACATATCAATTTAAAACCTTTAACACCAACACCAGTTCATGAAATGCAATCTAAACTGTCTAAGGATTAGGATCCTAAAATGAACTTTCTAATTCAATCTAGTGATGTTAGAAACTCCCTTAAGGACTCCAACCAAGTTATATTGATGGTGTTTAGAGATTTGTTGGTTAAAGGAATTGAAAGTTTGATGGACGCACTACCGAACGCTATCCGAGACGTTCTTCGACGTTTTGCAGACGTGTTCCCGCATGAAATTCCTGAAGGAATACCACCGATCCGAGGAATCGAACATCAGATCGATCTGTTTCCTGGAGCCCAGTTACCAAACCGTCCTACGTACCGAGTCAATCCGGAGGAAGCCAAGGAGTTGGAGCGACAAGTGGCCGAACTAATGTCCAAAGGCAATGTCCGAGAAAGCCTCAGTATGTGCATCGACTGTCGGGCAGTGAACAACATTACGATCAAGTACCGGAACCCGATACCGAGACTAGACGACATGCGGGACGAGTTGAGTGGTTCGAGCATTTCTCTAAGATCGACCTCAAGAGTGGATACCACCAAGTGAGGATGAAGGAAGGGGACGAATGGAAAACCGCATTCAAAACCAAGCAAGGTTTGTATGAATGGTTGGTTATGCCATTCGGTTTATCTAACGCACCATCTACTTTCGTGCGATTGATGAACCATGTTTTGAGAGCTTATATCAACAATTTTATACGTGCTTCACTTTGATGATATCCTTGTTTATAGTTCTTGCCTATCTGATCATGTCAAACATCTAGAACATGTTTTAAACACTCTTCGCGAAGAGCAATTGTACGCCAACTTGAAAAAGTGCGTCTTTGCTGCTAGTGAAGTAGTCTTCCTAGGTTTTGTTGTTAGTGAACAGGGACTTAAGGAGGACGGCGAGAAGATCAGAGCCATAGAGGAATGGCCCACGCCTACCAGCATCTCCCACGTTTGGTCTTTTCATGGACTTGCCAGTTTCTACCGATGGTTCGTGAAAGATTTCAGTACGGTCACTGCACCACTTACTGCGGTGATCAAGAAGAACCAAGAGTTCAAATGGGAGGAAGACCAAGAACGAGCCTTCAAGGAACTTAAAAGGCGCCTCACTCAAGCCCCCCTACTCGTCCTACCCGATTTCAACAAAACTTTCGAAGTGGAGTGTGACGCATCCAGTGTAGGCATTGGAGCATTCCTCACACAAGGCGGTAAAGCGGTGGCCTATTTTAGTGAGAACTCAGCGGCGCCACTCTCAACTATCCTACCTACGATAAGGAACTATACGCATTGGTCCGTTCTATGGAGACCTGGCAGCATTACCTATTGGCCCGGGAGTTTGTGATCCACATGGACCCCGAGACCTTGAAGCATCTGCGAGGACAAACCAATCTCAAGAGGAGGCACGCTAAGTGGCTAGAGTTCATTGAGTCATTTCCCTACGTGATCAAGTACAAGAAAGGCAAGGATAATATCGTTGCCGACGCCTTGTCACGAAGACATACCCTGATCACCACCATGGACGCCAAGGTGTTGGGGTTTGAAAGCATCAACAAAGCGTACGCAAACGACCCTGAGTTTGGAGATTGTTTCAAGAACCACGGCAAGGGCACGTTTATCAAGTTCTATGTGTATGATGGATAACTGTTCTGGGGCCGACGACTATGCATCCCAACCGGTTCGATCCAAGATTAATTGGTCTGAGAAGCGCATAGCAGGGGATTGACCGGACACTTTGGTATAACAAAAACTTTGTCCGTGCTCCAAGAACACTTCTTTTGGCCAAAGATGCGAAGTATGGTCGAGAAGAATTGTGGACAATGCGTGGTGTGTCAACTATCCACCCGCACAGCCTATACACACCACTACCAGTTTCGACTGGACCTTGGATCGACCTGTCCATGCACTTTGTCCTCGGGTTGCCACTTATACACCGAAAGGACAGTTTGATGGTTGTGGTCGATCGGTTCTCAAAGATTGCGCACTTCATTCCATGTCATAAGAGCCATGATGTAGTACAACTAGCCGACCTATTCTTTAGTCAAGTGGTTCGACTTCATGGTTTACCACCGGTCCATTATTTCCGTGATCTGAAGTTCCTTGGACATTCCTCGCAAACTCTATGGAAGAAACTTGGAACCAAGCTGGTGTACTCAACCGCCGCACACCCGCAAACCAAAGGCCAGACCGAAGTCGTTAACCGAACCATCGAAGCCTTATTCCGTACGGCCATCGCGAGCAACAAAGGGACATGGTTAGAATGCATCCCACTCATCGAGTTTTCATACAACCAAGCCATTCACTCGGCTACCAAGAAATCGCCATTCGAGGTCGCTTACGGGTTTAAAACCTCTCACTCTTATGGACTTACTACCGTTACCATCGGACGAAGTCGAGAGTCAAGATGGAGAAGCAAGAGCCGAATTGGTCAAGAAGATTCATGAGGAAGTTCGAGAAAACATCGAGAGGAGGACCGAACAATATGCATGTTTCCTCAACCGCGGACGCAAACCTATGCTTTTCAAACCGGGAGATTGGGTTTGGCTACACCTAAGGCCAGATCGGTTCGCCCAGAAGAGGAAGGATAAGCTTAGCCCACGTGGCGACGGAGCTACTACACGTTCAAAGAGCTCGTCTAAGGCCTCAAGACAAAAGATCAATCGATTTGTGAAAGCCTTTGTTTGAGAAGATCAAGAGAACAATCCGGCCTAGGCAACCCAAGTGGAGACCGTTTGCATGGCCTTCATCCTTCCCCAAGGATGAAGGCGACCAAGTCGTTAGGATCATGACCCGTACTCTTATTCCTTACTCCGGGTTTGTCCCACGAGGTTTACAAGAGAAGGTTTTCATGAGGCGAAAATTCCTAACGCATACCGCCGCGTTTTGAAGCCAATGACATGGTTCTCGCCTCAAAGCCTAAGGACATGTTTTCTTTAGTTTAAGTGTTGCGTTTTAAACTTTATCTAGTGTGATGTGTGTGGTCCTGTTTGACGTGTGTGGTCCTGTTTAAACCATATAGAGGGCGATGTGTTCTCCTTCAAAGGAAACACGTCAAGGGAAAACGAGTGCAGACCATAGTGAGTCCGCGTGTCCCTAGTTCCCTCTAAACTCTCGCACTATTTAAACATCTCTATCCCCTAGCTAGAACTTTTCAGACTTGAATGAAATTATTTTCCCAAAGAGTGATTCTTTGTTTATTGTCTGATCACTCTCTTTAGCCTTAGTCCGGGACTAGCTCTTGAGAAACCCTAGTAGATTCACGAACCGGGTTTGTAATCGTCTAGTTCGGCCGTATCACGAGTAGAGCCAACACTAGTGTGTCGTTACTCGATCCACCCTCGCTTCCATCTCTTCTAGTAAATCCATTACTTGGTTCGCTAGCCATTTCCGTTCCCGACGAACCGTTCCGTACCGCTACTGCATTGGACTGTCTGTACGTCCGAAGTTGCAACCATCATACCACCTCGCGTTCAACTCGTTCGTTCACCACCAAAACTCGTTTACATTGTTTGTTTCATCTCTACTTTCATTCCCCATCATTTGGTCCGTGGAAAGTTGTCTCCACACTGACTGTCCCGAAGATCCGATGATGTGTCTGCATTTTATAGGGTTTTAACTATAGTTTTTAGCATTGTTTTGAGTCTTTTCCTAGGTCCAAGTGTGCTTTTAGAGTCCTTTTTGTCTTTTGTGAATCTTTACAGGTCCTAGGTGACTTTGTAAGGAAGCTGAGCGTTTTGGGGATGAAAACATGCATCTGGAGCCAATTGGTTGAAGACTGATCGAGCTAGTAGGCAGATAGAGTGAGAGCAGAAAAACGTTCCGGATCGACTGATCCTCGCTCGAGATTGACCATTTCCGTCCCCGATGCAATCTTTCCTTTTTCGTTTTAAACCAACTTTTTAGGATTTTATTTTATTATTTAAGCACGGGGCTCGACCCCTAGAAAAACAACTTTTATTTCTACACAGCCTTTGAGCACTTGTAAGAAAGGGAGAAGATCTCTTATCCTTTCTAACCCTTTGGAGAAGAATTCTAATCCCTTTTATTTCTCTTTGCAATTCAATTATGTTATCTTCATCATTGATTTGCTGTTTCTGTTTCTCTATGGCTGAGTAGTTTCACTGTTGGGATTAGGGTTTTAGAAAGGGTTTTTATGATTTATTGATGCTAGATTTGTTAGATTAAGGATTGATCTATTGTGTTCTTATTGCTTAAACTAGTTTAGCTACCTAGTTTATGATCATAGGCTTAATTCATATCTAGGCATCAAAAGTGTTGTTGTATTGCTTGAAAGAACATAGGTGATCAAGGTGATCCTTAGCCAACGAAGGTTGAAGTTAAGGCACCTTGTGAACATAATCAAACTTGAACTTACTGTTTGCTAGGATTGTTAGATTCAAACGACGGTTTAGAGTTTTATCAATTCCTTGCATAGATAACTAATGCTGCAACAGTAGGTTATTTTTATATTCGAGATTTGAGTTCAAGAACGGTTCCTAAAGCTATCCCAATCTACCATCTAATTTCGTGATCATAGCTCCTAATTGATTCCCCACACCTAATACTTCGTTTTTTATTTAATGCAACTTATTTACTTTCCGTTTTTGATTAGTTATTTGATTAACAAACTTTTCCATTGTCTTAGCTATATTTAATCTACATAATTTTATAGTGCAATTACTTGGTCCCTGTGGATTCGACCCTAAAGTGCTACGACGACACCACTAGATCGTGGTGGAGTACACGTTAGGTTTTAATTGACCTGTTGATCAATTTGGCGTCGTTGCCCGGGACCAAATGTTGCCTTTGAAATTTTAGAATTGAATTTAGTCTAAGGTTTATTTATTTTTTATTTACTAATTAGTTCTTGTGTTCTTTCTCTTGTGTTTCAGGTGCAAGCAAACGAGAAGCCACAAGCCTACTGATTTGCATAATCTGCGAAACGAAGAGTTAGCCCTACTCGAACGAGAAAACAAGAAAGTGAAAGCTAAAGCTGACAAAATGGAGGATGGACATAATCCAGATGGTCATCAGCCTAACCCTCAAGAGGTCATTATTTCGCCTCCTCCTCCTGCACCACAAGAGCATAATGTAGCTGAGCTGAATCTACAAGCAAGACAAACTACTTTGAGAGACGAATCGGTCTGCGATGAAACCTCTTACTCCTGCGAGGCAATTTTATGAGATCAAGCATAGCATGATCAATTTGGTCCAAAATCGTGTGTTTAATGGATTAGCATCAGAGAGCCCTCTGGACCATATTGAAGCTTTTGAGAGATTGGCTAGTACAACAAGGTCTAATGGAGTTCCATATGATTATCTCATGTTGACTTTTTTCCAATTCCCTTTAGGAGAGAAGGCTTTGAGATGGCTAAATCTCTTGGACCGAGGATCACTTACCACTTGGGAGCAGTGTAGAGCAGCATTTTTAAACCACTTCTACACGAAGTCACGATCAGCTATGTTAAGGAACAAGATCACTACCTTCTCACAAAGTGGTACAGAGTTTTTTTGTGAAGCATGGGAGAGATTCAAGGAGTATATGAGGGACTGTCCTCATCATGGCTTTTCACAAGAGAATCTTATGAACATCTTCTATGGAGGAATTGACCAGAAGTACCAGATGACACTCGATACTGCCAGCAGAGGTGAGTTTTCTACTAACACTGCCGCTAAAGCAAACCTCTTGATCGAAAACCTTGCAGCGAGTAACAGCAATCATAGCCATGAGTATGATCGTTCTGCGAGTGTTCTTAGCTCCGTGAATACAGAAGTTTTTAAGAGTCTCACTGCCAAGGTATACCTTCTTTTGAAAAGAGATTAGCAAGCTCTCAACATGTGCGACGGGCAGACGTGTGCGTATCAGTTTCAGGTTTTGAGGGGATAGAGGAGCTGAACTATGTAGGAGGACAAGGGAACTATCAGAATCATGGGTTTAATCAGAATTACAGAAATCATACTAATCTCTCCTACAGAAGCACCAACGTTGAGAATCCTTAGGATCAAGTGTATCCTCCACATAATCAACAAGGTAACTTCTCGCAAGGATTTCAGAACAAAGGTGCTGGATTTAGTAGCCCAAATGTCCAAGGATACGAAGCCCCATCTACAACTCCACAGGATAACAAACACGAATTGATGATGCAAGCACTGTTGGAGGGTCATAAGAAAAGTTCTGCTGAGATTAATGTCAAGATTGATAGCATGTACAATGATTTGAATGGGAAATTTGAGAGGTTGAGTTCACGTGTTGATTTTATTGATAAGAGAGTCTCTGCTATTTCTTCTAGCTCTAAGAATAAAGAGTCATGCAATGCTATCAAAGTCCATGGTGGAATCGAAGATGGGCTGAGTTGTGCTGTGATCAACTCATGTTTGGCTTCCGCAGAGACGAGATCGATCAGTCCCGAGCCTAGATCGGTCAGTCCATTCTATCCTGATAATTCGAGTCTGCTCCCCAGAGAAGTTGGATCGACCGATCATCCCTACAGATCGATCGATCCCATCGCTGTTGCAGAGTCTGTCTGAGAAATTTTCATACTGGCTGCTCCTTCTGTTGAACGACCGCTCCAAGCTGCAAGAATGGGGATTTACGACTCATCTGCTCCTGATATGCATACCAAGGAATCAATTCTTTGGGAAACAAAGCCCTATAGGCCACAAATTCCTGAAGGGACGAAATACTTTGTGGGACGAAGATGCGCACAACAGGCTATTTACGAATCGGTCTGCGATTCAACCTCCTGCTCCTGCGAGGCAAGATTATGAGATCAAGCATAGCCTGATCAATTTGGTCCAAAATCGTGTGTTTAATGGATTAGCATCAGAGAGCCCTCTTGACCATATTGAAGCTTTTGAGACATTGGCTAGTACAACAAGGTCTAATGGAGTTCCATATGATTATCTCATATTGACTTTGTTCCAATTCTCTTTAGGAGATAAGGCTTTAAGATGGCTAAATCTCTTGGACCGAGGATCACTTACCACTTGGGGGCAGTGTAGAGCAGCGTTTTTAAACCACTTGTACACTAAGTCACGATCAGCTATGTTAAGGAACAAGATCACTACCTTCTCACAAAGTGGTACAGAGTTTTTTTGTGAAGCATGGGAGAGATTCAAGGAGTATATAAGGGACTGTCCTCATCATGACTTTTCACAAGAGAATCTTATGAACATCTTCTATGGAGGAATTGACCAGAAGTACCAGATGGCACTCGATACTGCCAGCAGAGGAGATTTTTTGACTAACACTGCCGTTGAAGCAAACCTCTTGATCGAAAACCTTGCAGCGAGTAACAGCAATCATAGCCATGAGTATGATCGTTCTGCGCGTGTTGTTAGCTCCGTGAACACAGTTGTTATTAAGAGTCTCACTGCCAAGGTAGACCTTCTTTTGAAGAGAGATCAGCAAGCTCTCAACATGTGCGACGGGCAGACGGGTGCGTATCAGCAAGTTGGAGTAAATTCAGGTTTTGAGGGGACATAGGAGCTGAACTATGTAGGAGGAAAAGGGAACTATCAGAATCATGGGTTTAATCAGAATTACAGAAATCATCCTAATCTCTCCTACAGAAGCACCAACGTTGAGAATCCTCAGGATCAAGTGTATCCTCCACATAATCAACAAGGTAACTTCTCGCAAGGATTTCAGAACAAAGGTGCTGGATTTAGTAGCCCAAATTTCCAAGGATACCAATCCCCATCTACAACTCCACAGGATAACAAACTCGAATTGATGGTGCAAGCACTGTTGGAGGGCCATAAGAAAAGTTATGCTGAGATTAATGTCAAGATTGATGGCATGTACAATGATTTGAATGGGAAATTTGAGAGGTTGAGTTCACGTGTTGATTTCATTGATGAGAGAGTCTCTGCTATATCTTCTAGCTCTAAGAATAAAGAGTCATGCAATGTTATCACACTCCATGGTGGAATCGAAGATGGGCTGAGTTGTGCTGTGATCAACTCATGTTTGGCTTCCGTAGAGACAGGATCGATCAGTCCCAAGCCTAGATCGGTCAGTCCATTCTATCCTGATAATTCGAGTCTGCTCCCCAGAGAATATGGATCGACCGATCATCCCTATAGATTGATCGATCCCATCGCTGTTGCAGAGTCTATCTCAGAAAATTTCATACTGGCTGTGTAATGACCCTCACCAAGGCCAAAAATCCTGAAATCAAATTTCGAGGAAATGACTCGGGAAGGACTTAAAAAGAAAGAAGATGTAAAAAAAAGTGGAATGACCGGAGGAAATCCGAGGAAATATTCGCTAGTCGAAAGATGACCGAGCCAAGACGGTGTGCGCGGAAATTGTCCGAGAGATGTGTCGGAGTAATATGGAGTGTTCGAGAAGGAGTATCGAAGCATTCGGAGATGACCGAGAAAATGATTGAGAGTGGCCGGGAAGACTATTAGTGTCAGAATAATCGAGAGGCTGATCGGATGGATCGAGAAAAGCCGTCAGAGAGATCGAGGAAGCTGTCCGAGAGATCGAGGAAGCTGTCCGAGAGACCGAGAGAAGCTGTCTACGTATCATCGAGAGAATCGTAATGATCGACCGACTGATCGAGGAGTGCTCGATTGTGACGCGCATTGTCCGAACGATCGAGAGGAGTGTCCGAGTGAGTGGAGAATTTCTGAAAGAGACGTCGGAGGTGCCGGACGGAGGATTGACTATTTTTGGGAAAATTATGTTTTCCTTGAAATCTCGACCAATCAGAATTAAGCAAAGTGGAGGATTATTTTAATTTAGGAAAAGTTAGTGGAGGAATTAAAAATTCAAGGAGATTAAGGAAGATAGTGGAGGATTAGCTTAATCAAGGGAGATTAACAAAGATGGAGGAATTCTATTAGCCAAGAACTAATCCTAAGCACAATTAGAAGGCATGCACAAATAAGAGAAGTGGAATTGCATGTCCATGCACTAATAAGGGGGATTTTCATGCACTAATGGAGAAGAGATAGTGGACTAATTGGCAAGCTGCTATTGGGGAGTGATGAGCACGCTGCACATGCAAGAAGGGAGAGATATACTTGTCGAGATACACTAAGGGAAGTGAAGGGGAGTCCGAGTTTATAAATAGAGGGAGTGAGGCTTCATAGTTCAAGTTTCTTATTTCTCTCAATTCCCAAACACTTAAACTTGTTTTCTCTCAAAGTCAAGAGAGAAACAAGAGAGATTGTCGAGAGGGAAATCAAGAGAGTTTGCCGAGAGGAAGCTCAAGAGCGATCGAGAGAAAGATCGAAGGAGAAACGCTTGCGTCGAGAAGCGGAGTTGTGGCGATCGAAGCTATTGACAGAAGGAACTATCGCGATCAAATAAATTGTCGGGAGTAAAACGCGGTTTGATCGAGTAAGGTCGAGAACTCGAAACGGTCGAAGAAGCGGGAAGCTGTCGACGCGAAGACTGTCTGATCGTGTGGTGAAGTGAAGTCCGGTAACCATCGTCGACGCGCGAAAGGTGAGTCTGCAGTAATGCATGTAGGATAGGTGCATGTAGAAAAAGGTTTAAATTGGTTGCATGCATAATATGGTAGGATTCATCTTAGTGAAATGTTTAAATGCACATCTAACTTGAATCACCATGCATGTTGAATTTGGTTGCATTTTAAGTAAATTGGGACTTAAAATTTGGACATAGTTGCATGCTTAAATGAACCTAGATTTACTTGAACTTATTCTTGTTGAAATTCGGTTGCATGCATGATTAGATGATTAAGTTTTTAGCATTGTGTTGCAAAATTTTAATCGAAGTTAGAACATGCTTAAATGGACCTTAGGGATTTAGATGAGTAAATCTAATAGGTTGCATGTTAAATTGGACTTAGGATTTAAATGGTTAAATCTTAATCGGTTGCATGCATATTAGAACTTGTTGCATTGCTTATGCTTAAGTTGCTTTATTGTTTGCATGCATGTAGAATAATCATAGGTTGCTTGATTTTGTTCTTGCTTCTTGTTTGATTATTGCATGTTTTATTCTTGCTTGATTTCTTACTTGTGTGCTTGATTAATCGTTGCTTGAATTGTTGTTGTGTTTTATTTTAGCTTAGCCTCTTGAATTTGTTTCTCGAGTCTTAGCTAGGATAGTGTGTCAATATTTCTGGTTCCATAAGCGTATGTCACACGAGAGTTCTCAATGACCACTCGCGCGAGACAATGTTACGGCTGGCTAGCTACCAGCGTAACCGCTGCATGACGATGTAGCTAAAGGTGGGCTCATGTCGGAGAACTTTAGTGTCTCGGCATGGGAAGGATTGGAACAGAACAGATTATCGATGGGCCCTAGGTGTAAAGAGTTTAAAGTATTCAAGTGTCCCTTGTTTATGTCTATTCTTCTTTGCATGTTGTGTGTTGTCTAATAGTCTAGGATAGTTCAAGCGTCCCTTGTTTATTCTAGTTGTCTTAGTAAGTAGCTTAGGAGGTAAGAGTCTAAGGTGTCAAGGTATTTCCTTGTTCCTTAGGTCGTCTTTCTCATAATGTAGCAAGTCTAGATCTTTCGAATTGAGTCATAGTGATCTAACCTCTCTTGCTTGTTTGTTGTTGCTTCCGCTACTGTTTTTGTTGCGTTGCTTTGATAACTTGCTTGTTTGTTTCACTTGCTTGTTTTCTTTGCTTGCTAGGGTAGTCGGGTTGGGGAAGTAGTATCCTATTTAGGAAGGGGTACCCAGGCTCACCGAGTAATCTTAGATTACTCATGATATTATTTTGGTCTTGCAGGGAAGCCTAAGTGAGTCTAGTGTCGGAGCGAACATAGGGGACCGGATAGGGTTTACTTTGTGTCCATTGTAAAACCCTATTTTTGTAAACGTTTATGTAAATATTTTCCGACTATCTTTATGATGTTCATATATTTTACCATGTTTTCCCTTGGTTTATTCACATCTTTTGCATCTTTTTCTATCCATTTTCACCATTATTGTGTAGCTTTAGGACTAATCATGCATTAGAGTTTAGTTGCATTGCATTTGCATCTTTTCATACATAAACAGGTGATTTTGGAGCTTAAGGAGCATGGAAGCAATGCTGAAGAGAAGTGAAGCAATCATGAAGGGAAAGCAAGGGAGTTAAGGCTAAAGAACCAAGGTCCGGAGTCCAGCTCGACCAAGCACTCGACCGTGTGGGAGATGGACTCGACCGAGTGGAGATTGCACGTGAGAAGCCAGCTCAACCCCTAGCTCGACCGAGCCGTTGACTACTTTGACTTTTTTCTATTTTAGGGCTTCCACCTTCCCCACTATAAAAAGCATTGTACCTGCAACCACCAAAGAGTCCACCTTTTTAGATATTCTCTAAACCTAGTTTTTACCTTTTTTAGCTTTATTCCTTTTGCATTTTTATTTTAGATCTTGTACTTTCTTAAGAAAGAAGACTAGATTCTTATATTTTGTTGGTTCTGTAACTTTCAAGATATTGAGAATTTGAGTTTGATCCTTCATCAATATTAAAGATCTCTGTTTTATCTTTCTACTAATGCAAGTTTCAATAATTTCTGGGTTTATGACTTGTTTAATCATGTCTTGTTGTGAGTAGTCTTCCTAGGATCTTGAGGATGGTTAGGATGATTAGGATGGATTTTTAGCTTGATTGTTGTAGATCTCTTCTAGGGTAGATGATCTTAATGCTGATTCTATATCTGAGAGGGTAGAGTCTGATTTCAAGCTTCTTAGCATCACACCAATGTTTAGGAAGCATAGATAAGGCTAGATCTAGAGCTTACCATTAGGCTTGCTAAGAGATTAGAGGTCTTGTTTGGTTTGAGATGTATTGCTTAATGACTGCTTGTGTAGATTCTTTACTGTGTGAGAACAAGTCTAGAAGATGCACAGGTTTGATTGTTTCTTGACCATGAGAGTGGGAGAAACTTGTTTTAGATTCATATGTCTAGAGATTAGCTCATAGCTTGCTTGAGATTTGTTGACCAAGTTAGATAGCCACAATGATCAGTTCATCCCATGAATCCATCCTCAGGACCTTCTTTGTTTATTGATTTTAAAGTCTTAATCCTCTTGCTTGCTTGTTGTTTGATTTGGTTTAGCATTACTCTGTTTTTATTCCATTGCTCTGTTTCTGCGTCTAGTCTAGCTCGACCACCCACTCGACCCACACTCGGTCGAGTGCTGCTCGAGTTTATCCCCAGAACTTGTGTTTCATGATTTGTGATTGTCCTGTTTCATTCCTGTTTCATTCTAGTTGCATTCCTATTGCATTCACTTAGTGTCATGTTCATTACTTGCCTTGCATTAGTTCATTTGTAGTAGTTTCTATTTCTGTTATTGCATCATTACTGTTATAATCACCCTGTTTCATTTGCATTAAGTTCTTAGTTCTTGTAGTTTACTTTCTGTTTTTACATTTTCATCTTAGGATTGTTAGTGACAAACAATCTTTACACTTGGCTTGACTTAGATTGATATTCACATCTTAATTGTTCACAGACACTCATTTAGGATTGACACCTCTTATACTGCAACTGCATAAGGGGAATTGAAATACACATCATTCCATATCTCATCATTGCATACACATTCATCTTCCACCACCACAAAATAATCTTGTTTCAATTTGGCGCCGTTGCCCATTTGAGTGTGTTCTTGTGATATTTAGGATCCATATTAGTCTAAGATTAAGTTCTTTTATACACTTGTGAGGTTGCTATGCTTGAATCTTCTGTTTCTGGGTTGAAGTTCCATTTCAGGTCCCACTCGACCACCACTCGACCGAGTCCTGATCGAGCACTTGCTCGAGCCAGACGCCGGATCTCTACAACCCTCATTTTCCAGTTGACCTAACTTCCTACTTGAGCCTGTGCTCAGTCGCTTGCCTGGCAAAAATCGTTTGAGTTTGTTGATGCACACAAGGTCTAAAGGAAAGGACCATCTTATTAAGCATACTGACAACATCAACAAGTTGACCAAGAGTTTGGGAGCTAAGCAAAGGAGAGTTGTTCAGCACCAACAAGAGGTTATAGTAGCTATGGATCAGCAGGATCAGGTCCCAAGACCAAGAAACATATGTGCTGGAGATGCACCCAACACACACAACCAATGAGCTGGCATTGTGCCACCAACTGTTGCCAACAACAACTTTGAGATCAAGAGTGGATTGATCTCAATGATTCAGGCAAATAAGTTTCATGGATTGCCTATGGAGGATCCACTTGATCATCTTGATGAGTTTGATAGAATCTGTGGTCTTACCAAGATCAATGGAGTAAGTGAAGATGGTTTCAAGCTGAGGTTGTTCCCTTTCTCACTTGGGGACAAGGCTCACTTATGGGAGAAGGCTCTTCCTACAGGTGCAATCACTACTTGGGATGCTTGCAAGAAGGCTTTCTTGGCCAAGTTTTTCTCCAATGCTAGGACTGCTAGATTAAGGAATGAAATTTCTGGGTTTGCTCAGAGGAACAATGAGAGCTTTTGTGAAGCTTGGGAAAGATTCAAAGGGTACCAGACTCAGTGTCCTCACCATGGTTTCAGCAATTAGTCACTCCTTAGCACATTATATAGAGGAGTGCTTCCCAAGATCAAGATGCTTCTTGACACAGCTTCTAATGGAAACTTCCTCAACAAGAATGTGGAAAAAGGATGGGAATTAGTTGAGAATCTTGCTCAGTCAGATGGCAACTATAATGAAGATTATGATAGAACCATAAGGAGTTCCTCAACTGATCAAGAGGACAAGTACAAGAAGGATTTGAAGATGGTCAATGAGAAACTTGACAAGATACTCCTCAGCCAGTCCAAATCCATTCACTTCATTGGTGAAGAAGAAGCTCCAGTTCAAGAAGTAGAGACTGAGTTTGCTGAGTTGTACTACATGCAAAACCAAGGAGGATTCAAGGGCTACAACCAAGGTGGTTTCAAGAACAACAATCTCTCTTATAGGAGTACCAATGTGGCTAATCCACAAGATCAAGTTTACCCTCCTCAACAGCCTCAACAGCACCAAACATATGTCCCCAAACAACAGCAACAGGTGTTCCAGCCCCAGTTGTGTCCCCCACCAGGGTTTCAGACTAACCAAGGCCAGGAACAAGACCTTAGAGCTATGATACAACAGCTGTTGATTGGTCAAACACAAGGAAAGATTGAGAAAGCCAAACAGTTTGCTGAGTTGAATCAAAGGCTCACATCCCAGTATAATGACCTGAACATGAAGTTTGAGGGTCTTAATTCCAGAGTTAAGTATATGGAGAGTAACATAGCCTCTTTTTCAGCTCCAAAACCCAACCAACTCCCTGGAAAAGCTGTCCAAAACCCAACGGAGTTCACAGCCAAAGCCATTCAAGTTCATGAGGAGGAAGCCACTGAGGATAGTGCAGTTCAAGTTTGGGGGAATTCATTAGTTACTGAAGCCCCATGTGATGTTTGTGCAAGTAAACTGGAACTCGCACCTGAGCTCGACCATGGACTCGCGCAGCCACTCGACCGTGTGCGTGCTCGAGTGGTCGATCGAGCTGGACAGTCTGAGGCTGACAAACCTGACAAATATATTCCTCCTGCCTAAAAACCTCCACTACCTTTTCCTGGGCGTTTCAAAGCACAGAAGATTAAAGAATTAAGGGAGATCATTGAGAAAAAGGCAATGTTGGCTAAGCAACAAGAGGAAGAAAGGATTTTGAATGAAGAAGCTGATGTTGAGAAGAAGGAAGAAGTTTTGGCTATACAAGAGATCACCATTGCTTACCAAGAAGAAGAGAGAGGACCTACCTTGGAACAGTATGAACCATATCCTCTCTACAAAAATTTTTTACTTGATTTGTCTAAGAAAAAGGCTGAAGCTCAAGATGAGAAGGATCTTGAGAACCTTGGAGGAGTGATCATTCCAATAAAGCTCAGTGATCCAGGACCTTTCTATTTGCCCTGCACAATCAGTTACCTTCACTACAATCAATTCCTTTGTGACTTGGGAGCTTCAACAAGTGTCATGCCATATTCCATGGCTCAGAAGCTTGGAAGAACTGATTTCAAAGCCACTAATCTCCATGTTTGCCTAGCTGATGGGTCAAACAAAGAAGTGGTTGGGAGGTTGGAGAATGTTCCAATCAAGATAGGAAGAGCAAGGATCCATACTGACTTTGTGGTGATAGAAATGGACAAGGAGCCTGAAGATCCAATCTTACTAGGGAGGCCATTCTTAGCCACTGTTGGAGCAGTTATTGATGTCAAGGAAGGTCTTGTGACCTTGAACATTGCTGAAGATGTAGTTATGAAGTTCAATATCTACAATCCAACCAATCTCGCTACCATTGATGACCAGCCTTTTACTATCAAGGACAAAGGTGGTCAAGAAGGGCTAAGTGATAAGGCAACTCCAAAAGCTGAGCTCCCACTTCTAGAGGATTCTGTGGAAAAGCTGAAGAGGTCAGTTCAAGAGTTGACTAGAATGGTTGAGAATCTTCAAGTGAAGCTGAACAAAAGGTCTTTGAGGAAAGCAAGACCAAGGCTCAAAATCAAGAAGAAGTATGGTTTGTGTGCTAAGGGTGAGGTGATCAAGGATCAACTTCACAGTGACCAAGAGGTTCCAGGGAGGATTTCATCACCTCCTTGGTATCTAGACCAAAGTTAAGAAGGAAACCAAAGTCAAGCTTAGTGACTTTAAACAAGCTCACTAGAGAGGAAGTCCCTAAGGTATCCTTTGTAAATATGGTTTAATTTCTTAGTAGTTTTGATGTGTTTTCTTTTATGTTTTTGTTGGACAGGCCTTTTAGTGAGAATGTAGTTGGTTAAGGAGAGATGTGGACTTGGAGAAGAAGACTCGCAGGCCCACTCGACCAGGCCACGAGAGGTACTCGGCCAAGCTGGATACTAATTGAGGCCCATTCAATTCCCATTCTTCTAGAACGATCGAGTGGAGGGAAGAACAAGGAGAAAAATTTTGAAATTTCAAATTTGGTCAAGGAGCTCGACCACGTGCTGGTCGAGTGTGGGGTCGAGTGGCAGCCAAAAGCAAGTCAAAGATTCCCAATTCAAATTTGAATGGTAAGGACGCTCCACCCTTGTCTCCTTGTCTCCTTAGCTTCTTTATATAGACCTTGCTCGATCCCATACCTCTCACACTTTCTCATTTGCTCAAAACATTTAAATTCAAGCTTTAAAATCTCTTTCAAAGTTCATCTCTTGCTCTAGCTTTGTTCTTTCAAGTTGTTGGGTCACTAACCTATTAACTTTGAGCTTTGAGTCTATTCCCTTCAGTTTCTTTTGAAAATGCCTTCCAAGATAACCAAGAAGTCTCACAAAACCGCTGCAAGCTCCATGGAACGTCGTGATGCTGACCTTGAATCAAGAGGTGAAGCTGGGAGAGCCACTCGACGGAGCACTCGATCGACCACTCGACCGAGTGGCGGTTCGAGCAGTTGGTCGAGCCAGATGCCGTGTCCAAGGAGAGAATCAGTTGAGGAAGATCTTGAGAGGACTGAGAGTGAGGAGGAAAGGGAGCCTACTCTCAATGAGTTTATGAGGAGACACAAGGCCAAAGGGAAGAGGCCAGCTGTTGAAGTGGAGCAAGAAGAGAGTGAAAGTGAAAGTGAGGAAGAGAGTGAAGAAGAAGAATTGATGGATGATGGAGAGGCTGAGTCTTGTGGGCTGTTAAAGAGGCAGCTTTATGATGCTTTCATGAGGATGGAGTTCCTGGGAACTAGATATCCTCACAAGGAGACCATGGAGAAGCTTGCCATTGATGAGGATGTGGAATGTCTCTTTGAGAAGAGCAGCCTTACCAAGTTCATGGGGTTTTGTATGGAGGGCTATAGAGAGGAAAGCTGTGAGTTCCTAGCCACTGTCAAGCTGCACACATATTTGAGGAAGGATGCTGAAGTAGGAGCTGGTCATATCTCCTTCACAATCAAAGGGAAGAAGCATGAGCTTTCAATGAAGAAGTTGGCTGATGTGTTTGGCTTTGAGGTTGGGAGCAATAGGAGCTTGATGGTTCCAAGAGAAGAATTATATGCTGTGTGGGAGACCATTGGGGACAACAAGCTCTACTCATCCTCCAACTCCAAGAGCTCAAGGATTAGGAGCCCAGTCTTGAGGTACTACCACAAAGCTCTTGCCAATACCTTCTTTGCTAGGAAGAAGACTGGAAACATCAATGAGGGGGAGCTAAAGATGATTGACTTGGCTCTCAATGGAGTTCTTCTTCAAGCAAGGAATGGAACCATCATCCTTGGTAGCACTGTGGAGACTGATCTTGCAATGGTGCTGATAGACCATATGATATATTTGAGAAGTTGGGTAGGCAAGCTTGAGAACAAGGGTTCAAGAGGAGCACTTACCATTGGAGGCATCATCACTCCAATCCTTCAAGCTGCTAACATCCCACTTAGAGGACAAGGGGTCTCACCAAGATGGATTGACTCAATCTACCTTACCTCCACTCTCATCCTAGCCAAGGAGATGCATCAAGGGAACCACATCTTTAATTTTGAGCTGCCAACAGTTGGGAAGAAACAAGTGATCCTACCAAACAAGGAGCTAACTACCATTCAAGAAGGAGCCAATATTGACTTTTGGCCAGCTGATGAGTACTTGTTTGATGGAGTGGTTCAACCTAGAGTTGAAGAAGCTGGGAATGCACAAGTGGCTGATGGAGAGGAGCAGTTCTATTTTGAAGACTATTAGCCCAATCCAAGAGAGAGTAGAGGAATGAGGGAGAATACAAAGAGATTGACTCTTTTGCAAAAATGGAATAAGTGGCATGGGAAGAGGTTTGACAAGCTGAAGAAGAAGGTGACTAACATGGCTAAGTCCATCAAGGGACTAAAGAAGGAGATTGCTGAGCTGAAGAGTGGAAACTCATCTCCAAGCCATTCAAGCCCTTTGAGGAGAAGTAGCTCAACTAGAGCACTTTCAAGAGTTGCAAACCCCGTGGAACCAGCTAGGGCTTCAATGTATGAGCCAAATCAGAGGAAGAGGAGCTCAAGTACCCGACAACAACAATTTTCGAGGCACTCGACCGGGTCACTCGAGCACCCACTCGACCGAGCACCCCCATTGCACTCGGTCGAGCACCAGCCCAGATCACCCTATGGCTTCCCACCTCCAGCTGCTTATCCAGGTTATCCATATTACCCTCCCTTCCCACCCCAATACTTTATGGATCCAGCGCTATACCAGCAGTACCAGCAGTACCAGACTCAAGATATGGAGACTCGCGGTCCAGCTCGACCTCCCCACTCGGACATGCACTCGACCGAGCCAGGGTCGATCTCTATTGTCGAGCTGCCCCAAAGTCCATCTCCAAGCCACCAAGAGGACCCCAACTACTCATATGACAGCATGCAGATGGATGTGGACAACTTCTTCCACAATCCCTAAGGTACCACCATCACCTTACCATTGTTTATACCATTGCATTTGATGTTGTGTTTTGTTTTTGTTTTTAGTCTTGAATCCTCTTACAAATTTCTTTCACACAGAGGACTGTGTGATTTAAGTTTGGGGGAGGGTTTGAGATAGCATTTGATGTTGTGTTTTGTTTTCTTATTTCAAATTTTTATCATCATGTTAGCACTTGCATAATCATTTAAGGCATAGAAAAACCATAAAAATTTGAAAAAATTTGAAAAAATCTTTATAAAAAAAGAGTGTTCATGTAGTTTGCATTGCACATTAGGATCTTGTTTAGCATGTTTCAAATAGAATTGTATAGTATTTGCATTAGGGATCTATGATGAGTTTTTCCTTGTTAGCTTGCTTAATTCACTGGACTAGGATCAATGCCCAAGTTAATAGTACTTTGATGCTAGTTGAGTGGTTAGAAGCATAAGATTGAACCAAGCCTTGAATTCCTGCATTGCATTTGGTCTAAATTGAAGCATGTTGTGATTTGATTCCATTTCCTATCTATAAGAACCTAATATTGACTTTTAATTATCAATATGTGCATTGCTTTAAACTCATGGATACCACATACATATTTGGATCATCTTTCTCCTTTTTACCACTCTTGTTGATCCAAGTAGCTGATTAAATCATTAAGATCAGTTCCTCTACCCCTTAACCAAACCTTCTTTCAAGCCTTGTTTATTCTTGTGTGTGTGAGGCCTATTTTTGGGATTGAGCTAGGTAGAAAGTGTTAGGTTTGAACTGACAAGAGTAAGACCTTGTGTTGTTCTAGTTTGCATTTTCCAAACTAGATAGGACTAGGTGGTTCACTTGTTGGGTTTGGGACTTGGCTGTTTTGAAAAAGAAAAGAAAGAAAAGAGAAAGAAAAAGGATAGAGTCTTTAGGAGAGGAATGTGTTTAAGTAAAAGCTAAAGTCTAGTGAAAGGATGGGAAGTAAAAGTTGTTATCTAAGATGGTTCTAGTTAAAGAAAAGAAAAGCAAGCAAAGAGCAGTTTAGCAAAAAGCTTATATGTCTTAAGAATAAGAAGAAAAGAGAACCATAGCATTCAATAAGAATCCCCCATTCCACTAGAAAGATCAAATAAGAAACCTCTCCTAAGACTTGAAAACCAAAAGAGAAAAGGGTTAAAGAGAAAAGAAGAAGTTAAAGGGTAGCACTAGGATCATTTGGGTTTAGATTGTTAGGATAAACACTTTGGGTACCTTTGGGTAGAAAAGGTTTTTTTCTTGTATTTGTCTAAGTGTTCTTACCTTTAGCATTCTTCTAAAGCTCAGTCCATTTCATGAGAGAACCTTGATATTGACAAGCCCCACTCTAAAAAGAGACCATCATTGTCTCAAAACCCTTGCTACCAAGCCAAATGAGTTTAAGCATTGCATAGAATTGATTCATGTTCTTGATTAATGAATGTTAAAGAAAATGGTTGATTTGAATACATGTGGATGTCTAAGGCTCAAATCAGTAAAGGTTGTGATATGCTTGTCTAAAATTTTTAAGTACAGCTCATTCAACTTGCATCATAGTACTAGTAACTTGGACATTGATTCTAGATGGTCTATTTGCAAGTTTTAGGAGCTGAGATCCAACTTTCAAACCTCATCTACCTTCTTATGTCTTGTTTATTTGCTTGAGGGCAAGCAAAGATTAAGTTTGGGGGTGTTGATGTTCATATATTTTACCATGTTTTCCCGTGGTTTATTCACATCTTTTGCATCTTTTTCTATCCATTTTCACCATTATTGTGTAGCTTTAGGACTAATCATGTATTAGAGTTTAGTTGCATTGCATTTGCATCTTTTCATGCATAAACAGGTGATTTTGGAGCTTAAGGAGCATGGAAGCAATGCTGAAGAGAAGTGAAGCAATCATGAAAGGAAAGCAAGGGAGTTAAGGCTGAAGAACCAAGGTCCGGAGTCCAGCTCGACCAAGCACTCGACCGTGTGGGAGATGGACTCGACCGAGTGGAGATTGCACGTGAGAAGCCAGCTCGACCCCTAGCTCGACCAAGCACTGGTCGAGTTGACCGAGCCGTTGACTACTTTGACTTTTTATATTTTTAGGGCTTCCACCTTCCCCACTATAAAAAGCATTGTACCTGCAGCCACCAAAGAGTCCACCTTTTTAGATATTCTCTAAACCTAGTTTTTACCTTTTTTAGCTTTATTCCTTTTGCATTTTTATTTTAGATCTTGTACTTTCTTAAGAAAGAAGACTAGATTCTTATATTTTGTTGGTTCTATAACTTTCAAGATATTGAGAATTTGAGTTTGATCCTTCATCAATATTAAAGATCTCTGTTTTATCTTTCTACTAATGCAAGTTTCAATAATTTCTGGGTTTATGACTTGTTTAATCATGTCTTGTTGTGAGTAGTCTTCCTAGGATCTTGAGGATTGTTAGGATGGACTGATCTTGTGGTTTGTGTGATTTGGTCAAGCTTGATTGTTGTAGATCTCTTCTAGGGTAGATGATCTTAATGCTGATTCTATATCTGAGAGGGTAGAGTCTGATTTCAAGCTTCTTAGCATCACACTAATGTTTAGGAAGCATAGATAAGGCTAGATCTAGAGCTTACCATTAGGCTTGCTAAGAGATTAGAGGTCTTGTTTGGTTTGAGATGTATTGCTTAATGCCTGCTTGTGTAGATTCTTTACTGTGTGAGAACAAGTCTAGAAGATGAATAGGTTTGATTGTTTCTTCACCATGAGAGTGGGACAAACTTGTTTTAGATTCATATGTCTAGAGATTAGCTCATAGCTTGCTTGAGATTTGTTGACCAAGTTAGATAGCCACAATGATCAGTTAATCCCATGAATCCATCCTCAGGACCTTCTTTGTTTATTGATTTTAAAGTCTTAATCCTGTTGCTTGCTTGTTGTTTGATTTGGTTTAGCATCACTCTGTTTTTATTCCATTGCTCTGTTTCTGCGTCTAGTCTAGCTCGACCACCCACTCGACCCACACCCGGTCGAGTGCTGCTCGAGTTCATCCCCAGAACTTGTGTTTCATGATTCGTGATTGTCCTGTTTCATTCCTGTTTCATTATAGTTGCATTCCTATTGCATTCACTTAGTGTCCTGTTCATTACTTGCCTTGCATTAGTTCATTAGTAGTAGTTTCTATTTCTGTTATTGCATCATTACTGTTATAATCACCCTGTTTCATTTGCATTTAGTTCTTAGTTCTTGTAGTTTACTTTCTGCTTTTACATTTTCATCTTAGGATTGTTAGTGACAAACAATTTTACACTTGGCTTGACTTAGATTGATATTCACATCTTAATTGTTCACAGACACTCATTTAGGATTGACACCTCTTATACTGCAACTGCATAAGGGGAATTGAAACACCCATCATTCCATATCTCATCATTGCATACACATTCATCTTCCACCACCACAAAATAATCTTGTTTCACTTTATATATTGCTTTGATGATTTATTTTTGATGAAATATTTTATTAAAGTAATGTATTCGGTTTTCAGGAAAACATGGCAAGTTGCAATTGATACTCGGCCTTGTCCGGGCTGACACAACGCACCAGGCCACAAGGGTTGCAAAGCCTACGTAGTCTCGGTCGTGGGTGGAGTTGTGCCAGGAAGGACCGGTCGGGAAGTCTGCAGCTTCCGTCCCTCGACCGGATCACCCTAGTGCAATTCCCACATCGTGGCGTCCTGTGGCCGTCTGTTGGCCTTTGTAGCCATAGAGCGGTACGGGGGCGTTACAGGCTGCTCCTTCTGTTTAACGACTGCTCCAAGCTGCAAGAATGGGGATTTACGACTCATCTACTCCTGATATGCACACCACGGAATCAATTCTTCGGGAACCAAAGCCCTATAGGCCACAAATTCCATTGAGGGATGAACTACTTTGTGGGACGAAGATGCACACAACAGGCTATTTGCGAATCGGTCTGCGATTCAACCTCCTGCTCCTGCGAGGCAAGATTATGAGATCAAGCATAGACTGATCAATTTGGTCCAAAATCGTGTGTTTAATGGATTAGAATCAGAGAGCCCTCTCGACCATATTGAAGCTTTTGAGAGATTGGCTAGTATAACAAAGTCTAATGGAGTTCCATATGATTATCTCATGTTGACTTTGTTCCAATTCTCTTTAGGAGATAAGGCTTTGAGATGGCTAAATCTCTTGGACCGAGGATCACTTACCACTTGGGGGCAGTGTAGAGCAGCGTTTTTAAACCACTTCTACAATAAGTCACGATCAGCTATGTGAAGGAACAAGATCACTACTGATGTGACTCGAAGACGCGATAGCGGTACGGACGCGTCTCGAACTCTCGGTCAACTTTCAATCGACGAAACTTTCCTCGGCAAAGACTCTCGGCTTTGGATCTATGGAAGAAACAAACGGGGGAAACGGAGTTTGAAGTGATTCAAACGAGCCGCTAAGGAAAACGAACGTGTAGCCTCAATCCAGACGGCTGAACGGAACGGATGCGGTAGCGAGTGGACAAACGGAATGAGGTCAGTGACATTGAAAGAGGTAGACGTACCAAACTCACCTGGAAGCTCGAGTCGGTAGGCGTTTTCGTTGATCTTCTCGATGACTCGGAATGGGCCGTCTCCTCGCGGGCTGAGCTTGTCCTTGTGTTTCTGCTGGAATCTCTCCGGCCTTAAGTGTAACCAGACCCAATCACCAGGCTTGAATAGCATCGGTTTTCGTCCCCGTTTGAGAAAGCGCGCGTACTGATCGCTCCTTCGTTTTATATTGGCTCGAACCTCCTCGTCTAAGGCCTTGACCATTTCGGCTCTCGCAGCTCGGTCTTGATTCTCGGCTTTGTTTGGTGGTACGTGACCTCGAACGGAGATCCAGTGGTGTCAATGGTTTGAACCCGTATGCGACCTCGAACGGAGACCTTTTCGTGGCCGAATGCACCGCTTGATTGTACGCGAACTCGATTATCAGAATGCACTCGAGCCAGGAGCCTTTGTTGCTTGCGATAGCGGTGCGGAGTAAGGCGCCTATTGACCTAATGACGACCTCCGTTTGGCTGTCGGTCTCAGGGTGAGCCGCGGTGGAGTAGAGGAGCTACGTCCCGAGCTTTTGACAAATAGTGCGCCAGAAGAGGCCAAGAAACTTGGGATCCCAATCGGATATGATGGTGCACGGAACGCCATGAAGCCTTATGACCTGACTAAAGAACAAATTCGCCAATTGCACAGCATCATTGTTCTTGTGGCATGGGATGAAGTGAGCCATCTTCGAGAACCTATCAACAACCACCATGATGCTATCTCTATATGCCAAAAGGGGTAGTTAGAGGATGAAATCCATGGAGAGATCGATCCATGGCGCGGTGGACACGGGCAAGGGCATGTAGAGGCCATGCGGCTGAGTTGTCAACTTGGAGGTGCGACAAACAATGCATCGGCCAACGTGCTTCTCCACCATACTTTGCATCTTTGGCCAGTAGAAATGCTCCTTGAGCACGGCTAAGGTCTTAGTGATGCCAAAATGTTCCGCTAAACCTCCACTATGAGCTTCACGAACAAGCAACTCCCGGATAGAGCCATTTGGTATTCACAGCCGTCGTCCTCTGAATAGGAAACCCTCGTGAGTGTAGAACTTGGTGTAAATCCCCTTCCCATGATTCTGAAAGCAATCTCCAAACTCGGCATCTCCAGCATAGGCTTCCTTGATGCTTTCAAAACCCAATACTCGTTCGTCCATTGTAGTGATCAGTGCGTGCCATCTTGATAAGGCGTCAGCGACTACATTCTCCTTGCCTTTCTTGTACTTAATGACGTAGGGAAACGACTCAATGAACTCCAACCACTTTGCATGGCGTCTCTTGAGGTTTGTCTGGCCGCGGAGATGCTTTAGAGTTTCGTGTTCAGTGTCAATCACAAACTCTCTCGCAAATAGATAGTGTTGCCAAACCTCCATGGCACAAACGAGGGCGTATAACTCCTTGTCATACGTAGGGTAGTTAAGCGTAGCTCGACTAAGCTTCTCACTAAATACGCCACCGGTTTGCCTCCTTGAGTCAGGAAAGCTCTGACTCCGACTCCCGATGCATCACACTCAACCTCAAAGGTTTTGTTGAAGTCAGGCAATGTGAGCAAGGGGGCTTGAGTGAGGCGTTTCTTGAGTTCGGTAAACGCCTTATCTTGTTCCTCTCCCCATCGAAACTCGCTGTTCTTCTTGGTCACGGAGGTGAGGGGCGCGGCAACCGTACTGAAGTCTCGCAGGAACCTCCGGTAAAAACTCGCTAGGCCGTGGAACGATCGGACTTGAGTGATGCTCGTTGGCATGGGCCACTCCTCTATTGCACCTATCTTCTCTCCATCGACTTTGAGGCCCTGCGAACTCACAACAAAGCTTAAAAAGACCAATTCATCAGCAGCAAACACGCACTTTTTCAAGTTTGCGTAGAGTTGCTCTTCGCGGAGAGTAAACAAGACAGCCTCTAGGTGTTTAACATGATCGGTCAAGCTAGAACTATATACTAATATGTCATCAAAATAAACCACTACGAATTTGTTGATACATGATCTTAAAACATGGTTCATAAGACGCATAAAGGTAGAGGGAGCGTTAGAAAGACCGAATGGCATTACCAACCATTCGTACAAACCCTGCTTTGTTTTGAAGGCCGTTTTCCACTCGTCGCCCTCCTTCATACGAACTTGATGGTAGCCGCTCTTCAAATCGATCTTTGAGAAGACGCTGGCGCCACTAAGCTCATCTAACATGTCATCGAGGCGTGGGATAGGGTGCCGGTACTTGATGGTGATGTTGTTGACGGCACTACAGTCGACGCACATCCTAAAGAGCCATCTTTCTTCGGAACTAGGAGCACTGGCACGGCACGCGGACTCAAGCTCTCTCAAACGTAGCCTTGCGCCATAAGTTCTTTGACTTGTCGCTCAAGCTCCTTTACCTCTTCGGGGTTGACACAGTAGGCTGGCCGGTTGGGAAGCTGTGCGCCTGGTACGAGATCGATCTGATGCTCGATGCCTCTGATAGGTGGCAGGTCTTCGGGAAGTTCTTCGGGAAACACGTCCACGAATCATTTCAAGACATCGCGTATCACCTCCGGTAAGGCGTCTATCGAACCTTCAAGACCTGAAAGCAGCACATCTCGAAAAACCATCAATAACACTTGGCCAGAGTCCGTAATGGACTTCCTAACATCACTATATTGAACCAAAAAATTATTTTTGTCGTTCGAGTCCTTAGACAATTTGCTTTGCATTTCATGCACTTGCGTGGGACTCAAGGGTTTCAAGCAAATGTGTTTGTTGTCATGAACGAAGAAATATTGGTTCGTATGGCCACAATGCGTAGTTTGTTTATCAAACTGCCATGGGCGACCCAATAGGAGGTTGCTATTATAGGGACCAACGCTGAATGGGACCGTGACCTATTCTTTTACATGGATCACGGTCTTATCGTTCAACCATTTCAAACGGTAAGGGTGGGGGTGGTTTGTGGTTTCAAGAGAAAGTTTCTTGACAAGACTGGAACTTGCCACGTTAGTGCAAGAACCTCCGTCTATTAGCAAGCCACAAACGCGACCACTTACAGTGCACCTCGTGTGGAAGATATTATCGCGCTGGTTGGCGTCTTCGGTGGCCACGCTCGCGTTCAGGATGCGGCGTATCATCAACAGCTCTCCGACATTCGGCTCAGCAACAGCTTCTTCTAGTTCGACCTCTCCTCAAACAATTTCTTCGGTCGCCTCATCGTTGGACTCGATCTTGCCAGTTCTGTCAGGTTCATGGTGCGTGCGTTCGGACACTCTCGAGTGTAATGGCCTCTCCCTTGACACTTGAAACAAACAATGTCGCGGCTTCAGACGTCGGCGGTGTTGCGTCGCGGATCTTGGCGCTTGTTGGTGGCCGGCTCCCTTTGTTTAAATCTCGAGTCCGCACTGGTCGCCTTTGGCTTCTCTGGTAATCGGTTCAATGGCGACGCGTTAGGAGTCCAATTCGTGTCCAATTCGTAACTCCTTGAGTCCGAGCTCGAGGCGCGGAGGCGCTCTTCTTCTTGATTTGGCTCTCGATTTGCACCGAGAGGTGCAACAATTCCTCAAAGGCTTGATAAGGCTGGCGCTCGACCTTGCGCGCAATGCGTTCTTGTAAGCCATCCAAGAACTGAGCCATGAGAGACTCCTTGGAGTCATCGACTTACAATCGGTTGCGCAAGTACTCAAACTCCTCGTAATACTCCTCCACGGTTCGTGCGCCTTGAGTAAGTCGCCGAAACTTCTTCTGGAGCTCGCAGTGATAGTATGCAGGCACATAGCGCCTTCGCATTTCCGCTTTCAAGACCTCCCAAACAGTAATAGGTCGGTCGCGGTTGCGTCGCTGCTCACCTTCGAGCCGATCCCACCAGGTAAGAGCGTGATCAGTGAATTGTGCCACCGCGTATTGGACCTTTCGCAACTCCGGATAGGCATGACACGAGTATAACTGATCCATATGGCTCTCCCATTCAAGATAGGCTTCTGGGTCTGACTTGCCCGCGAACGTGGGTTGGATCATCTTGTGGTTTGGTTCGTGAGTCTTGGGGCTTCGTCTTCTTGATCACCATAGCAGTGCCGTCGTCTAGGCCTCGGTTCAAAGTCCTCATCGGACTGATCGCTCACTGGCTCTCGTCGTGGTCGCCTAACGGGCAACGGGTCTTCGCGGGGAGGATTCATAAGTTCAAGCCTCGTGAGACGGTCGGCAAGTTGCTCTAGACCGGTACGTAATGCGGCGAGGGTGACACCAACCTCTGGAGGCGCTGGTGGAACTTTTTTGGCCATCGTACGGATTGGTTGTTGGTGACGTGGTGCGGCTTTGCAGTGGAACTTGAATTTAAACCTCGCAAGGTAAACACAAAAATCACACATGCGTGAGTTTCACTCGTTCAATAGGACCACACAAGTTGTTGTTTCGTCACCAAAGATGGACAACAGCTATGACACATTCAAATCCTAAGACTAAAACAAATAAAGCAAAACCGAAAGTAAAAGTGCAAAACGACAAGACTACTTTATGGCCGGAAACAAAAAAAAAACGCGTAAACAAGCACTTGCTCCTAACTTTATCGATCGAAAACTGGACTCACAAGAACACGAACGAACAAAGATAAGAACAGGAAGAACAATTACGCGAACTAACAACCTAACGAAACAAAGAACAATCGCAAACATACACCAAATTAAACAAAACGGCTAAACAGAACCTAAGAAGCTAAAAGACACGAACTTTGCTACTGGAAACTCAAAGATTAAAACTTTAAACGAAATAAGAGAGTTCTGGAAAGAAACAACCTCGTAGGAGCTTTGAAGCTCTGATACCAAGCTGATGTGACTCGAAGACGCGATAGCGGTACGGATGCGTCTCGAACTCTTGGTCATTTTTCAATCGGTGAAACTTTCCTTGGCAAAGACTCTCGGCTTTGGATCTATGGAAGAAACAAACGGGGGAAACGGAGTTTGAAGTGATTCAAACGAGCCGTTATGGAAAACGAACGTGTAGCCTCAATCCGGACGGCTGAATGGAACGGATGCGGTAGCGAGTGGACGAACGGTAGCGATAGAAGCGATCGTGGAAGTGAGGTGAGATGGTTCAAGGGAGAACTCGAGGTTTCAAAGGGGCTAGATGGAAAAGACGCGAGGTGGAAGTGAGTGGATCGAATGATGACAAAAGAGATTTGGTTCTTCTCTTGATACGGTCGCTAACAAGATCAAACCCGGTTTGAATCTTGTTAGGGTTCTCTCACTTAGAAAATCCCGGATTGGACTAATGAAAGGATGGAGACAAGTCAAGAATCTCTCTTGAGGAAAAGGTTTAATTTCATTCAAGTCTAAAGGAGGAACAAGGGCTTAAGGAGAGTTTAAATAGCTAGGTCTTGCTAGGAGATTAAGGACACGCGGATTCATCTTGATCCGCACATCGTCCTTTGATGTGTTCCTTGTGCAATGAGAACATGTCGCCACCTTTTGACTAACATGCTTAGCCACAAGCACTCTCCAACGTTCACAAGCATAAGAATAAAGAGGGGGAATATTCCCAAAGTTCAAATTAAACCAAAAGATAAGAGATAAGAGAGATAACCGCCTTGGCCTTGCGCGGGAAGCAACATGACCTTAGGCGTTGTGCGTTAAGCTCCATGCCTCGTTTAAACCTTCTCCGGTAAACCCATTGGGACAAACCCGGAGTGAGGAAAAAGAGTACACTTCCTTGCTTAACGACTTGATCGTCTTCACTCTTGGGTAAGAGTGAAGACTAAGCGGACTGATCCTTTGGAGTCTTCATAGGATGGCTGGCGTTGGACGAATGATCGGACAAACAGGTTAAGCCGCTGCTTGGCGCCTTTGCTGAGCTCCTGGAACGTGTGGTGGCTCCGGGAATGATTGTTGGAGCCTTGGCCGCGTCTGAAGAGGTTGTCTTGGTCGGGTCCGATGCGTCTTGGTCAGGCGTCTCGGTCGCGTCCTGCGTGTCTTGGTCTCTTGGCCGAGGTCGCGTCCTGCGATCACATCAACTACCTTCTCACAAAGTGGTACAGAGTGTTTTTGTGAAGGATGGGAGAGATTCAAGGAGTATATGACGGACTGTCCTCATCATGGCTTTTGACAAGAGAATCTTACGAACATCTTCTATGGAGGAATTGACCAGAAGTACTAGATGGCACTCGATACTGCCAGCAGAGGAGATTTTTCTACTAAAACTACCGTTGAAGCAAACCTCTTGATCGAAAACCTTGCAGCGAGTAACAGCAATCATAGCCATGAGTATGATCGTAATGCGCGTGTTGTTAGCTCCGTAAATACAGATGTTATTAAGAGTCACACTGCCAAGGTAGACCTTCTTTTGAAGAGAGATCAGCAAGCTCTCAACATGTGCGACGGGCAGACGGGTGCGTATCAGCAAGTTGGAGTATATTCAGGTTTTTAGGGGACAGAGGAGCTGAACTATGTAGGAGGACAAGGGAACTATCAGAATCATGGGTTTAATCAGAATTACAGAAATCATCCTAATCTCTCCTACAGAAGCACCAACGTTGAGAATCCTCAGGATCAAGTGTATCCTCCACATAATCAACAAGGTAACTTCTCGCAAGGATTTCAGAACAAAGGTGCTGGATTTAGTAGCCCAAACGTCCAAGGATACCAAGCCCCATCTACAACTCCACAGGATAACAAACTCGAATTGATGATGCAAGCACTGTTGGAGGGCCATAAGAAAAGTTCTGCTGAGATTAATGTCAAGATTGATAGCATGTACAATGATTTGAATGGGAAATTTGAGAGGTTGAGTTCACGTGTTGATTTCATTGATAAGAGAGTCTCTGTTATTTCTTCTAGCTCTAAGAATAAAGAGTCATGCAATGCTATCACACTCCATGGTGGAATTGAAGATGGGTTGAGTTATGATGTGATCAACTCATGTTTGGCTTCCGCAGAGATGGGATCTATCAGTCCCGAGCCTAGATCGGTCAGTCCATTCTATCCTGATAATTTGAGTTTGCTCCCTGGAGAAGTTGGATCGACCGATCATCCCTACAGATCGATCGATCCCATCGCTGTTGTAGTGTCTGTCTCAGAAAATTTCATACTGGCTGCTCCTTCTATTGAACGACCGCTCCAAGCTGCAAGAATGGGTATTGACGACTCATCTGCTCCTGATATGCATACCAAGGAATCAATTCTTCGGGAACCAAAGCCCTATAGGCCACAAATTCCTTTTCCAAGAAGACATGAGAAGAAACCTCTGGATGAAAAGAAGTAGGGTACAAAGAAGCTATAAGTGAGTTCATCGCTGATATTCCCTTTACAGAGGCAGTAAAGCATATTTCTTTGTTTAAGAAGGTTTACAATGATGTTGTGGTTGAAGAAAAGGATTTGGTGGAGGTTAAAATGTTTTTGGCTAGAGAGAAGAACATTCATGCTCCATCTTTGAAAAGACTACCCAAGTTAGAAGATCCAGGAAAATTTGTCGTTCCATGTTCCATCTTAGGAGTGAACTTTGAGGATTCCCTTTGTGACACTGGATCCAGTGTGAACGTGATGTCTAAGGCTATTGTAGAGAGATTGGGGATTGATGATATGAAGGCTTCTAAGGTCTCTCTCACGTTTGCAAATGCTGTCACCACGACTCCACAAGGCTTCATTAACAATTTGGATGTTCGAGTTGGGAATTGCTTGGTTGCTACAGATTTTCATGTTGTGGAAATGAGCGGGGGTTCTGTTATGCCTTTGATTCTTGAGAGACCTTTCCTAGCAACAGTAGGAGCAGTTGTTGACTTGCCTAATAATAGGATAACTTTCTCTAACATTGATGATAAGGTCTTCTACAACGCAGTCACTGCTAATGAAGCTATACAACATGGCTCTTGTCTAGTTGTAGAACATGAGAAGGAGGTGGATGTCGTGATAATGGGAGAGAGTGCTGATAAGAATGAGGTCAAGAAAGTCCTGGATGGAGACACTCATTCTTCTAAGAAGAGTTCTAAGAAGGTTAAGAAGCGAGACAAGCCAAAGATAGAGAGAGTAATACGAGATCTTCACATAACCTTGGTACCCCAGAAATATGTTAGAGACACCATTGAGTACAAGGTGAAGTGTAAAGGAATATCTCGGCCTTTCTCTAAAGTTAAAGCCATCCTCACTCCGGAGTTTAAAGAGAAAGGCCAAGAAGCAGTGGATAGTATATTGAAAAAGGTTCTGGAGCTTAAGCTGACCAATTGGAGAACTTGTTCTGATATGAGTTCTCATCCTCCCATCATTTGACACCTGAACCCACAGTCAAGCCATAGACCTTAAACAAGCGCTTATGGGATGCAACCCATGGGATTTGTGCTGGCTTACCCTTTTATTTTTATTTGTCTTAGGATTTTGGTTTTGTTTTAGGAATTATTACGATGAAATCATGTTTGGTGTTAAGTGTTTCAGGAACAG
The DNA here is from genome assembly GCA_023657505.1 of Camelina hispida. Taxonomy (NCBI): domain Eukaryota; kingdom Viridiplantae; phylum Streptophyta; class Magnoliopsida; order Brassicales; family Brassicaceae; genus Camelina; species Camelina hispida. The sequence goes on along the minus strand of CP094631.1, from coordinate 28,180,443 downwards.
GTTCCAAACGCAGAAGATGCAAAAATTTTTGTTCCAGGAGCTTCGGATCGATCGATCCTCCTTACAGATCGATCGATCCCGATGGTTTTTTGCGGGTGTCTCTAAGCTCAATAATGTTGCAGATCGGTCGATCAAACCTTGAGAACGATCGGTCCCCACCCTTGCCAACACCACTCCAACACCAGATGCGAGATCACCGGTTTTTGTTTCTTGTCCTTACTTTTTCTTTTTCATTTTTTCTTTTTTTTTTGTGGGATTCATTCTTTCCTTGGTTTTTCTTTCACACCGGGACGGTGTGAAGTAAGTCCGGGGGAGGGATGTCTCCAAGTTACTGATGTCGTTTTCTTTGGTTGTTTACTTTTTGAATTTCTTTTATTTGAGTCATTTTCTTATTTTATTGAGTCAAGAATTGGGAAACTATGATCATTTCCAGGAATCTTTTGCTTTGAACTAACACTCTTATGATTGCTTTAGTACTTCTGATTTGGAATGAAGCTTGGAATGAACATGAGCAGTCTCAACACGCCCCAAAAGACACTTGCCAAGGAGAACACTAAGTTTAACCAGAAGTTGTCTCTAGCTTTGACAAGACTTAACCGGATTTAATTTCTTACCTTGGGGCTTGGTATACATCAGACAAGACTCCTCCCTTCAAGCCTCACAAGACATGCATCTCCTCACAAAGTATGCTTCCCCTCTCTTTTCCCTTCAGTACTCAGTAAAAAAAAAAAGGAAGAAAAGGATATAGGTAATAAAAGAAGTGAACCGAGGGTTGTGCGTAAACCCGTGCATCCTTCGGAATTCATGGAAGCATGTCCGCAAGAAAAGAGAAAGGGATTGATAAAAAAAAAATACAATGATACCCTAGAAAATTAGGGAGAAATCAATCATTTGAAAGTGAGAAAAGAGAGAGGAAAGGGAGCATAAGAGGTTAAAGGAGTCAAAATTTCAATGATCGATACTCCCATGGTAAGACCGCACCTTTTTACTAATCTGATGTAGAGAGACAGCGATGGGAGACTGAAGGTTCTCTAAGGCCGTGGAGTTCAGAGTAGGGAGTGTTGATCCTTATCATAGGCAGAGTACAGAAAGTAGTTCTCGATTTGATGTGATGAAGAGTGAAAAGAAGAGGTTCCCAAGAATATGTGATTTCCACTTTCAAACCTTTTCTCTGTTCTTGAGTTTTTGTCTGTCCTTGCGTGAGGACAAGCAAAGATTCAATTCCGGAAGAATTGATGTGTCTGCATTTTATAGGGTTTTAACTATAGTTTTTAGGATTTTTTTGAATCTTTTCCTAGAGGTCCAAGTGTGCTTTTAGAGTCCTTTTTGTCTTTTGTGAGTCTTTACAGGTCCTAGGTGACTTTGGAAGGAATCTGAGCGTTTTAAGGATGAAAACATTCATCTGGAGCCAATTGGTTGAAGACTGAACGAGCTAGTAGGCAGATAGAGTGAGAGCAGAAAAACGTTCCGGATCGACTGATCCTCGCTCGAGATTGACCATTCCTTTCCCCGACGCAATCTTTCTTTTTTCGTTTTAAACCGACTTTTTAGGGTTTTATTTTATTATTTAAGCACGGGGCTCGACCCCTAGAAAAACAACTTTTATTTCTACGCAGCCTTTGAGCACTTGTAAGAAAGGGAGAAGATCTCTTATCCTTTCTAACCCTTTGGAGAAGAATTCTAAACCCTTTTATTTCTCTTTGCAATTCAATTATGTTATCTTCATCATTGATTTGCTGTTTCTGTTTTTCTTTGGCTGAGTAGTTTCACTATTGGGTTTAGGGTTTCAGAAAGGGTTTTTATGATTTATTGATGCTATATTTGTTAGATTAGGGACTGATATATTGTGTTCTTCATCTATTATTGTTCTTATTGCTTAAACTAGTTTAGCTACCTAGTTTATGATCATAGGCTTAATTCATCTAGGCATCAAAAGTGTTGTTGAATTGCTTGAAAGAACATAGGTGAGCAAGGTGATCCTTAGCCAACGAAGGTTGAAGTTAGGGCACCTTGTGAACATAATCAAACTTGAACTTACTGCTTGCTAGGATTGTTAGATTCAAACGACGGTTTAGAGTTTTATCAATTCCTTGCATAGATAACTAATGCTGCGACAGTAGGTTAGTTTTACATTCGAGATTTGAGTTCAAGAACGGTTCCTAAATCTATCCCAATCTACCATCTGATTTCGTGATCATAGCTCCTAATTGATTCCCCACACCCAATACTTCCTTTTTTGATTTGAAGCAACTTATTTACTTTCCGTTTTTGATTAGTTATTTGATTCACAAACTTTTCCATTGTCTTAGCTATATTTAATCTACATAATTTCATAGTGCAATTATTTGGTCCCATTGGATTCGACCCTAAAGTGCTACAACGACACCACTAGATCGTGGTGGAGTACATGTTAGGTTTTAATTGACTTGTTGATCATCCGACGTTCTGTCCGTACCGCGAGGCCATTAACAAGATTTTGACATGTGTCAAGTTATCAATCTCAGATTTTGACATGTGTAAAAGTTAATATTTAATAGGAGGAATTTGATTACAACAAAAATAAAATATTTAGTTTTTAAAAATATTAATAATGTAAAAAAGATAACTATCAAAAATAAGAGAATTTATAAAAAAAACATATATTTTTTTTAAATATTTATAAGAATATTATATATATATTTCATAAAATTCGAAATTATAAAATTAATTTATTATTTTTAATTTTAAATTATTTAAAAACACTGTTTTAACCTTTGTTTAATTGGGAATTTTTTTTTAATGGAAAGGTAAATTTTTCTTATTTTTTTAAACCAAAATTTTCTCATACTTTCTCCTTTTTCAGTTGGGAATATGTTAGATTAATATGTTTACCCAAAAAGAATTAATATATGCGTCTACTTTTCTTAATACTGTATTTTAAAATTTATTATGGTGTTTTTAGATTATTTTCTTTAATTTATATTTTCATCTTTGAATTATTTGGGATTTATATATTACCGTGCTTATCATTTTTTATTGTTTCTCTACTTATGTCAAATTAATTGTTTTCTAATTTTTCAACCTTGATTGGTTGGTCATAAACCTTCCTTATTTTGCAAACATAATTTTTACCATTATTCATTCAATCCCAAAGAGAGATAACAAATAGAAGCTCATCTACCTAATGGATGGATAAATTAGGCTAATCAAACACAAGCTTACAACAAACATAGATAGATAGATTGGAAAAACATAAATCATTGTCGATAAATCCATAGGAGCTCAAAGACTGTGACACCCTGGTTTGCGGAAAGGTTTAAAAGAATTGATTTTGGCTACATGTGTCACCAAAATGCACTTATTTTTCCGGTCAAGGGTCCTGAGAGAATTTTATGATGGGTGACCTTCCTCGAAGTTATTCTCGGAACTGTACGAGTGAGGACAAAACATAGGAAAAGATCATTTGTTGATTTGTAAGATTGGTAAACAAGTTTTTAAATTAAGTCTCTCAGTCGTAATAGACCAGCCATCGAATATGGGTGGGTCCACGAGCCGGGAATAGATGTAGGGCCCACTTAGGAAGGTGAGCCGATGGACTGAGAGTGGATATGACTCACTAAACAAGGTGGCGGTTGAGGCGTTACAGAGACATAGGCTACTTCATGGTCTGTCAAAGACACTTCTACGAATACATTGGGAAATTTAACATTAGTTACTATCAAAAAAAATTTGTCACGTTAGAAAAAGGTTTTTACTTTTATTAGTTGTCGGAGCAAGCCAATTTTGAGATAACAAAAAGACGTGAACATGTTCTCTCCACACAGGAGGAGGACAGAGCCGAGGCTCTCTCTATGATGTAAAAGGTTGGACACAAGGTTATCTCTCCAAGGATGTGGAGGAGGTTTGACGCAAGGTTATCTCCCCGAGTGTGGAAGGCGGAGCCAAGGTTCTCTCTGTGGGGGAGGAGGTTGGACGCAGGGTTCTCTCCATAAGAGATGAAGGTGGAGCCGAGATTTTTTCTATGGTGGTCATGAACTAATGTGATGATATATCATTGATTAGTATATTATATAATATATTTTTTATTCGAAATATTTTTTGAGCCAACAATTTTAGTAGTTAAAAAATTATGCAGAGGTGAAAGTAAAATAGTTGGCTTAATTTGTTCATACAGATATTTTCTAGGTGGGTGAATATATTTGTAACATAGAGTATATTTAGGTGTAAAAAATTATACTTTTAATAGTAACATACATAAAAAATCTGTTAATGGATATAAATTAATGTATTATAACAAAAATAAAATTTATAAATAACGTAGAACAAATTTAAATATAATTTATAAAACTTTAAACCTGCACATCGGACGGGTTCATGTAATTATTAATAATAATAAATAGTTGGTATATAAAGTTTTATGGGTTTTTTCTGTTTCCAAAGAAAAACAATTATAAAATTGGGTGAACGATGAAAGCATTCATGATTGTACGTAGTTGGTGCATGCAATTTGTCTCAATTGATAAGCCAAAGAAAAATACTTTTTTCTAATCCAAAAATTAGTAAAACAATGTTCATTCGTCCTTGATTAATGTAGAGATTAAACAAAGAATAATATGTTTTTAAAACTTAAAACTCACTTAGTGAAAATTAAAGAAATCCGGTATTGTGTGATCAGGACAAGAAGTCTCGACCGAACAACAAACACATAAAGACAAAGGGTAAATGATGTAACAACTTATAAAAGGGAAAAAAGCTTTTAAATACTCCATCTATTTTTTCTTTGGAAGATTAATACCTGGTCTTTTTCGGTTGGAAGTTTAATATCTGATCTATTTTTTGTTGTTTAATAAAATGTTGGTTTATATTTGTGTTGTTTGAATAGTATCCCGTAGTCAATAGCCGTTAAGGATCGTGACAGAACCACTAACTATGGTTAAAAATTAATAACACGTGGGTAATTAAACCTACTGAAAGTCACTGTTGCCCTTCACTCTTCACTCTTGTTTTTCCCCATGTGGGAAAAACAAGAGTGAAGGACAACAGTGACTTTCAGTGGGTTTAATTACCCACATGTTATTAATTTTTAACCATAGTTAATGATTCTGTCACGATCCTTAACGGTTGTTGACCACGGGATACTATTCAACCAACACAAATATAAACCAACATTTTATTGAACAACAAAAAATAGATCAGGTATTAAACTTCCAACCGAAAAAGACAAGGTATTAATCTTCCAAAGAAAAAATAGATGGGGTATTTAAAAGCTTTTTTCTCTTTTATAAGTCCTGGATGGCTAAGGCATGTTTGGTATCTTATGTTACATTGCAACAAATAAAAAGAGGCGAAGATAGCTAAGTGATATTCAGATCTTAAACCTTTGTTCACCTTCAAAAAAAAAAAGAAAAAAAAAAATCGACGAAAATACATCATCCAAGTTTAGTGATCGGGCTAGACAGATATGCCGTCTGTCTGATTCATCTCAGCCGGTGCACTTCCTTTCTCGACTATACAATCGTAATCTGTACAAGTGCACTGGCTGCTACAGCGAAAAAAAAGTGCTCTAAGTATCATCTCCATTGTGATACATGCGATTACGATATGCACAATAAATGTTATTTTTGACCGAGATGCCGTTTGTCGGATGTAACTAATCCTCACACCCTTTACAAACAGTACACTAAGTTCTTAGGTTGCTTCGGAAGTTCGGATGTGGAGGTAAAGGCTTGAGTGGTTCTATGGGATATTACCGCTGTGGTCATTGCCGTGTTAATTTCCACAAACTTTGGCACTTGTATCCGTCAAATATCAAACATCTTTTTCACCTTTCCCACCCTCTCACACTAACTTTCTCCACAGATTCTCCTTATAATTGTTGATGTTTTGTGTTTGTGTTTACGATAAAGAAAAAACAGAGTAAGAGAGTAATACTTTTATTGATCTGAAAATTGAATGTATTACAGACTCGATTGTATTGTGTTACAAATATTCGATCTATAGTTATATGAACCGAACCATTGAGTTGTGTGATAACAAACCAGACACAACTCTTTGATCAAAAGACACAACTGTAAAAAAGAACAACTTGTGTCCCTTAATCAAATAACTAACTTATGGAAATGTGTTGTTTTATGTAAATGTGTTATGTTATGTAAATGTGTTGTGATGCGAGATTTGATAATGCTTCAACACTCCCCCTTAATCATATCTCGGCTTCACTCTAAGCTTTCTTCTAAGCTCTTCAAACCTTGTAACACTTAAAGCCTTGGTAAGTACATCCACGAGTTGATCTTCTCCTTTGCAATACTCAAGTTGAATGAGTCCTTTGTGCTTAGCTTCTCTCACGAAATGGTACTTGATCTCTATGTGTTTTGTTCTTCGATGTTGCACCGGATTCCTTCCAATTGCTATTGCAGACTTGTTGTCACAGAAGATGGGAGTCCCTTCTTCAAGCTTTAAACCAAAGTCTTCCAATAGTCTTTGTAACCATATAGCTTGATTTGTTGCTGATCATACGGCGATGTACTCTGCTTCCGCCGTTGATTGAGCCACCGTTTGCTGCTTACATGACTGCCAACAAAACATAGCCGATCCAAGACTAAAACATAGCCTGTGGTGCTTTTCTTGTCTTTAGGACAACCACCCCAATCGCTGTCCGAGTAGGCTATTAACCTTGGTACCTTTGCAGTTCTAAACAATACTCCAAAGTTTGTTGTTCCTTTGACGTATCTTAGTACCCTTTTTCTTCTTGATAGTGCTTCATGTGTGGTGATGACATGTATCTTGAGAGATAGGAGATTGCATACATCACATCAGGTCTTGATGCACACAAGTACAAAAGTCCTCCAACAATGCTTTGATACTTCGTTGGATCTCTAAATTATTTGTCTTCACTTTCTCCTTCTTTTCTTTTTCCTTGTGGTGTAAGTGGAGTGCTTACACTTTTGCTCCCCTTCATCCCAGACTTATCAATAAGTTTGTTTGCATATTTTTCTTGTGAAAGAAGTATGCCATGATCATCTTGGATCACTTCCATCCCAAGGAAGTAGTTCAGCAAACCAAGATCAGTCATCTCAAATTCGCTCTTCATGTTCTCCTTGAATGTGTTGATGAGTTGAACATTGTTTCCGGTGATGATGAGATCATCGACTTATAAGCTAACAATCAACACGTCTTCTTCTTTCTTCTTAATGTACAAAGACGCATCATTCATACTTCTTTCAAAACCATTTTGAATGAAGTAAGAATCTATTCTCCCATACCATGCCCTTGGGGCTTGTTTAAGACCATATAAAGCTTTGTAGAGCTTTAACACCTTTTCTTCTTTGCCTTCTATCACCAACCCAGGTGGTTGTATGACATAAACTTCTTCTTCAAGCTCTCCGTTTAGAAACGCAGACTTCACATCCATTTGATACAATCTCCACTCCAGTTGAGCCGCATACGCAAGTAAGGCTCTTATTGTATCATATCTTGAAATAGGGGCAAATGTCTCAAGATAATCGATTCCATATTCTTGAGAAAAGAACCTCTTGTAACCAGTCTTGCCTTGTGCTTGATGTGATTTCCACTTGCATCCGTCTTGATCTTATAAATCCACTTCACACTTACCACATTCTTCTTCTTTGGCTTGTCTACTAGTTTCCATGTTCTGTTTTTCTTGATCATTTCTATCTCCTCATGCATGGCTTTTCTCCACTCTTCATCATCACAAGCTTCATCATAAGTTTGTGGTTCTTCATGAGCAAGAAGACAAACTTCTATGACGTGAGGTGCTTCTTTGAGAACCACCTTTTGTGTATTTTCCATGAGTTCTTTGATATTCTTGTATCTCTTTGGAGATTCTGAGCTGTCTCCTTCTTCATCGCTCACATGATCATCGGTTGGAGACAAAACTGGGCTGGAGTTTTCTCTTTCTTCATTGTTCGCATGATCATTGATTTGAGACAGAACAGGACTGGAGGTTTCTCCTTGTTGATCTCTTGACTCTTGTATGTCGTTGATGGGTAAGACAACGATTTTATTGACTTCCTCTTGTCTATCCCAACTCCACTTCTTATTTCTTTCAAACTCCACATCTCTCGACACTTCAATTTTTTCATTCTCCAGGATGAGGATTCTATAGCCTTTAGATTGATTGCTATAGCCAACAAGAATCCCATGCTTTGCCTTAGCTTCTAGGTTTTTCCTTTTCTGATTTGGGATATGAACGTAACATATACTCCCAAACATCTTCAAGTGTGACACGTTTGGCTTGTGTCCACACCACTTCTCCATTGGCGTCATGTCGTCTTCTATTTCTTTTGATGGTAGACGGTTTTATATACCGCTTCTGCCCATAACTTGAGCGGTAATCCTTGCTCCACAAGCATTGTTCTTCCCATCTCCATCAAGGATCTGTTCTTCCGTTCTGCTGCTCCGTTTTGTTGTGGTGAGTAAGGAAAAGTCACTTGCCTATTGATTCCTTCTTCTTCACAAAATTTGTTGAATTCTTGTGAAGTGAATTCACCACCTCCATCAGATCTCAACATCTTGATGGTAAAATCTGATTGTTTCTCCACCATGGCTTTGAATTTCTTAAATGTTAAGAACGTCTCCGACTTTTGTTTTAGGAAGTATACCCAGCACATGTGAGTATAATCATCCAAAAAAAAGACATATTAACGGCTTCCATCAAGTGAATGGTGCTGCATCGGTCCACATACATCTGTATGTACAATCTCAAGCTTCTCTCTTGTCTTGGTTTGAGATTCTTTTGGAAAGCTCTTGCGTGACTGCTTCCCAAGGTTACATGCCTCACACAGTTCCTTCTTGATTTTAAAACTTGGTAACCCCTTTACCAACTCCTTGTCTTGCATTTGTTGAAAACCCTTGCTGCTTACATGGCCAAGTCTCTTGTGCCATGTTTCCTCCATTTGTGCATTTGCCATCATGGCTTCTTCTTCTACTGAACTTAACTTGATCTTGAAGCTTTTGTTCGTCATATGAATAGCCATGATCTCCTTGCCATTTGCATCTTGGATGATGCATCTCTTGTCTTGGAAACGTACTTGATAACCACTTGAGATGATTTGAGGAACACTTAGTAGGTTCTTCTCCAAACCAGGCACTAAGAAAACATTTTTGATGATTCTTTTGCCATGGTTAGTCATGACGGTATTATCTCCCTTACCGGCTGTCATGACTGTATCTCCATTTCCAACTCTAATTGGCACTTTCATACTTCTGTTGATGTGAGAGAAGTACCGTTTTTCTTTCGACATGTGATTTGTGCAGCCACTATCGATCAACCAAACATCTGCTCCTAATGTTGTTATTGATTCCTCACTTGCACTAAACAGCATATGATCTACAGTTAAGTCTTCTTCTTCGAGACTTACATGTGCTCTTTCTTTGTTCTTTGAGCTACATTCATTGGAGTAGTGGCCGATCCTACCACACTTGTAACACTTGATGCTACTCTTATGTTTCTTGCCATGATTGTCTTTCTTCTGTTTGTTTGGACACTCTTCTTCTGTGTGGTTGTTGCTCTTGTGAAAACCACACCACTTCTTGCCTTGATTGACATGGTTGTTGGTGTTTTCTCGTTTGAAACCGGATTCTCTTCCTTTGGAACGAACATAGAATGCTCCTTCTCTTGTGCTTTCTTCTCTTGCGGTAACTCTCGCTTCTTGTTCTTTTAAGATACCAAGAAGTTCTAACATTGTTAGTGAATCCAAATCGTGAGTTTGCTCTAGGACACTAACAATGCTATCAAACTTGGCTGGGAGAGAGATGAGTATCTTCTGTATGAGTTGAGAGTTTGATTTCTTTTCACCATGATAAGTTAATTGATTTTCCAAAACAATTAACTTATCGGTGAATGTCTTGATGTCGTCATTGTCATACATCTTTAGATTTTCATACTCTCTACGCAATGATTGGAGTTTAACCAATCAGACTTGTCGAGAGTCTTGGTATTCATCCTTCAACGCATCCCACGCCTCTTTTGATGATGATGCTGCTGCAATTCGTGAGAAGATTTGATCAGTTACAGCAGTTTGCAAAATTTGCAAAGCCATCGTATCATTCGCCTCTGCTTCTTCTTTGAGTGTCTTTGCTCTTGCAGTTTCAGGGGTTTCTCCCTTTTGCACCGGTCCAGCCGGCACGCCTTCTTCAACCATCGACCATAGTTTTCTGGTTCGAAATATGGTTGCCATCTTGATGCTCCAGAAGTCGTACTTCCCCCCCCCCATTGAATATAGGGATAACTTTATGTGAGGAGCCTTGCATCGTCTCTGCTTTTTGCTGATGGTGATACGATCTCTCTTTCTCTCTTTTAGTGATTTCTCTCTGGTCCTCTCAATCGCAAAGCTCTGATACCATGTTGATGTTTTGTGTTTGTGTTTACGATAAAGAAAAAACAGAGTAATAAAGTAATACTTTTATTGATATGAAAATTGAATGTATTACATACTCGATTGTGTTATGTTACAAAGATTCGATCTATACTTATATGAACCAAATCATTGTGTTGTGTGATAACAGACCAGACACAACTCTTTGATCAAAAGACAACTATAAAACAGAACAACTTGTGTCCCTTAATCAAATAACTAACTTATGTAAATGTGTTGTGTTATGTAAATATGTTATGTTATGTAAATGTGTTGTAATGCGAGATTTGATTTTGCTTCAACAATAATGATTTGAAGCAGATCCCCACTTCATGGGAACAAGAAGAGGAACCCTCTGATTCCAAAGAAGAACCTGATGCATCTGGATCTGGTGATGCCTCTATCTCAATATCCAATGTAAAATGCAAATGTTGCTAGAGACAGCTCCAACACGTATAATACCACTATTCTATTTGCAACTTTAGACTAAACCTCACTTGTACTAGAAACCCACCACCACTTACCAACAAACACCTCAAGAGCGATGAGCATATCCTCACCCTTTTTCCTAGACGAATTCATTCTCCATGTGATGCGTGTGGCTTGTCTCTCGGGAACAACCATGATCTCGTCTACACTTGTCTCCCTTGTTGCTATATGGTCCACATGACATGTATCTACTTATCCCGTTTCATTAAGATCACTCGTCACTCACACCGCTTAGCTCTCTCTTCCTCCCTTCCTTCAGGTGAATTATCTTGCGGAGTCTATCGTCATACCATTGATGTTACCTATGGGAATTTTTCCTGCCAAAAGGGATGCCACTATGCTGTCCATTCCAAATGTAGAGTGGAAGGCCGTGTGTGGGACGGCAAAGATCTCCAAGGATTGCCTGAAGAACCAGATGAAAACGTTGAGCCATTCGTGAGGATCGATGAAAAGACCATACACCATTTCAGTCATAAGTATTATCTAACACTCCACCGTAACGACGTATTGGATGAAAACATGTTCTGTCGGGTATGCATCCTCCCAATATTAATAAATGAGAGTTTCTACAACTGTATGCATTGCCATTTCCTTCTCCACAAAGCATGTGCATCACTTCCTCGCAAAAAAGACCATCCGCAACACAGACACCGCCTTATCCTCCATCCAATTCCTCCAAAGTCATTAGCATACGTGGTTCAAATGTCATGGTTGTGACGAAATAGGTTACGGTTTCGTATTCAAATGCAGCCAAGGAGAATGCAAGTTAGAATTAGACACAAGGTGTGCCTCCCTTCCCGATCCTATTATCCATGAAAGCCGTCCACATAAGCTCTTCTTCTTACCCATGGTGAATGCATGGGGTGTAAGTCTAGTCAGTGTTCACCTTATTCCCTAGAGTGTATGGAATGCAAGTCATATTTGGGCCTAAAATGCGCTACTTTACTAAGTGTGACACACTACAAACACGACCGACATCCACTTACTCTTTGTTGCAGCGAAGAGGTTACAACAAATGGTCAACACTGGTGCGAATTATGTGAAGCAAAATTAGATGTAAACGAGTGGTTCTATACATGTCATGAATATTGCAAAGTCACGGTGCATATTAGTTGTTTATTAGGAAAACAACTCTTCATGAGGCCAATGTCCATTCTGATATATCATGGTTTTTGTGGTTTTTAACCATGATATAAAGAGTCTTTTAGTGTCTTTTCATTTGTTTCTATATTGTTTTTGAGTCTTTACAGGTTTTTAGCATGGAAAGAGCAAAATGGAGCAATTTGGATGTTTTGGAGCATAAATCTTGAAGAATCAATTTGGTCTCGGATGAAAGCAGGAGCGTCGACCGACACCAAGATAGGAGGCATCGATCGACACTCATCTCTGCCGACTCAAGACCCAAGTTTTGGAAAATTTACAAATCTGCCCCAAAGTTTTCCATATTTGCAACATAAGTCCCTGACGTGTTTTAGGACATATATATATAGTTTTTAGGTTTTCCAAACCCTCAAGTTTTATTCTAGCAACTTTTATTTTTCCTGCAACCCTGAGAGATTTTGAGAGCTTTGGAGAGAGAGATCTGCTTTGAGAGAAGAATTTCTTGAACTCCCTTTACTCTTTTAATTTCAATTGCTTATTATTCAGAATTATGTTTTGTTCTTCATTGAATATGTCTGAGTAGTTTGTTTGTTAGGTTCAGGGTTTTTCATAGGGTTTTTATGAATTATTAGATCTGTTTATTTAGAATTCATTATCTTGCTAGATCTTCATCTTAGGTTGTTCTTCATATTAATCCTTGATTGGCCATCTAGAATTAATACTCTAGGAAAATAAATTGATATGAGAATATAATTGATTTTCCTGATAAAACCTTTTGATGAGCAAAATTATTTTCTGCAAAGAGATTTGATTTAATAATTTTGTGAACAATCTAAACCTGATTTTATTGCTGATTTTTAACCTAGAATTTTGCAAAGAGATTTGGATTTTCTGGTTTTAAATTTAGATATTATTTGCAGTGAGAACTGATTTATTTTATAAAAGTGTTTAGAGTTCTAGATATGTTCTTAATTGCTTGAATCCTATTTATTTCTTGATTTAATATTTCATAATTTCCTGAGAAGTTCCCTAGGCCTAGCTTTTTAATCTTCTGAATATACAACAGCTTTATTTACTATTTTGCATGGCTTTTATTTTAATTCAATTTAATTTCTTTAGCATAATTATAAAACTCTATAATCCATTGTGTTTGATCTTGAGTCTCAGTGGAATTCGACCCCTAAGTACTGCATTGACCTCTTAATTTGAGAGAGTAGCTCTAGGGTAAATTTGAGCATATCAAATTTTGGCGCCGTTGCCGGGGACTCTCTGATCTACCATTAGATTTGAGTTTTAGATTTTGTCTAAATTTTTCTTTTTATTTTTCAAACTTACACGTTTTTGTTTTTCTTCTCTTTGGTGTTTCAGGTGCATGCCTCCTAGACCTCACACAAGGAGCAACAAGTCTGGTCCTACTGTGAATTTGTCAAACAAAGAGTTGGGAAAACTTGAACGTGAGAACAGAAAAGCAGCCAAATCTCTGAAGATGGTTAATACGATCATTCTGATGCGTGATGAGGCTGGTGATTTGAGGGATCAAGAGGGCCACTTGCGCAATGAGCAGGGCCAAAAGATTGATGCTGAAGGCAATGTGATTGCCGAACCTGTTGTCATTGAGCAGGCTGTCGTGAATCAGCAAGCTGATGTCGTTGATGATCCAGACCAGGGTGTCGATCGACACCAACCAGGTGGCATCGATCGACACCTACCTGCAGACGTGCGTGGAGCTGCCAACCACGTACAGAACCCAGTTCGACGACAGGAGAACAACCGGGATCTGATCAGGATCATTGCTGACTACAACCGGGCTGATCTGGTGTATGAGAACCGGTCTGCTATTGTTCCTCCCCCTTTTCAGAGGAATGATTTTGAGTTGAAACCTGCGTACTTTCAACTGGTTGGACAGAGACCTTTCTCTGCTTTGCCCAATGAGAAGCCTCTGGACCATATTGAGCATTTTGAGGATCTTGTGACTAGCATCAAGGCTAATGGAGTGACTGAGGACTTCATATTCTGCAAGCTATTCCCATACTCACTTGCAGGAGAGGCATCTCAGTGGTTGAAGCAGTTGCGAGCTGGATCTTTGACATCTTGGCAACAAGTCAAAGTGGCTTTCCTCAACCATTTCTATGATGATGCAATGTCAGATGAGTTGAGAGTTAAGCTATCCACTTTCAAGCAAAGACCAGATGAAGCTTTCAAGGCAGCTTGGGTGAGATTCAAAGCTTATCAGAGGGACTGTCCACACCATGGTTTTTCAAGGGTACAACTGTTCAGTATCTTCTTCAGAGGGTGTGACTGGAAGTATCAGTTAGCTTTGGATGCTGCAAGTCATGGGAATTTCAAGACAAGAATGCCAGAAGATGCTGAAGTTTTGATTGAGAATTTGGCTTCTAGCAATAGCACTAAGGGAGCAGATGCTGAAAGGAAGAGATTGCATGGAGGATTTGATTCAAACCAGTTAGCTTCTGTTAATGCTAAGCTGGATTCAGTGCATAATCTCCTTATGGGTAAGAAATCTGTTCATTTTGCTGCTGAGGTTGAGACATATGAGCCAGAACCTGATCAAGGACACCAAGAGGAAGATGTGAACTATGTGTATGGGAATCAGGGACAGCGGTTTGGAAATCAGCAAGGCAATAGGCCTTATAGTGGGAACTCTTCAGGCTACACTTCCAAGCCAGAGTATCAGAAGCAGCAACAGAACAATGGCTATACAAGGACCTATGGGAACTCATCTTATCAGTCTCCACCTCCTAAGAATTCTTCAGAAAGTAGAATGGAGGCCATGCTTGAGCAGCTTTTGCAAGGACAAGAGAATTTGACAGTGACATTCAATGGAAAGATTGACAATGTCTACACTGAGCTGAATGGGAAGATAGAGGCATTGAATGTTCATGTTAAGAAGCTGGAAGTTCAAGTTGCACAGACTGCTGGGTCTGTAAAAAGGCAAGAGAATTATCTTCCAGCAAGAACTGAGTCAAACCCTAGACATGCTTGCAATGCCATATCAGTGAGAGATGAAGATGATGGTGAAATTTTTTCTGCAGAACAAGGAGACAAATCAGCCAATCTGTCGGATCCAGATGTGAGCATCGATCGACACCACCTGGGTGTCGATCGACACTCTTCTCAGACGGAACCAGAAGCTGCAAAATCTCAGGTTCCAACAGTTGAGAGGGTCTACAAGCCAAAGGTTCCTTTTCCCAAGCCAAGAAAGTCTAAGCAAGAGATGGAGGAAGCTAGATGCAAGGCAATGATGGACAAGGTGATGATTGAGATGCCTTTAATTGATGCAGTAAAGCTTTCACCACCACTCAAGCGCTATGTTAAGAGAATGGTATCAAATGGTTTGAATCCTGAAGAAGGAGCACTGCTTACTAAGGATGTCAGTGCAATTCTGTTGAACCAGCCTGTTCAGAGGAAGAAGGAAAAGAAGCAGGAGGTGGTTGTATCTAAGGAAGTGAGTGCAATCATTCAATGTAAGAATGCAGAGAAGTTACCAGATCCTGGAAGCTTTGTACTTGATTGCTCTATCTCCACAGGAAGGTTTGCACACTCACTTTGTGACCTTGGTTCTAGCATCAACTTGATGCCACATTCTGTTGCTGTGAGACTTGGGATGACAGAATTCAAGCCAACTCAGATTTCTCTAATCCTAGCTGATCGCTCCAGAAGAACTCCTGAAGGTGTTTTAGAGGATATTCCAGTTAAGGTTGGCAACTTCATGATTCCCACTGACTTTGTGGTGCTGAAGTATGATCAAGAGCCTAAAGATCCTCTCATCTTAGGAAGATCTTTCTTGGCTACAGCTGGTGCCATCATTGATGTGAAGAAGGGACACATAGCACTGAATGTGGATGGTTTGAGTTTGAATTTTGAGATGGATAAGCTGAGGAGGGCTTCTACTATTGATGGACAGACTTTTTCTGTTGAAAAAGTTTCTGCAACGCGAACATCAGGCTCAGTGTCGATCGATGCCACCAAGAGGGTATCGATCGACACCCCTCCACGACCGCGACAAATCAGCTCCAAAACTGATGCTCCAAGTCCGAAACCTGTTCCCAAACAGAAGAGTCATCATTCCACACTTCAGAGTCCTCAGGTAAGGCCAAGGTATGCATCTTCTTCTCCTAAACTTCCTCCTATCATCAACAAGAATTTCAAAGAGATAAAAACTGTTTTGCAGTTAACCAAGCCACGAGATTATCGTAGAGCGCTTGTTTCTTCTGTTGATGATTTTGCAGGACATAAGAGAAGCACACCCATCCCTAAATCCCGCCCTGGTCCTGTTCTTAACATACTTGGCAAGCCTCATGCACCTAAAGCTTATACACCACCTTGGATGAAGAGGTCATTCACTCAGAGGCATTCACTGCCATGTTCTGATCCTCCGGATGCCTAAGCCCCAACACAGTCAAGCTAATGACTGAAAACAAGCGCTTAGTGGGAGGCAACCCACTCATAGGTTTTTCTTTTTCTTTTAATTTTGATTTTTATTTCTTTTATTTTATTTTTATTTTTGCTTTCCTCTTACTTGATAACACTGGGGACAGTGTTGTTTAAGTCTGGGGGAGGTTAGTACTAACTATGTTTTCTGTTTTTGAGTTTCAGTTGTGTCAGTCAAAACCATAAAGTTTGAGTCAAATTTTTCAAAATTTTTCTTTTTGTCTTTGGGAATTATGATCTTGATTAATGATTTCTCTTATTTGGCTAACACTCTAATGATTATTTGTTTATACTTGATCTCAGAACTGAAGCTTAGAAAGACTATGAGCCTTATCAACAATCCTGAAAGCCCTTATTCAATGGATATCTGATTGATCTAACGTTGTCTCAACTTTTATCAGGATTTTAACCGGACTTAATCTCTTACTTTGGGGTTGGAAATCAGTGGACTAGACTTCTTCTTCAGGTCATACAAGACAGTGCAATTTTTCAAAGTATGTCTCCCCTCTCTCTTCCCTTCAGTGCTTTAAAAAAAAAGGAATAAAAAATGAGATGATTTTGATCAGTTTAGAGAGGTAGGTAAATTACCAGTGACCTCATTATTCTACTCTTGAGTCAAATGATCACACAAAGCTTGGAAGTGAGGGGTAGGTAAATTACCGATGACCCCGGTATTTGCTTACACCTTTGATTTAGAAAAAAAATATATAAGAAAAGAAAAAAAAAATAATGGAAGTGAGAAAAGGGAGAGGAAAGGAGATATAAGAAGAATGTCTTGGCCTGATGAGAGTCCATATGCCACTGTTCGATACACCCAAGGTAAGAACTCACCTGTACTTGCTTTAATATTGACTAATGAGATGACAATGGAGATTTCAGAGATTCCAAAGGATTGTGGGATTTGAGTAAGGAATGTTGATGCTTATCATGGTTGAGTATAAGAAGTAAGTTCTTGAGTCAGGTAAATGAAGAGTGTGAATAAGAATCATCATGCAGTTGAGTGAGTTCCCTGTTTTCAAACCTCTTTCACATGTCTAAGTTTATGTTTTGCTTGAGGGCAAGCAAAGGCTGGGGGAGTTGATATATCATGGTTTTTGTGGTTTTTAACCATGATATAAAGAGTCTTTTAGTGTTTTTTCATTTGTTTCTATATTGTTTTTGAGTCTTTACAGGTTTTTAGCATGGAAGGAGCAAAATGGAGCAATTTGGATGTTTTGGAGCATAAATCTTGAAGAATCAATTTGGTCTCGGATGAAAGCAGGAGCGTCGACCGACACCAAGATAGGAGGCATCGATCGACACTCATCTCTGCCGACTCAAGACCCAAGTTTTGGAAAATTTACAAATCTGCCCCAAAGTTTTCCATATTTGCAACATAAGTCCCTGACGTGTTTTAGGACATATATATATAGTTTTTAGGTTTTCCAAACCCTCAAGTTTTATTCTAGCAACTTTTATTTTTCCTGCAACCCTGAGAGATTTTGAGAGCTTTGGAGAGAGAGATCTGCTTTGAGAGAAGAATTTCTTGAACTCCTTTTACTCTTTTAATTTCAATTGCTTATTATTCAGAATTATGTTTTGTTCTTCATTGAATATGTCTGAGTAGTTTGTTTGTTAGGTTCAGGATTTTTCATAGGGTTTTTATGAATTATTAGATCTGTTTATTTAGGATTCATTATCTTGCTAGATCTTCATCTTAGGTTGTTCTTCATATTAATCCTTGATTGGCCATCTAGAATTAATACTCTAGGAAAATAAATTGATATGAGAATATAATTGATTTTCCTGATAAAACCTTTTGATGAGCAAAATTATTTTCTGCAAAGAGATTTGATTTAATAATTTTGTGAACAATCTAAACCTGATTTTATTGCTGATTTTTAACCTAGAATTTTGCAAAGAGATTTGGATTTTCTGGTTTTAAATTTAGATATTATTTGCAGTGAGAACTGATTTATTTTATAAAAGTGTTTAGAGTTCTAGATATGTTCTTAATTGCTTGAATCCTATTTATTTCTTGATTTAATATTTCATAATTTCCTGAGAAGTTCCCTAGGCCTAGCTTTTTAATCTTCTGAATATACAACAGCTTTATTTACTATTTTGCATTGCTTTTATTTTAATTCAATTTAATTTGTTTAGCATAATTATAAAACTCTATAATCCACTGTGTTTGATCTTGAGTCTCAGTGGAATTCGACCCCTAAGTACTGCATTGACCTCTTAATTTGAGAGAGTAGCTCTAGGGTAAATTTGAGCATATCACATTCCAAGAGGACGAGATTCGTTGTTAGTTACTCGCAACAGTGATAACACTCGACTAGTTTGAAGATGTATTGGTTTGTTTGAAGTAGTGTCTGTGTGATACAAGAAGTGATACAGGATTGCTTTTTTTTATGTGACTGAGAAGTTTCTAGAAGGTTTGAGAAGGCAATATTGAAGGACGGTTTGAGGATAAATTGAAGAGGAAAACTACTATCTCTTTGGTTGATTAAATTGGAGTTTTACAAGGAAAAAGAAAATAGCAAAAAGGAAAAAGTCTTTTTCTTATGAGATTTGGAAATCTTCTCCTATGGTGATTAGGAAGTCTTGATGGATATATAAGGAGGTGTAGGGCACGTCCTAGAGAGACAAGAGAGCTGAGGCATAAAAGTTAAAACCCTAGAGAGCTTTATGTTGGAGTGCGGCTTAGTTTTGCGGTTTGGTGCTTGTCTTGTTCAAGCTTCTTTGTTCGTTGGTGTGGCGTGTGTGTGAAGGTTGCTCAAGAGAGTTGAAGATCTGAAGTCTAGGCTCAGGGGGAGTTTATCCCAAGGTTAGGTTATCTTGGTTTAAATCTAAGCTTGGTGTTAGTCTAGTTAAGGATAGAGAATTATCTTTAAGATTTCATGTTATAGAACAGAGCGGTGAATTAAGAGGGTTGTGCTAGATTTACGCGTTTGTGAATAGGTTGTATTTTCTTTCTTGTTCTAGTGGAATCGAAATCTGGACGTGGTCTCGGGGAGTAGGAAAAACCGAACCTCGTTAACAATATTCTTGTGTTCTTTACTTTCTGCACTTTATTATTGCCTCATCCGCATTTACAAGTGGTATCAGAGCGGGTTCTCGATAGAGATTCAATCTAATTTCGGGTAGATCAAGGGTGAGGGTAGTTCAGGGAGTAAGGCAGAGCTTTGAATCAGTTGTGATGACTTCATATAGAGAAGTCACGTCTATGACAAGACCACCGTTGCTTGATTCATCGAATTATGGATATTGGAAGGTTCGTATGCAAGCGTTTATTAGTAACCTTGATGAGGATTGTTAGAATTCGATTTAGCTTGGTTGGGAGCCCCCTAAATTCGTGGATGATAAAGGAGTTGAGAGTTTTAATCCGAGAGAAAAGTGGACTACTGCAGAGAAAAAGTTATCAAGTTGCAATTCGACGGCCAAGCCAGCGATTTACAATACTATTTATTCAAGCCACTTCAAGTTAATTTCTCAATGTGTATCAGCTCAGAAAGCATGGAAGTCATTGGAGAATATGTTTGAGGGTACTTCAAGTGTTAAGAGAACAAAGCTGGATATGTTGGCATCACAATTTGAGAATCTAAGGATGGAAGAAAAAGAAATTGTGGCTGAGTTCAGTGCAAAGTTATGTGATATATCTAATGAGGCTTTTGCTCTTGGAAAGCAGTACAAAGACAAAAAGCTTGTGAAGAAGCTGAAGCGGTCATTGCCTGCAAAATTTGAGTCAAAAATTTCTGCAGTTGAAGAAGCTCATAATTTAGATGAGATGGCTTTTGATGAGTTTGTTGGGATTCTTATAGCTTTTGAATTAAGCAAAGCATATGAAGCTGAAGGAGTAAAGAAGAAAGATGATCAAGTTAAGGAAGCAATAAAGAAGGAAGTTGACATTAGAGTAGCTCTTGAGGTATCATCTTGTGAAGATTCAATGGCTATGTTATCAAGACAATTTGCTAAATTTCTGAAGCGTAAGGGCGAAGAGAAGAAAAGAAGAATGGGTGAAGAGATGAAGACTTCATCAAATAATGTTCAATGTTTTGAATGCAAAAGATATGGTCATGTACGGTCTGATTGTGCCAATCTACAAAAGCATAAGAAGAAGGCTATGAATGTTGTTACTAGTGATTCTGAAACTGATTCAGATGAAGAAGAAGAACTGGAGAATTTTATGGCGTTTACAACTTTTAAGATAGTTCTGAATCAGTTTCTGCATCAGCGTCTGCATCAGTTTCTGCAACTGCTTCTGAACCTACAGCAAAACCTGCAACTGCAACAGAGCATGAGTCTGAGAGTGATAGTGATCCAGAGGATGTGAGCTATGAAGAACTTGGTAAGAGTTATGATAAGTTGTATGCACATTGGCTTAAGGTAGTTGATGAAAATTCAGTTTTGATTAAGGAGAAGCTCGAGTTAGAGGCTAAAGTCGTTGAAGCAGAGAAATATGCAACAAAGAAGGGAGAAGAAGCATTACAAGCTAAAGTGCAACTTGAAGAAACTCAAAGAATTTGAGGATGCTTAATAATGGTACAAAGAAGTTGGATCATATTCTGAGTATTGGCAAGACAGATAAGTGTGGCCTTAGATATGAAGGAAAATTTTCAAAATCAGATCCGGTGTTTGTTTCAAGTGGAAAAATCATGTCTGCTTCAAAGACTACTTCAAAGACTGCTTCAGAAACTGTTTTTGTGAAAGAGCATAATGCACCTAGAAACGTTTTTCGAGCTATTTTTCATCATTATGGTGTTGTTGGGCATATTAGGCCAAGATATTTCAGACTGTTGAGAGAGAGGAGCCGAATGGAGAATGCTTATGATGTAAGGTTTCAAGGTCCTACATGTTATCATTGTGGAGTTCAAGGACGTATTAAGAGGAATTTTTTCAGATTCATTCAAGGAGTCAATCATGGAGGTCTAAGGCGTAACAAGATTTGGGTTAGAAAATATAATTTCTATGTAGGTGGTGTACTAGGCTATCAACCGCGTATTGCAAAGCGGGGAGAATTTTCCAGTTAGTTTTGACCATGTTGTGACTCATTCATGGGGAGAATGAAGATGTGTCTAGTGATGTTGTTTCGAAGTTTAGACTGATGACTTCACAAACATAGTCAAAAAGAGGGAGAATAAAGATGTATTGGTCTGTTTGAAGTAGTGTCTGTGTGATACAAGAAGTGATACAGGATTGTTGTTGTTTTATGTGACTGAGAAGTTTCTAGAAGGTTTGAGAATGCAATATTGAAGGACGGTTTGAGGATAAATTGAAGAGGAAAACTACTATTTCTTTGGTTGATTAAATTGGAGTTTTACAAGGAAAAGGAAAATAGCAAAAAAGAAAAAGTCTTTTTCTTATGAGATTTGGAAATCTTCTCCTATGGTGATTAGGAAGTCTTGATGGATATATAAGGAGGTGTTGGGCACTTCCTAGAGAGACAAGAGAGCTGAGGCATAAAGGTTAGAACCCTAGAGAGCTTTCTGTTGGTGTGCGGCTTATTTTCTCGGTTTGGTGCTTGTGTTGTTCAAGCTTCTTTGTTCGTCGGTGTGGCGTGTGTGTGAAGGTTGCTCAAGATAGTTGAAGATCTGAAGTCTAGGCTCAGGGGGAGTTTAGCCCAAGGTTAGGTTATCTTGGTTTAAATCTAGGCTTTGTGTTAGTCTAGTTAAGGGTAGAGAATTATCCTTAAGATTTCATGTTATAGAATAGAGCGGTGAATTAAGAGGGTTGTGCTTGATTTACGCGTTTACGAATAGGTTGTATTTGCTTTTTTGTTCTAGTGGAATCGAAATCAGGACGTGGTCCCGGGGAGTAGGAAAAACCGAACCTCGTTAACAAAGTTCTTGTGTTCTTTACTTTTTGCACTTTATTATTGCCTCATCCGCATTTACACAGTTTGCTATGTATGTGATCGTCGTTTCGTAGAGCCCTTTTTCTATGAGTGCCGAGGTTTTCATATTTGTTCTTGTACTTGTATACTTTCATTGTTTGATATGTCTTGAATTATTGTATTACAGGTTCCTTCGTTATTTTTATTAGTAATCCCCTATATATTAATAGAGGAATATTTTGACAAAAAGCTGAGGTGTCAGCATTACAGAGCTCAGAACCCTTTTTTTTATTTGTCATTAGCTTTTAAAAATATTTACATTTATTTACCATTGTATTTTTCCAAAAATACAATTAACACCCAAAATTAATTTTTTATATTATCTTTCTAACTTAATTATATCCTTTAATTATATTTTCATAAAATCTTTAAAATGAATTTTAAGAACCCTTTGTTCATATGATATAATAATATAAGAATGATATTATAATAACTCTCACGGGTTAAATTTTAATTATTATACAAATTTTTTTTATAGATATGTACTAGAAAATCGAATTTTAAATATTTCAATTACCCATAAATATAATAGACTTTGTAAATAAAAATTACAGTAAAAATAATAAATAATTATTTTCGGTTGTTACCAAGTTGTTGTTTAAGTGTGATTCTTTCTATACATGATGAATTATTTAACAGAATGGTTTATATGCTTATGATAATCTCTTCTGATTGGGTTGCTTATGTGGACTGTACCAAAAAAATTGGTCATGAACCATACAATATGATATAAATTAATGAAATGTTTTGTCAGAAACTATACTTAAAAGGTAAGAACATTTAACATAATCAACACAATGATGCATATATGATCGGTAAGGTAAGCAAAGAAATCTTGTCCTCTCAAGGGATCAAATCACCTCTAAACACCTCCAGGCTCCAAGGGACCAAACAAAGGTGGAAAGGGGTGAACTCATCCCTCGGATTTTAACTCTCAGCTAGGAACTAACATACAAATGTACTAAGCACATATATTGGAAACAATTAACAGCTACTTACGATCAAAAGTATATTATTACAAAGTAGAAATAAGAACACCAATATTACGCATACGCATGAGTGAAGAGTCTCCATTTACCGTATTATCTTCGAAAAAGGGCAACTAGAATGCATGACAGGTGAAGCAACCACTTAGGGAAGCCATTTTCTTCTTCCCACTTCTTTTAAAAGATGAAGCCTTACCATGTGATGTGGCTGTTGCTTTATTGTCTAACACCGACCTCCTCATCTCCTCTGCTTTCTTCTCTGCTGATTTCACTTTTCTCATTATTTTTTCCATTGACGACGATCTTTTCTTTTCCAATTTCATCTGAGAAAAATATTTCTGACATTAGATTACACTAGGAGTAAAACATACTAAAGCAGTTACTTAAAGTTGTTGATATCAAATGCAATGATTTCGATGCTTAGCTTCAGTTTTTTGTGCTTCAGATAATATTAATAAAAATGCTACAGAAACAGGATGAGAGGGATTTTAACCTCTAGCTTTCTTATTGCTGCCTCGGCTTTAGCTTTCTGCAAATTTTCCCAAGATATGATGCTGGCTTCCTCGGTCTTCACACTACAGAAATACGAAACATTCAATCAGAATTCCAAGCCTAATTCATTTGAAAACTAGCATTCCTGTTGCTTATAAGATTCTTCAGAACTAAAGAGCGTGTGACTAATGTGTTAACCCTATAATCTAAGAACATACCATGTCAGACCTTGAGGATCCCTAGTTTTGCCATTTAAGTGGTCTCGCATTTTTGAGCTATTTCCATGGTATAGACCTCTGTGCGTCTTTGACCAGCGAGTTACGGTTACCTTCTCATCAACCTGTAAGTCCTTGACTTCTGCTTGGTTGGAATGACCATTCAGTAGTTCCGAAACTGGTCGTGCTGATGGAGAGGAGGGAGAGAATGAACACTGTCTCTCAGGTGATAAGCGAATGCTCCCCTCAGGACTCATCTGGGTCGCCATATCCCTTCTTGAGACAGCTTGAGCATCAGTAGCTGCATCCTTTATACTTTCATGGATGCCATCTGTATATTGGTAGCAAATCCGTAAGTAGTTTACCACACAAGAATTTTAAAATTTCCAGATCGTGATATTTTAACGATTAGTAGAGCAGATTATAATGTTTGATGCATGAGTCCTTTTTTGTCCACTCTAATTTTAACACAATAAAATTTATGGAGAGTTGGATAGTAATATCAAAACTCGAATGTAATTTATAACACTGAGTTACAGAGAGTTGAACAGTATTATACCTTGGGATGAGGGTGCAAGTGCTTCAGAGCAGCCATGAATGCTAATCGATCTAGCCATGCAAGGATCGATTCGTTGAGGAAAGGCTGATGCAGTAGAACCCCTAGAAGAGACAGTTTCTGGCAACACACCAGCTGAAAATGGAGAGCTTGCCGTTAAGCAGCCCATGTTCCCACCATGAACCATAGGAACCGCAGGGGAATACAACGAATAATATGCAAATCCTGGAGGTCCTAAAGGACCACTCTTTGCTTTAGGTCGTCTTTCATGTAACGCTCCAAATGAAGTTCGGGCAGCTCCTTCCTTAGCAAGAGGACTAACTATCCATCTCTCTGCGTCTTCCCACTTAGAAGGAACTGTTCTACCACTATATAAAGGCAAAAAACCAGCATTGGGCGGACTTCTTCCCCCGTTTGAGCGTAAAGGCACTCGCTCTGAGCTCCAACCCTTTTGCATACTATACAGATAAGTGGGAGTTCCCGGACTAGGAAACACACTTGATTTATTAGTTGAAACTGAAGTTCTCTTAACATTTACCACTCTTGGAGATGAAGAGATTACATTACTAAGATCCAATGAAGCAGTCCTTTGGTAATCTAGCTTTTTCGCCAGCGCTTCAGATCTGGATCTTCGTTCCTGACATTCTATAAAGAGTTGAGATTATTAAACAACATGTGTTTCTCTTTTCTTCTTTTCCTTTTGTTATGATGTAAAAAGTAAACTGACCTCTAAGAGCTACAGAGAAAGAACTCCTAGCTGAATCAAGATTCTGGCTTTCATCATCTTTTTTAACCTCAAACTCCTCTTTCCAAGCTGCTTTTATTTTCAGTAGAAAACAAAGAGAGACAAAGTAAAAAGTAAGAGAAACAGAAAAACATGAACTTTTTTTTTCAAATTTCCAAAAGCATCTCTTTTAGACTATTTTTGTCGCTTGTCTCTCTCTTTTCTTGACAACCTTTAATCCAATTCAATCACTAGCAGTAACACTACATACATCAGTACTAGTAGTAGTAGTAGCTTACCTTTCACTTTATTTGATTTTCTAGAGTTACGACTATTCTTCCACCCTGTTCCACGCTTGTCTAGATCTAGATCTTTACAGCTCGAACTTACCCTCTGATCTCGCTCCTGTTCATCTCAAATAATTCCAAACAAAAGTTACATTCAAATTCAAATAAACAAAAGACTTTCCAAGTCCAAGATCCAGAATCGTGTATTACGAACGAAGCTTATTCACTAACTCAAATCTATATAGCTCTGTTGCATGTAATCATCATCTCTAAAAACTCTAAATCCAGTGCAAATCGAAACAACAAATCTTTTTTTTCCCATTGAACGATGAACAGTGAAATTGGATAACAAATTTTGCATGATTTTGACAAAGTCAAACACACACACACGCGTATTCATAAATGTGGTAGTGAAACTCTCAGATTCATGAAGTGAAACAATGTGGATGGAAGAGGAGTACCAGAGAAGGACCGGAGACGAGGGAGTCACGGTCGTGAGCGTCGGAGGTGGAAGAGCAACGATCGACGCTGACGGAAGCGGAGGAGAAGAGACTAAGATTAGATTCCGGTGTGAAGATTATAGAGTCGGGGCTTGAGTCTCGTCGAGATCCTCCGGGTTTCGCCGGACGGTGGACTTTGTACGATGACTCCGACGGCATTTGAAATCTTCGCGAAGAAGCTAAATCTCTAACCGTTTTTTTTTTGTGAGCTCGAGCTATAGAGAGAGAGAGAGGTTTTGTGGTAATCTGGTTTTTTTTTGGTGGTGGTGACTCAGAGACACTCTGCAGGGAAACAATGTGTGACTTTGACTTGTGTGAAAGACTGTTGAGAGAGAAAGATAGAGAGAGAGATGAATTTTTAACACTTTTTTTTATAATGTTTTTTTACTGATATCTAAAAGAGCAATCTTTTGAGGCGTGGTAGATACGAATTTTAAGGAATTATAAGTGTTGTGATTGGTATGTTTTGTTTTTGTTTTTTCTTTATTTGTTTTAACATGAGACTTTCCATTAATTAAGGAGGGTGATCATGATCATCATACTAATGAGTAATGATGGAATTTTTTTTTGTGATAAAATGGTAGAATTGGTGGAGTTAATTAAAGCTTTGAATGTTACACCTTCTTGCTATTATTTTTACTAACTACTTATGTAATAACAAATTTATTGAATAACTTATGCATCCCGTATTTAATATTTGGGAAGTACATGATTATTTTTGTAGACTATATAATAGGTACATATATGATTTTTTGGTTATAGACTTATGACATTCATGATTTAGGTGTACCATAATATATAGGTTAGTTTGATTTTTGGTAATTAGGGATAATATGCATTTATTTAATTATAGTAACATATAAAATCAATTATAGGTAACATTTAAAAGATAAGGAAATATTTCAATCTAATTAAAACAAATATATGTGATGCTTCTTTCACTTTTATTTGATTTTATGTTTATATTATTTTAAATTATTATATAATATATTTAGTTAATAAAATTTATGATTTTTTCTACATATGATGTAATTTAAACTTTTTTAAATGGACATATATTGCTCAAC
Organism: Camelina hispida; assembly: GCA_023657505.1. Lineage (NCBI taxonomy): Eukaryota > Viridiplantae > Streptophyta > Magnoliopsida > Brassicales > Brassicaceae > Camelina > Camelina hispida. The sequence continues at coordinate 28,153,344 of CP094631.1, read as the reverse complement.
TGATGAATAAAAAAATGTATAAAATGTTTCAACCACATTGCCTAACAAAACTAGGCAAAGATTCAAAGTCATACTATAAAAAAATGACCAAAATGATTCTGAATACGAATGGGCATGAACTTTGATTTATCAGACATTGAAATCATACTATAAATTCATACTTCAAAGTTATACTATTAAAACCGATATAATCAATCTATAAAATATTCAACCTTTAATAATATTATTCTCTTAAAAAATATCTGTTCAACTAAAATTTTGACTGTATAACGAGTAAAAGTTTGAATATTTAAATTCACTTTCATATATTTATTTTGTTGAATTGTATAATTTTATATATTATAATAAACTTTTTAAATAATTTAATTTGAAGTATTTAAAAATGTTTAATTTGATATTTTTAAGAATATCATAAATATATTATAGATAAAAAATTTAAAATTATAAACACTCAAATTTGATTTGTTATAGCCTGGATCAATAATATGTCACTATAATATGAAAAAAATTCAAGAAATATGATTTCTTGCTAGAGCACGGGTTGAAATTTCAAGAAATATGATTTCTCATATTAAATTAAAGTTTAGAATAATGTTGTTTGGTTGAGGCTTTTTTGGTCAAAATGATTTTGACAAACATATGTTACATATTTGGTCCTAAAATTAATATGCGGTATATTGTGGGTTAAGTCATAGAATTAACAAAAAAAAAATATATATATAATTTTAAAAACTAAACAAATCAAATAAAATTAACAAACAAAAATTAATTTTTTAACAAATAAATTAACTCGCAGTGTACCACGGATCAAAATATAAATCTACTAGACTATTTTACAAAATAGATTTTATTTCATAAGTCATATTCATGATTTCATGGCATAATGTTTTATCCCAAAAGAAAAAGACTTTTAAAACAAATAAAATAATCAAATATATATATATATATATATGTAGTGATTTAAATAAAAATTACAAAATATACAAAAGAAATTTCAATCCGTGCTCTAGCACGGGTCTAATTCTAGTCTATACTATTAAAGCAGAAGTATTTATGGACCATGACTTTGTTTTGGTAGTTTTTATATAAAATTAGGATTTAACTCGCGGTACAATATTTTTAGTTTTAAAAATTTATATTTATAATGTATTTATTTGTTATTTTATTATTGTTTTATTAATTTTAAAATTTTAAAATTTTACAAGTATTTGATAGAAATATTCAAAGTATAGGATTTTTGTAGTGTTTTCAAGGTTTCAACCCGTGTGGTATATGTATGGTCTAGTAATACATTTATCTCCTGGTATACATATAAAAGTGTTTTAAAAAAACAATTCCACTTAACTCCCTATATGGGATTAATGCCCTGTCTCACCAAAATCAAAATAATTTTTTTGCGTCAAAAAAATCAAAATAAGTTTTTTTTATAAAGTTTAATTATGTTAATTGTTTGACCAAATTAGCATATTTTTATAGTTTATAATTTTTCCATGTCAATATATATAGTTTATCATAATTAATAGAATTTTAATTTTTTTGGTACTTCCTCAAAAAATAAAAAATAAACCAAATGGGGGTTTTCAACATATTTAATGTGACATTTTATAATTGGATTTTTGGTTTAGGAAATTTATTAATGTTAATATAATTATGGAGATTGTAAATTTTTGTTATGGAAAATCTGTTGTATATCATTTAAATTTGAGAGTTTCTAGCATCCATAAAAATAGTTTTGAAGATTTAATAGGTTAAAACTTCAATGGGTAGAGTTGTTTTTGGAAACATCGGAATGTATAGATATTGCTAAGATTTTATGGCAATAAATGTAACAAATGTTGGTCAATTTAAGAAAGTTTAGTATTTGAGTTTCTTTGCAATGTTATTTATGGAATTGTTTTAGGGGTTAATGTTATAAAAAAAAAAAATAAGTAAAACTTAAAGGGCATAAACAATATTGATGATAAGTAATCAATATTTATTAATACATTATTATATCATGGAATCAAATTTCCCTAATCATTCAAATTAAGTCGGATCCTGCGCGGGTCATTTAATAACCGATTAATTGATCTCATTTTCTCATCAAACATTAACCATTGATTCTCAAAATTAAATTAAATCTTGGCCACTGATTTTTTCAATGGTTTTAATTTAAACTATATATTTTGATTTTATTAACTGAAAATCTAAAACAATCTTTTGAGATAATTTTGCCTAAATCTTAATCTATTAGAATATTTAATTAAAGAAAACATATACATCATTATTAAATAAAGAAAACAATTAAATAAATAATAAATCAAATCTAAATTTCTGATTCTTTGTAAATATTATAAGAAAAACGAAAAACAAGAAAAGAAAATTACAATTAATATTTGTGCATATTTTTCTCACAGTTTTAGGAACATATAAGTAAATCCAGTTTAATTTTGAAAACAATTAACTAATTACAATTTAAAATAAAAATTAAATTACTTTAAAAAGTAATTTAAAATAGTAATATTCATTATAACCTTTGTTGGGAAAAATAAATTCACTCTCGGTTATACTTCGGTTAGGTAAGCTTAAAGCCTTAAACCAATGTTAATCATCTTAATAGAACGTATATCATATTGATAAGATCGTATGTCATATTGACAAGTTTTATATAATATTTATAAGATTATATATCATAAAGAGGATCGTATATATTATGAATACTCAATACAAAGATAGAAATAAGTTATATTATCAATATACAATCATCGTATGACCGACCTATATTGAAGGCTAACCCATGAGGTTGCAACAGAGAAGACTAAGCCCAACCCAGCTAAGACTAGGGTTTGGTGGCAGCTATAAAGAAAGAGTCCCTAAACCGTAAAGAGAGGAGGGAAAGAACCCAAGAATACTCAAGCTACAACCCTATCAACCAACTAGATCTAACCAGGAGTGAATATTATTCATGAAGGAAGATTCATGGCTTATAAGGTCATCCCACAATAGGTGTTGATATTGATTTATTGTAATTTTGAGCGTTAATCAATAAAGATCTCTTTGTGTTCATTCGGTAGAACTGTTCACGTACGAATCTGTTAAAATTTGCCCAAACAGCCTTAATAATAGAAAGTTAATTAATATATAAGACTAGATAATGACCCGCCCGATATGCGGGTTTAAAAATTTGTAAATAAAATTAAATTTAAGAAAAATATATTAAAATTTGTTGTATAATATTTATAAATTTTATTTTTGCTATAATATACTGATTCATATCCATTCACAAATCTTTTATGTATGTTATCATTAAAAGCGTATTTTTTACACCTAAATATACTCTATGTTACAAATATATTATTTACCACCACCTAGAAAATGTCTGTATGAACACATTAAGCCAACTATTATGTCTTTTTACTTTCACTTTTGCATAATTTTTTAATTAATAAAATAATTGGCTCGAAAAACATTTCGGAAAAAAGAATATATTACATAGTATACTAATCAATGATGTATCATCACAATAGTGTATGACCAACCATGGAGACAACCTTGGCTCCGCCTTCCTCCCTTAAGGAGAGAATCTTGTGTCTAACCTCCTCCACCATGGAGAAAACCATCGCTCCACCTTCCTCTCTTGGGGAAATAACCTTGTGTCCAACCTTCTCCACCTTCTTTCCTTGGGGAGATAACCTTGCGTCCAACCTCCTCCACTATAAAGAGAACCTCGGCTCTGCCCTCCTCATGTGTGGAGAGAACATGTTCACTTCTTTTAGCTATCTCAAAATGGTTTGCTACGACAACCAATGAAACTAAAGACCATTTTTCTAACGTCACAAAATCTTTTGATAGTAACTAATGTAAAAAATTTTCTATATATACGTGGAAGTGTCTTTGACACACTATGAAGTAGCTCAAAAAACATTTCGAATAAAAAATATATAGTATACTAATCAATGATATATTATCACAATAATGTATTATCACCATGGAGAAAACCTCGACTCCACCCTCCTCTCTTATGGAGAGAACCTTGCATCCAACCTCCTCCACCATGGAGAGAATCTTGGCTCTGCCTTCCTCCCTTGGGGAGATAACCTTGCTTCCAACTTCCTCCACCTTTTTCTCTTGGGGAGATAACCTTGTGTCCAACCTTCTTGGCCATAGATAGAACCTCGGCGCTGCCCTCCTTCTGTGTGGAGATAACTATTCACGTCTTTTTGCTATCTCAAAATGGCTTGCTCCGACAACCAATGAAAGTAAAAACATTTTTCTAACGTCACAAAATCTTTTGATAGTAGCTAATGTTAAATTTCTCAATGCCTTCGTGGAAATGTCTTTGACACACCATGATATAGCCTCTGTCTCTGTAACGCTCCAACCGCCACCTTGCTTAGTGAGCCCATGTCCACTCTTAGTCCATGGGTCCACCTTCCTAAGGTCACCCATCATAAAATTCTCTCAGGACCCTTAACCGAAAAGATAAGTGCATTTTGGTGACATAGGTGGCCAAATCAATTCTTTTAAACCTTTCCGTAAACCAGGGTGTTAGAGTTTTCGAACTACTATGGATCTATCAACAACGATTTATGTTATTTCCAATCTATCTATCTATCTATGTTTGTTGTAAGCTTTTGTTTGATCAGCCTATTTTATCCATCCATTAGGTTGATGAGCTTCTACTCGTAATCTCCCTTTGGGATTAAATGAATAATGGTAACAATAATGTTTACAAAAAAAGGGTTTATGACCAACCAATCAAGGTTGAGAAATTAGAAGATAATTAATATTACATAATTAAATAAATAATAGAAAATTATAAGCACGGTAATATATGAATATCAAATAATTCAAATATGAAAATATAAATTAAACAAAACAATATTAAAAAACTACAATAAATTTTAAAATACAGTATTAGGAAACGAAGACGCATATATTAATCTTTTTTTTTTTGGGTCAACATATGAATCTTACCTATTCCCAACTGAAAAAGGAGAAAGTAGGAGAAAATTTTGGTGTAAAAAAATAAGAAAAATTTATCATCCCATTAAAAAAAGTTTCCAATTAAAAAAAGTTGAAAGTAGTGTTTTTGAATAAATTATTATGTTAGATTAAAACTATGAGATGATTGATGTTTATATAGAAGTGAGTATTTTCAAAATTTAGAATTAATAATTAACTGTATATTTTCCTTAATCCCTATTTCTATTTTTTTAGAGAATTAATAACTTAAAAATAAAAATAAGTAAATGATATTTTAATTTCAAATTTTAGGAAATATATCTTATTATTATCTCCTTATAATTATTTAAAAAAACTTTGTAATTTTTAATAATTTTTGTATTTTTTGATAATTATCTTTTTATATTATTAATATATTTTAAAACAAATATTTGTTTTTTTTTGTAATCAAATTCCTCCTATTAAATATTAAATTTTACACATGTCAAAATCTCAGATTCATAACTTGACACATGTCAAAATCTTGTTAATGGCTAACTTTCAAAACCCAACTTTATATAATAAGATATGTGAATTAATAAAAATCAATTCAAATTTATTTTAGTGGATATATATAATATATATTTAATATCAATTCAATATATCTAAAATAAATTATATGTAAAAAATGTGAGAAAAACAAAATTTAGTTATGTTCTTACGCAAAAATTTTGGACATAAAAAATTGTCTAATAGTTAATTATCTTAAAAAGAACAGTTATGGGACATAAAAAAAAATTACGGGTAGGGACGAGATGAAACAAGACGGGACAGGACAAGACGGAATGGGAAGAGATGTCTTTACCATTCAAATATATTTAAGTGTAGGTTATATATGTGCAATAGTCCAAACTAAAACCAAATTAAAATCTGTTATTTGGATTTAACACCTATAAGCATACCACTATCGCTTAAAAACTGCAAAACAATCATTGTATATATTTTACCGTGCAAAGGATTAGCGATGTCTACACAACGTAGTTATCCAAATATGTTTTAACATTTATCATGTAAGTAAACCAAATATACTACTAAAATTTTGAAATTATAAAAAACACATAAACCAAAATATTTTATGCATTCGAAATATACATAAATTAATTATAATATGTGTTATCCCGTGCTGTAGCACGAGGTATCATCTAGTAAGTGTTCAATATACAATATTGCCTTTTTATTTTAATTTTTTAAGAGAATTATCTTAAGCATTTTAAATGTTACTTTGTTGATTTTGTTTAGATAAAAATTAAAATCTTCTCGGATGGCTAAATTTGTTGTCGATGCATGGATTGGAGAAACTTCATATATTAGGAATAACTAGAGTCTAGAGAACATACCGTTTATGAATTATTTAATAGAAGCAAACTTACATTTCACCATTTGGAATCTTCCGTGTAATTCCTTTCAAGTTTACGGTGTTTTTGCTTGTGTCATTAACAAGGTGAGGAGGTTTTAGGGATGACAAAATAGAGTGTAACTTTCTGAAAACTCTTTGAAACTTAAGTCACTATAACGTGGCTGGATGAAGTCATGAAGAGTCTATTTGTGAGAGCGTAGTGATAGTTAAGGTATGTGTCTTAACCAAATTCTAAAGTCCCAATCAAATATTTGGTGGAACAATTTTGACGAAAGGAGCCGTTCCAAGTCCAATAGAGAAATTGAAGCACTCCATCCGCCAATGCTGGCTATTAAGAATCCAAATTAAGTTGAGTAAGATTACATGCAGAACATAGGTATGACTTTCTCTTGAAATTGATTATATCCAAACTTTCAAAATTGGATTCATGATATATAGGTATGACTTTCTCTTGAAATTGATTACTTCACACGAAGAATGGACCTTGCTCTTAATAAATGGCATATATTTGAGTTTCATGATATATATAACCGCATCACGATGTCTATTTAGGATTTCTCTCTCAATACTCGTAGGAAACAACAATAGAATTTTTATTCGGTTTATAGAAATCGTTACACAAAAATACAATAAGTCAAAATAATATTAGACAAATAGCTTAAATTAAAAAATGTTTTGAATCTTTTGACATCTTGTTATGTCAACAAAAATGTTATAAAACTAATTTATTTTTTAAGCACAGAAACGTGCACTATATTATCATAATGCTCTATATATTTTTTGAAATATTTTTATCCTTTGACAAACATTTAAAAAAAAAAATTATTTAAAAAACAGAACCACCTTATAAATTTCATTTCAAACCTTTTCTAGTACTAGAAACACCTGTACTAGTACTAGAAAAGGTGGAATTGCATGAAGGAGGGACATTTGTGCAGGTGATGTATATTCACACTAATTCTATAACATTCCCCCTTGAGTATCCATCACCAGTGATGAGTTACACACTGCCTCATTAAAAACTTCATCATGGAAAAACCCAGTGGGATAAAAACCATGACAAGGGAAAAGGATTCCAATAGATCTCGTAGATGCTGCATTGCAATACTCTAAATATGCTTTCGGAATGTTGAAGTAGGAAACACCTTTGTAAACATGCTTTATAGTTCCCAACGAATTGTGATGCAATCTCCCCCCTTCATCATTGACATTATCCATCGAGGTCGATCTTTTGCGTGTTATTTGCTGCCTCGTTAAAAACCTTGTCATGAAAAAACTCAGTGGGATAAAAACCATGATAAGAGAAAAAGAGTGCAGCCACACGAATCATCATATTCTCCCCCTTTGTAAGTAACTCTGCTACATTGTTACTTGAGTTGATGGACTGGCTATCAACTTTTTATTCTTCTCAAATTCTTGAGTTTAAGAGAGGAATATGTCTTCTTTTGTCGCTCTTGGTGTAGCTTCCTTTGATTTGGGGGATATATGCAACAAAGTCTTCAAACAGAGTTGTTGCCTTTCTGTTGCTTCTTGTTAATGGGTCTCAACAAGCATTAACCAGTTGATGCTGATCGAACCCTCTGTTTGAAGTTCTTTGCCAACATGTTATGAGGCTCCAATCTTAGGTAGAGAACTATTGGTTGACGTTCGGGCATCATCTGAGCCATTAGGGATTTTTGATACGGCATATGAAGCACAATTATTTTGGCATGACTTGAACAAGCGACGGCCGAAGTCTATCACTGAAACGTCGCGAAGTCATTGTTTTGCGATTTATCTTTATAATGATCCGATATAGATCTTCCATCTACAAAACCAACTAAACCAAACTTGGGGATTCCAAAATATATTAATCCCAAGTTAATCATACCTTTGCAATGGAAGATACGTTTTAACTCATACTCAAAATATACTCATAGAGAATGAGTTATATGCTGCAAAGAGATTAGTAGAAAATGTTATGCACAATTCATAAGATATATAAATGCTCGTCAGCATTTATATATGATCTTATATGACTATATATATATATATGACTTCATTTAGAAGTGATTGGTATAACATCTATTTTGAAAGATGTTTACAAAATATTTTTCCAAATAACTCTTCAAGAGTTTTGATGATGTTCAAAATCATCACTGTTATGAGTTCTCGAGAACATAATTATGATATCATATATCTTTCGGGATAAGCTCTTCAAGCATCCCACGAGATGTTTTTCAAGTCATCATATAACATCAATTTTGATTGATATAGGGTACTTTAACAAAACATGGCGCGACACACCATTTTGTTATATATCATTATACCCTTTTGATGCTTGGACCACTAGTCAAAAAATTACTCGTCTTTCATACGAGTCTAATATAGACTTGATTACCTATTTATTGGCCAATATATATCTCTATACGCTCACAGAGCGGAGATTTATGAACCTTATTAATCACATTCCGCGATAATAATTTTATTGTCGACATTATGTCTTTGGTACCATATTTCCCGTAACAACATGGTTAATCGAGATCTCCTTAATCACTATATAAATGATTTTATACAAGTACCTGATTTTGTTATTAACCATATCAATCGGTTTCTCTACTCCTCTTGAGAAATATCTTTGCTCCTCCTTAGGAGTTTATGTGCTCCTCTCTAGGAGTCTATTAGCTCTTCTTTAAGAGTCTATCTACTCTTTTTTAGGAGTTCATTTGCTCCTCTTTTGAGAGTATAATCCTCTTTTTAATTTGCTCCCTTTTCTTTTCGAGGACTTTATTTATCTTAGGAATCAAAGTAGTCTATCACGTTTCTTATGTGTCATAGACTTAGTATGTCATCCGTCAGAGACAGATTTTATTGGAGCATTTTTAGCTGGGAAGTGAGATTTCTCAGAACTACAAGTTCATATTCATTTATGTGAGGATCAATAATTATATGAAATCTCATCCATCACCTTTTTGCATTTGATTTGCAATATAAATTTTGAATAGTGATCTTTTGAACTTTCAAGTTAATATTAATTATATCTATTTGTTCAAAGATCCAAAAACTATTTGATGATTCTCCCATAATGATGAGAAACTTTAGCATCTAACATGATGATATGCAAATCTTGCAATAAGCACATCTCTAATATGATGGCTTTAACATTACTAGAGCAGAGACTCATCTCATGCATCTCTGTATTACATCCTTTGTGGATGATATTTATATGCGGTGTGGATGAGCATTTTAAATATTTATCACACACCCATAAGGTTTGAAATAAGAAATATTTGATCTCCAATCATGAATATATAACATGGGAGAAATATGTTTTCAAACTGTTGGCCTCATATATAATTTTTACAATATGCAAAGTTGCATGTTCCATGTAAAAACATGGAGACTAATTCACCATGAGTCATTTTTCAATCTCTTGGGGTTGCGCTATGAACGATTCATTACAGCTCATTTCGTGATGAACATCACATATGTTCCACTTTATCACATGCGACATATATATGTGATAAACTAAAGGATATGACTTCACCAAAGTTATATCGCTATGGGGTGTCAAATTCACCAAAGTTTATCGACTTATTGTCGATGTGGGATTCCTTGAATTCTCCCCCTCGAGATGATAACTCTTGGATTTCATTCATCTCTTACTGAATCCCACATTAGGATCAACAACATACCGATTTCAGTTATGTCTATTTTGTTAGATCCTTATAAGATGTGAGCTTAGTATTATCCCCTCTCAAGATGATGACTTTTATGTCTATTCACCTTTGACCGAATCTTATTTTTAGATCGGTTATATTTGGGGTTTAATTTGGGGATTTATTAAAGAAATTTAACCATCTTATATAATATACAATGAGCATGTTAATCCAAAAGGATGGTGAATGGGCCAACACTATATAATTTTGGAGGCATAGCCTACTACAAAATTAAGGAGGAGGTATATAACCATCGACTCCATAAACAATAAATAGAAATTTTAATGAATTTAAATAAACTTAAATAAATTCTAGATAAATTAGATGTCACCTGAAATATGAATGAAGTGTTGTGCTTACAATCTCATGAAATGAGAACGGGGACATTTAATACTTTTAGAACAACTTTTGTTTCTCTAAAAAAAAAAAAAATCCTCAATGATTTTTAATATCATTGATTGACCGGGATGGCTTGACCGGTAACACTATGCTTGAAGCATTAGGGAATTTCATATTTTCTATCATTTGCCATCTTTGTTTTTGCATGATATAATCATATATACATGCGTGTCTCCAATATGGTCGAACATGCGATACTATATTTATTTATAGTCTCAATATAATAATTTTATGCAGAAAAAATGTCTTTAAAACTCCATGAGTTTATTTGAGACTTTGGAGAATACTAGACATCGATAATTATGAATCTGATGCCTTTGGAAGTCGAGAGATTAACTCATCTACACCTTCCAATTATTTTTGCACTGTCTAAAATATATTGACATGTGCTTAATATACTCTCATAAGAAAAATATATTTTTGATTTTAAAGACATTTCATTGTCTTTAAATCTCATATAAGATATATTTATTATTTAACGATTAAAATAAATAGATGGAGAAATTTAGAAAATAAAATAGAAATCATAGCTTCCCATGTAAGAATTAAGGAGGCCTCATTTTCATTTTAATGAGGCCGAGACAAAGCATTTTATTTGATCATAAATTAGGCAGAGCCTATATATGCATAATGATCAATCCGGAACTTATATAGCTTTATAATGATCAATCCGAAAAGACAAGCTTGTATTTGATCATGAAGGAGGTAGAGCCTACCATATATCTCATGATCGGTCCGGAAATCACTTAGCTATACATTTGATTATAAAGGAGGCAAAGCCTACTACATATAGCAATCAATCTGGAAAAATGCATAATCTCATGCCTATTATATTTATGTTCTATAAACATAAATTGAAACAATATAAATTTACGTACCACATAAAAGCTCCAATGGTAAAGACATCGTGCTGATAACGTGTTGTGAACTATATTATAAGCTTGGAGGTAACAAGATGTTTATTGAGAAGAATCAAAAGAGAAGAGATCTAGAGAGATGAGTGTACGGATTTTAGAGAGAAGCTAGAGAGAAACTAGAAAGATAGAAATACTTCTCACTACACATTTTTCTCTTCTACATGACTCCTATTTATAGAGGGAGAAGACAAATACAAAGATAGAGAGGTTGGGGACAAGTGTTACATGCAATGCATGAAGGAAGGCATTTGGTGTGATGGATTGCATGAAGAAGGGACACTTGTGCAGGTGATGTATACTCACACTAATTCTATAACATCTAGCAAATTATTCAAAATTTACAATACCAAAGATATTCTGTATGGTTCCATTCTCAGTTTTATGTGGTCTTTTACTTTCTCGGTTTTTTTCACTCTAGAGCCCTATATATTTTGTAACTATGCCTTTTCAGTTATTTTACCAACTATGCAATTGGCTTTTCTTATGTGAAATTATAACAAAATTGTGTGAAGTAAATATATTTCCAAACTTTTAAAAAATCAAGTATCCACATCACACACGTTGTTGTCTTGCAATCTCTATTTATATGCAAGAATAAGAGAAGTTACCATGAAGCTTACCGAACTAACTCAGCATTGAAGGAAGAAGCAAATATGTATGTGAGTGAGAAATTTTGTATAAGCTGGGCCAGAAACATGAGACATTTAGTGATGTTTTTGAATATGGCTAAAACATCACTTAATGTTCTAATTTTCCAATTCGGACAAATGTACATTTTTTGGCTGTATCTTGCTTCTCATCGTGTTCTGTTTGCTTGGCCAAACAGAGGATAAGATTCAACAGTACGATGCTGTTGCACATGATCCCGAAAAAATGACTGGAGATATAGAGTGTGAGCAACAATATAGAAAATTAGAAACACTTCTGTCTCACTTCGTTTTCTTACACAAGTTTCATTATCAATTCACATTTTGAAGCAATGATTGATTATTTGATTGCATAACACAAAATTTCTGAATCAGAGTTTTATATCGAATGGGCTTAAACCCAGAGTTTACAAAACACATTTTTTACATACAAACGCAAAACTTATGATCACAACACTTTTCATCTACTTGGATTCAACAAGCTGACACAAATGCAGATTGCAAGGCACCTTTCGCCCTTTGTGGCCTTCCTGCATCGAATGTGTGAGAAGAAACCGCTGTCTTCTTATAAGTTCTAAGAACTATTTTGTCTGACGTAATATGCGGTTATCGCCTTCAGCTTCCCATTTAAGTAGTTCTTTTCTACCTGAAAACATTGGTGCTTGCCTGTTAGACAAATGGGGTTTGTTTCAAATATAAATATCAAATACCATACAGTTTTCACCAATGCAACATGATGACAAATCATCAGTTTTTTAATCATCATGAATAAGCATCAGAATCTATCCAAATTCTTGGAACGCCTTATTAAATTCCAAACAATATGCTCATAAACATAATCGACCAACTAGGAAAGTGATAAGAAAAAAAAAAACTTGCCTCCAGTGACCATGGAGGAGATGTCGATAAGGCTAGTTCTGCCAATTGGTTAATATCAACATTTCTTGGAAGAAACATAATGACTGTTGACGCAATGTTCATGGCCGCCTTAAATAGAGCGTCTCTGCATCATGCAGGGACAGTAGGTCAATATTTCTTATCATCGAAAGACATTTAAGAGCTCAAAAACTCTTAATCACATAATAAATAATCAGCACAAGAGATATACCCATCACGAGGTCTCAACATTGTCTTCATGTCATATGTACTCGCTTTAAGATAATTAGGGCCTCCCCAGGGAGGCGATAGGAATACAGTGCCTGCCTGTACAATGATTATTTATTTCAGTGGCTACACGAAAACCAAAATATATAAGAAAAGTTGAAGAAAATTACCTTCAAGTTATGGGCCAAGTCAAAAAAGTCTCCCTTCACAAAGTCAATTTTATCAGCAACGCCATAAATGGCAGCATTATGCTGTGCTAAATCAAGTTTCTTTGGATCCAAATCAACTGCAATCACATAGTGACTCCTAAAAAGGCACACCACAGCAGAAAATGAGACAGGGAAATTGCCGAAAATGTGCAAAACCTTACTTCCACTAGTTGGTAGAGGAATCTTAGTTAGATTTAAATCCTGCTATTGCTGAGAAAAATCTAGCAATGATTGAGTGACTAAGAACTACCAAAACTATATACTAAATACTGTAAACTACTAAAAAACTTAGTCTAAAGTGTATGTTCAATCACCTTGATGCAAACTGAATAGCATTTCCACCAACTCCTGCAAAACAGTCAATGACTATGCCTTCAATACAACGCGTGGCATGATGCTTAGCTATAAGTTCAGGAGTGACAGAAAACCATCCTTCCTCGTCCATTTTGATGCCTTCATCAAATCTGGAGAAGAGGAGGTATCTTTGGCACCAATACTTGCTAAGGATTGCAGAATATTCTTCAAGAACACCTTTCATTCCAGTTCCTGCTCACAAAAGAATCCAAAAAATTTAAAAACCGGACCAACTGCAGCTACGGTAATTCAAAGTTACATGTATGCAATAGGTGGTAGTGCAAACCTGTGTACGAATTGAGTAATTTCTTTTTGGCTCGAGATCTTCTGGACTCCTTCTTAGCCTTGCTAACGGAATTGACAACAACAGATGCACCGTTTCCCTCTTCATCAAGGGTAGTAATATCAAAAGATTGATTTCCAACGGATGTTTCTTGGTATGTATCAGTCAAACTGGAAACAAGAAATGTTAGAAAGCTGTTGTTAAAGACGCTCAACAACACACAGAAAATCAACGTTCCGGTTATGTTACATACCGGTAGTTTCAAAGTTTTGGCACTTAATATTGTATCATAGCTAAATGTTTGTTTCAATCGGCTTTATATACAATTGCTTCAACCAAGACCAATACAAACACTCACAACGTTTAAAGTCTGCTTATAGTCGTATCAAGTATTGCCACACTAGATTGCTTATCAATGCTCAGTACAATGGGTACGACTGACACATACTAATTAGATCAACATTGTAATAATCAATAGCTAATACTAAAAGATATGAAAGAAAATATGGTTGTTTATTCCCTAGTAAAAATACCTCAGTTCAACTAAGTTCAGTCCACGAACATAATGCTATGATAAAATCAGCAGGAAGAAAGACCACATTATATTAAATTGTAATACCTGTTAACTTCCGCTTCTGTTTCACGTTGACTCTGATAAACTCCACCAAGAACATCAGGTTTATCAGCAGTAACATCATCGGCAGGTCCAGTTCCAAACAGGGCATCATGTTGCTTCTCTGTTGTCTTAATACCAAAAAGAAAAGAAACAATCACTCGTAAATGAACATAATCTACTAAAAGTTTACAAGAATGATAAAAAAGGCAGGCATCCATCTCAATCACCTCTATAGCCAATTCAGTCAAGTTGTGGCTTTCGTTGCTATAAGCTAGATGCTCCATCCCAAGTGGCGGCTCCCATGTGGACTCTTGTGTCTTAACATTGTAAAAATAACTCCTTCCATAGAAAGAATCCCAGTAGACTTTCCATTCGTTAGATTCATGGTTATCACCCTGAGACTCTCCATCTCCATTTCCCAAGAGAAAGCTTCCTACAACAGCATCATGATGCTCTTGTTCGGCTGTGGTACTTTGAACACAACCATCTTCTAGACACGGTTTGTCAACTTCCTCATCATCACAAATAGCATAATCAGAAGTCTTCAAATCAGAAACCAAATCTAGAGTGGATGCTACATCCTTATTGTCTTCTTCTACGAAAAGAACATTAGCCTCGTCGTTTATTTGAACCTTGAGTCCTTTCTTTTGGTAGCCTCTTGTTCTGTTTTTCCACTGCATAAGTAGTTAAGTTGAATTCTCAGAGCATGCCAAACTAACTAAAACCCAATACAATTTCAATATATGGATCGAAAGGTACCTCCTTATTTGTTCGAAAGGAAACCGGAAGACCCAGATCATTCATCTCTTTCATCAATCCCATCTCCTCAGACCTAATATCTTCAACAAAATTAAAAAAATTTAACATCTTTTAAAGATCTTTACCCGATGAAAATATAAAAAAACGATACTTTAAAGATCAACTTAAAAAGTAAGACATACTCGCAATTCCATCAAAACTCTTGTTTGGGGATATCTGCATTACAAAATAAAAGGATCAAAATTTGAACCCAAATTCACAGAAACAAAAGACAAAATTGAACTTTATAAAGAACACTTACACCACTTTCTTCATGGAAGAGAGGAACCAAATGAGTATCTGTAGACCCATCGTCCCTGAGTTTAAACATACGAGAATCAGGCAAGAACAAAAAAAAAAAAAAAAAAAAACAGCTGAAAACTCAACAAAAGAGCTAAATCTTCTTATAAAAATCAAGACTTATTACCATAGATGGATTTGAGTAAGCTTGAAGAGAGAGCCCAGAGCTACAATTGCTTCACCTTCTTCTACTTCGCCTCTGACCTTTCCCATTCTCTCAGGAATATGAATCAAAACCTCCGTAGACAGAGAGACACCTCTCCTCTTATACGTATTTGCTACTTAAAACGACTCGTTTTCGTGGTTTGGTATTTAAGGTTACTTTTTATAAAACATATAAACCGAACTAAACCGAAATTTGTCTAATTTGGTTAAATGGATAAAGCTAATCGGCAAAAAGATTTTGATTTTCATCCGGTTCAGAACTACCCAAAGAATTCAAATAAACTTAACCAAATTTAGTCTCTATTCCAATTTCAGCACTATTTTCCTTATCAAAATTAACCGGTTCAATTATTCGGTTTGGAACTCTTTATCAAAATTATTATTTTATGATCAATTTACTTGATATACTAGTACTAAAATTAACAAACAAACCAAATAGTACCAATTGAACCGAAAGTATTTAATAATATTTAGTTTCAAATGTACCAAATTAAACAGAAATTTCTCCTTTACAAACCGAACTAAACTTCAATTTTAGTATAACTCGTTCAAAATTATCCAAACCGAACATTAAAATACCAAACTGTCGAACCAAACCAGACCGGCTTAGTTAGACACAAACAGTTTTTAAAAACTCAAAACCCTCTCTCCGAGTTCGGCGAGTTTAGGAGAAAGGAATAATGCAATCGGAGATGGCGAACGACACGGTGGCTACGGCGGAAAAATCACCGTTAGAGCTACTTCAAGAGACCAAAGCCTACATCGAGGCCATCGTCGAGAGGATGCTCTCAATAAAGCAACAAGGAAACCCCAAATCCGAGAATCGAGAACTCCTCACGCAGATGTTTCTCAATTTCATCAATCTGCGACAAGCGAATCGCGCGATTCTTGTAGAGGAAGAGAAAGCGAAAACTGAGACGGAGTTAGCAAAATCTCCGGTGGATTTCACGACATTGGAGCTTCACAATCTCATGTATGAGAAGAGTCATTACCTCAAAGCTAATAAAGCTAGTAGGGATTTCAAATCTAGGTATCCCAACATCGATCTAATATCTGAGCAAGAATTCTTCAGTGAAGCTCCTGAAGCAATCAAGTCTCAAACTCTTTCAAATGATACTTCTCATGATTTGATGCTTAAAAGACTCAATTTTGAGCTTCATCAGGTAATTAATTAAGAGACTCAGTTTAAGATTCTTGTAGAAGCTTATGTGATTGAATATGACTAGGCTCGAACTGTTGGATCAAGTTCATGTTGTAGATGTTATTAGGAGTTTTTGTGGTTCAATTGTGATTTGAGTGGTTAAGCTTTATGCACACAGAGGAAAGAACTATGCAAGCTTAGAGCGAGGTTGGAACAACATAAGAAGAGTTTGCTGGAAAGTAATGCAGAGCGTAACAAGTTTCTGTCAAGTCTTCCAGTGCATCTCAAGTCTTTGAAGAAAGCATCTTTGCCAGTACAGAGCCAGCTGAGTTTGCCGAATCCGAAGAAGCTGAAGTATCATAACTTAGCTGAGCTTCTTCCTCCGCCGCTTTATGTTATATATTCGCAGTTCATGGCACGAAAGGAAGCTTTTGAAGAGAATATTGATCTCGGGGTATCTGGGAGCCTTAAGGATGCTCAAACTTATGCCCGCCAGCAGGCTGAACAGAACTCAGGTTAGCAGTTGTGAAACCTTTTGTTGAAATTAGTACTGGATTATGGAGTCCTTATTTGCTCTTTAAAATGCCATGTATATACAGAGAGCCTAAGATTGGAGGATGATGGTGAAGATGAGGATGGAAAAAGGCAAAGGAAACGACCCAAGAAAGAGGGTTCTGATGAGGGAGGACTATATCAGAGTCATCCTCTTAAAGTTGTCCTTCACATATATGATGTTGAGATTCCAGATCCGAAATCCGATAGACCTGTCGTGCTCAAGTTTGACTACTTGTTGAAGTTGAACGTTGTATGTGTTGGCGTTGAAGAGTCTCAGGATGAACTTGAGAAAAATATACTATGTAACTTATTTCCAGAAGATGCTGGTCTTGAGCCTCCTCATGAGGTGCATACATATATCCTTTTAATAGCTAATATTTTCGTAGAAGCATTGATACTCACTTTCTTTTGTTGGTTTGTTACCCTCTGTTCAGTCAGCCAAGCTCATTCTTGGCGATGGTCATTTATTTGATGAGAGCAGAACTTCGAGGCCATATAAGTGGGCACAACATTTAGCGGGGATTGAGATTTTACCTGAGATGTCACCATTTTTTACTGACAAGGATACTCAAACTAGTGATACAGCTATAGACTATACTTCTGCGTCTGATCACCGCAATGTGCAAACCGTTCTGCAAAGAATACGGTCCCAGAAAAAGGCTAAGCTAACTCTTGTCTGAGTCACGCCACTCGGTATGTTTTTCCCCATCTTTTGACAGTAGTAGAAGTTTTTCATATTTGTAAGTCAATTAGTTCTTGTATCTGAATTTGAAGACTTTCTTGGTATTTGTAAACTATTTACACATTGTTATGTTATAATGAGGCAACGAGAAGAAATAAATAGAATAATATATGCGGCGTTATATTAATTAACAAAGACCGACCTCTGAATCTAGTTAAGCATAGCAATTACAAAGTAAAGAGATTCTTGATGGTCCTGTGTATGTGTAGAGGTTATAATCTTAAAAATGAGAGCTCAACTCAAAACCTAAGCTAAGTAGGACCACAAGAACTTAATTCACCATTGATTTCACCAAGGTCTTGAGTGCGTTCTCCACAGCTTTTTCTGGTGGCTCCCTTGAAAAATTTCCTCATCTCCATCTGTTGTTTATCCACCAAAGAAGCTTTCAACTTTGAAGCAGAATGATATAAGACAGTTGTCTCAGCTATAATATATGCAGTTTGGTGTCAAACAAAGTGCAGTTTAGAGACTGGTAAAAGGGGTTTTGGTGTCAAACAAAGTTTAATTCATAGCTCCATGAAATAATTCTGTGTCCATTAAGAAGCAAATGTTAATGGGAAGGATTCGCTGGCTTTGACCTGTAGGAACTATGGTGGGAATCGCATAAGCCGAATAAGTCTCATATGGTAAGCAAAATACTGTAAAATGGAATAAAGAGTTACCTGATTCTTTAGCACTTCCATCTTTGTCTGTAACACCCAAGACATACATACAATGAGAAACTAGCATAATAGCATATATCGCTTTGTGGTCGGTGATTACCTGCCTCCTATTTAACTCTTTCTTCTCTACTTTATAATTGTGCAACTTCAGTTACAAGCTCCACAGTGTAAGCCTACAAACCAAAACAAGCACAATTCAAAAGTTTATGAAACTTGAGTACTATTTTTTCGTGTTCGTTTCAGAAGTCCAGATATGCAATTCAACAGTTTGGCCACCGTAACTTTCAGATGTAACAAATTTATCAAATTTTAACATTTTGGTTGCACCAATCACTTTTCTGACTTGCCAGGAAGATAAATAAAGTCACTAGAACTTTTTTGATGAACATCTTTAATGTCTGAGCCACCTCAGGTCATTTGATTACATTCCAGTATATGGTTGGGTAAACATATAAATTCAATTCACTAGGACGTTTACTACACAATGAGCAACTAAGCCAGCTCTGCAAGAGTTTCCTGGAGCTGCTTAAACCCCAAACAACATGCATAAAACTAAAAAGACATAAAAACAGGGCATTTGGTCTACTAAGTTACAGATGTGTCTCTGATCAAGATTTTGGTAGCTATAATGTGATAACTAATAATCCTTATTTCCTGATCTCTAGTTAAAAAGTAGTTCAAATACTTTTCACCCTCCTGAAGAATCTAGTTCTCATCCTGGACAAAACGTTTCAAGCACTGATGTGTTCTTCAAAGGGAATTAAAACAAAATTTCAACAGAAGTACCTTTGAGAAGGAAATGAGAGAACATATCCAAGGGTACATAAAAACGCATCTTCCACTTCAGTAGGATTTGGTGTTTATATTGAATTTGAATGCTTTTTTTCCTGAAAGACTCTTATCACAGAAACTACACTACATAGATGCTGCATTAGAGAACCAAGGACAGATGAGAAAAAACACTCTCCAGAATAGGATCTCTCTCTCTCTCGCTCACTTCATAAAAGGAATAGATAGCTTGACACATAACAGTGAACATTTGGCATAGATCGTAAAATAAGAGCAAAGGAATATGCATGATTCTACAGCATGAACAATGTTGATGTATGATGTTTTTGTGGTTTTTAACCATGATATAAAGAGTCTTTTGATTTGTTTTCTAGGATGTTTTTGAGTCTTTACAGGTTTTATAGGATTTTGGCATGAAGGAGCAAAATGAAGCAATTTGGATGTTTTGGAGCATTTAATCAAAGAAGTCAATTTGGTGTCTGATCAACTGACCAGTGTCGATCGACACTGAAGGAGCATCAATCAACACCCAGTCCAAACCGACGAGAGAGCCAAAAACTGGAAGATTTACAATTTAGCCCAAAGTTTTCCATATTTACAACACAAGTCCCTCATGTGTTTTAGGACATATAAATAGTATTTTTAGGTTTTACAAGCCATTAAGTTTTATTTTAGCAAGTTTTATTTTTCTGCAACCCTCTGAAATTTTGAGAGCTTTTGGGAGAGAGATATATATGCTTTGTAGAGAAGATTTCTTGAACTCCTTCTTACTCTTTTTAATTTCAATTGCTTATTATTCAGAAAAATGTTTTGTTCTTCATTGATCATGTCTGAGTAGTTTGCTTGTTAGGTTCAGGGTTTTTTCATAAGGTTTTTATGATTTATTAGATCTGTTTATTTAGGATTATTTTCTATCTAGATCTTCATCTTAGGTTGTTCTTAATATTAGTTCTTGATTGATCACCTAAAATTAATACTTTAGGAAAATAAATTGATATGAGAATATAATTGATTTTCCTGATAAAACCTTTTGATGAGCAAAATTATTTCTTGCAAAGAGATTTGATTTAATAATTTTGTGAACAATCTAAACATGTTTTTAAAGCTGATTTATTACCTAGAATTTTGCAAAGAGATTTGGATTTTTTGGTTTTAAATTTAGATAATATTTGCAGTGAGAACTGGTTTATTTTACAAAAGTGTTTAGAGTTCTAGACCTGTTCTTAATTGTTTGAATCCTATTTATTTCTTGATTTAATATTTCATAATTTCCTGAGAAATTTCCTAGACCTAGCTTTTTAATTCTCTGAATTTACAACAGTTTTATTTAATATTTCCTAGACCTAGTCAGGTTAATGAAGAGTGCGAATAAGAATCATCATGCAGTAGAGTGAGTTCCTGATATATCATGGCTTTTGTGGTTTTTAACCATGATATAAGGAGTCTTTTAGTGTCTTTTCATTTGTTTCTAGATTGTTTTTGAGTCTTTACAGGTTTTTAGCATGAAATGAGCGAAAAGGAGCAATTTGGATCGTTTTGGAGCATAAATCTCGAAGAATCAATTTGGACTCGAGGCAAAACAAGGGCATCGATCAACACCAAGATTGGGAGCATTGATTGACACCCTCTTCAGCCGATGAAGAATCACAAAATTGGAAGTTTTACAATTCTGCCCCAAAGTCTTCCAAAATTGCAACATAAGTCCCTGCCGTGTTTTAGGACATATATATAGTTTTTAGGTTTTTAAAATCCTTAAGTTATTTTCTAGCAAGTTTTATTTTTCTGCAACCCTGTGAGATTTGGAGAGCTTTGGAAAGAGAGAGATCAGATCTGCTTTGTAGAGAAGAATTCTTGAACTCCTTCTTACTCTTAATAATCTCAATTGCTTATATTATTCAGAAAGATGTTTTGTTCTTCAATGATTATGTCTGAGTAGTTTGCTTGTTAGGTTTAGGGTTTTTCACATGGATTTTATGAATTGTTAAATCTGTTTATTTAGGATTCTTTATCTATTTAGATCTTCATCTTAGGTTGTTCTTCATATTAATTCTTGATTGATCACCTAGAATTAATACCTTAGGAAAATAAATTGATATGAGAATATAATTGATTTTCTTGATAAAACCTTTTGATGAGCAAAATTATTTCTTGCAAAGAGATTTGATTTAATATTTTTGTGAACAATCTAAACCTGATTTTATTGCTGATTTTTAACCTAGAATTTTGCAAAGAGATTTGGATTTTCTGGTTTTAAATTTAGATATTATTTGCAGTGAGAACTGATTTAACTTGCAAAAGTGTTTAGAGTTCTAGATCTGTTCTTAATTGCTTGAATCCTATTTATTTCTTGATTTAATATTTCATAATTTTCTGAGAAATTCCCTAGACCTAGCTTTTTGGTCCATTGAATTTACAACAGTTTTATTTAATATTTTTCATTGTTATTTCAATTTTAATTTAATCTGTTTAGCATAATTATAAAACTTTATAATCCATTGTGTTTGATCTTGAGTCTCTGTGAAATTCGACCCCTAAGTACTGCAGTGATCTCTTAATTTGAGAGAGTAGCTCTAGGGTAAATTTGAGCTTATCAGTTCCTAGTTTTCAAACCTCTTTCACAGGTCTAAGTTTATGTTTTGCTTGAGGGCAAGCAAAGGCTAAGTCTGGGAGAGTTGATATATCATGGTTTTTGTGGTTTTTAACCATGATATAAAGAGTCTTTTAGTGTCTTTTGATTTGTTTTCTAGGATGTTTTTGAGTCTTTACAGGTTTTATAGGATTTTGGCATGAAGGAGCAAAATGGAGCAATTTGGATGTTTTGGAGCACTTAATCAAAGAATTCAATTTGGAGTCTGATCAACTGACCAGTGTCGATCGACACTGAAGGAGCATCGATCAACACCTAGTCCAAACCGACGAGAGAGCCAAAAATTGGAAGATTTACAATTTAGCCCAAAGTCTTCCATATTTGTAAGACAAGTCCCTGACGTGTTTTAGGACATATAAATAGTACTTTTAGGTTTTAAAAACCATTAAGTTTTATTCTAGCAAGTTTTATTTTTCTGTAATCCTGTTAGATTTTGAGAGCTTTTGGGAGAGAGAGAGAACTTCTTTGTAGAGAATAATTCTTGAACTCCTTCTTACTCTTTTTAATTTCAATTGCTTATTATTCAGAAAGATGTTTTGTTCTTCATTGATCATGTCTGAGTAGTTTGCTTGTTAGGTTCAGGGTTTTTCATAGGGTTTTTATGATTTATTAGATCTGTTTATTTAGGATTCATTATCTATCTAGATCTTCATCTTAGGTTGTTCTTCATATTAATTCTTGATTGATCACCTAGAATTAATACTTTAGGAAAATAAATTGATATGAGAATATAATTGATTTTCCTGATAAAACCTTTTGATGAGCAAAATTATTTATTACAAAGAGATTTGATTTAATAATTTTGTGAACAATCTAAACCTGTTTTTAAAGCTGATTTATTACCTAGAATTTTGCAAAGAGATTTGGATTTTCTGGTTCTGATTTATTTTACAAAAGTGTTTAGAGTTCTAGATATGCTCTTAATTGTTTGAATCCTATTTATTTCTTGATTTAATATTTCATAATTTCCTAAGAAATTCCCTAGACCTAGCTTTTTAATTCTCTGAATTTACAACAGTTTTATTTATATTTTGCATTGCTTTTATTTTAATTAAAATTAACCTGTTTAGCTTAATTATAAAACTCTATAATTTATTGTGTAATCTTGAGTCCTTGTAGAATTCGACCCCTAAGTACTGCAGTGATCTCTTAATTTGTGAGAGTAGCTCTAGGATTTAATTTGAGCATATCAATGTATGAAATCGACAATATAAATAATATGAATATTATTCGGGATAAATCGGAGCTGATCTTTTTATTAAGGTAGAATCGAAGCAGAGTTTACAGAAAATACAATCAAAGTTCTAAGCACAGTTTATACGAGAATAATTGCTTTTTTCTCTTTTATTGCCAAGATTTCAGATCACGTGCCATGACAATGACATCTGGTATTTTAAAACAACCGACCTTTTTTTTTTTTTAATAAATAATAAATATATAATATAATAATAAACTACAACTAGTGGTCCCATACCCACTAGCCACCTAACCACAACACATTCAACAGCGGAAATAACCAACCAATATCCAATAATAACCAATAATCATAACATCATCAACGACCAGTATTAATTCCAATCTTAACTAATGACCAAACAACATAAACCAATGAACCAGCAATCCTAAGCAACATTCTAGGACTCAACTCTAGCAACCTAACAGAAGCCAGACAACCAAGCGAACCACTAGAACATCCTCCTCTTCATTGCCTTGATTCCACGATCACACTTTGCCTTTACCTGCACCACAAACACATACTGCAATGCATGAGTATTTTATAAACCCTCAGTAAGGCAATCCTCCCATCTACTGGGCTATACACACAGCAATAGAGTATCAATAACCAGCACGCAACAATCAACAAACGACAATAACAAACCGGGACTTAGCATCGACCGACACCACACATGCATCGACCGATGCCAAATGGGGAAGCATCGATCGACACAGAAGCTGCATCGACCGATGCAAGTGTAACTTGCATCGACCGATACCCAGTCTGCATCGACCGACGCATGCTCGACGTAACACGAAAACCCTAGAGTTTACGCGCCGTCCTCGCACTTGCATCGACCGATGCAAGATATGCATCGATCGACGCAACGTCAAGCACCGTGAATTCCCCGAAGCTTCTCGCCAGATCTTGTTCCTACAACCACAGAAACTCAAACCCAAGCCACAAGAAAGCTTCCTAACGTCCATACCAACGATCTAACAAGTCTAACAACACAACACAAGCAACTTAAAGGTTCCTCTAGCTTAGATAAGCCATGGTCATGCACTTACCTTTGCCACAGAAGAAATTGAACGTCAAACAATCAAGAACAAGCTCCTAGGAAGCTTCTACAACGATCCCAGCTACAAATCTCACCAAGAAACGCCCCAAAACTCAGAAAAACTCCAGAACGCTCAAGAACAGTTTCTTTCTCTTTCGTTTCTCCCAAAAGCGGCTAAACTCGCGAATGAGACAAAACTCACGAGTTAAGGGTTTTCCTTACCCAAAACGCAGCGTTTGACTTAAGTCAAAACGCAGAAACTTGAACCTGCATCGACCGATGCAATCCCCGAACCGTGATTTCGGTTCACGGATGTTACAATTCTCCCCCACCAATCTAGATTCGTCCTCGAATCTCGAACAACCCTCAGCCAAGAACTCCCGTAAAACTTTCAATAATTAGCACTTTCCATTTCTGGAAACTTTCCACTTTAGGAAACTTCTATTTCGGGAAACTTTTCCCGAATTCCGCCTCACGGAAACTTGGTACCCCGAGCACCACCTCATCTTGTTACTGAGTCGCACAACCAACCACCCCAAGCGACCCAGTAACAAGAGAGATGGGCTGGAATACTCCATTCCCGCTCCAGCCACGGATTCCAGACGGAACCAGGCTAGAAAAGTTCAAGTCGCGGCTTGCTTCTCATACCACTTCTTAAACCTTGCCTTCATCCTTGCCTCAGGCTCCCAAGTCTGCTCCTCCACACCATCACAGTCCCAAAGGACTCTCATCAAAGGAATCTTCTTCTTCCGAAGTTCATTGATCCTCCTCTCGAGAACCCTCACTGGTCTCGCCTCCAAAGTCATGTTAGGCTGAAGATCTTCAGGAATCTTAGCCAACAACTGATCATCCTCACGGAGACACTTCCGCAACATAGACACATGGAA
Organism: Camelina hispida; assembly: GCA_023657505.1. Lineage (NCBI taxonomy): Eukaryota > Viridiplantae > Streptophyta > Magnoliopsida > Brassicales > Brassicaceae > Camelina > Camelina hispida. The sequence goes on along the minus strand of CP094631.1, from coordinate 28,127,815 downwards.
TACCTTGTGGAAAGCACGCATAACCTCAGGTAACTCCAGTCTGTATGCCACTGGTCCAACTCGCTCAATCACTCTGAACGGACCCATATACCTCGGACTCAACTTAGTCTCAGTCAATGACCTGTTCGGACCCCGCAACATGGCCATCTTGAGGTACACTCTGTCTCCTACCTGAAACTCAAGATCTCTCCTCCTCCTATCAGCATAACTCCTCTGCCTATCCTAAGCCTCTTTCATGTTCAGCTTGAGAACCCGAATCTTCTCTCAGGTCTCCTGAACAAAATCTGCCCCGTACATGCTCCTCTCCCCCACCTGAGTCCAGCATAACAGTGTACGACACGGCCTCCCATACAAAGCCTCATAAGGAGTCATACCAATACTCGCCTGATAGCTGTTGTTGTAAGCAAACTCTACCAGGTTCAGGTGATCTGCTCAATGGCCACCCCAATCCAAACCTCAGCAAATCCTCCAGCGTCTGGATCTTCCTCTCAGACTGTCCATCTGTCTGGGGATGATAAGCTGTACTCATATGCACCTTAGTGCCCATCTCTGCCTGAAATGCCTGCCAGAACACCGAAGTGAACTTAGAATCTCTGTCAGACACAATGCTCGCTGGCACCCCATGCAATCTGACTATCTCCCTCACATACTTCTTAGCCAAGACCGCTGCTCCATCAGTCTTCTTAATGGCCAGAAAATGTGCTGACTTAGTCAACCGGTCCACAATGACCCAAATAGCATCAAAAGTCCGTGACACTGGCAATCCTACCACAAAATCCATGGTAATCATATCCCACTTCCACTCAGGAATGGGTAAACTCTTTAGTAAACCGCCAGGAACCTGATGCTCAGCCTTCAATAGCTGGCATACATCGCACCTCGCGACCCAACTAGCTACATCCTTCTTCATCCCGACCCAGTGATAATACCTCTTGAGGTCACGGTACATCTTAGTCGCTCCTGGATGAATGGATAACTTGCTCGCATGAGCCTCTCTCAGAATCTCCTGCCTCAACTCCTCATCCTTGGGCACACAAACCCGACCGTGCACCAAGATAGTACCATTATCTGAGACCTGATACTCTGAATCAACATCTTTTGAGGCATTCACCAGCCCCAAATTCTTCTCCTGTGCCAACCGCATCCTACTCAGAAGATCTGCTCTGTCAACTGCTTCCAAACCCAACGGTTCCAGTGAAACAACACACAAACTCAAAGCACTGATCTCCCGTACCAGAGACTCCATCTCCTGCTCCTGAGCTGAAGCTACCCTCTTCCGGCTCAGAGAATCTGCAACCGTGTTAGCCTTACCAGGATGATAGGCGATCTCCAAATCATAATCCGCCACAAGCTCCATCCACCGCCTCTGTCTCAAATTCAGCTCAGGCTGAGTGAATATATACTTTAGGCTCTTATGATATGTAAACACCTGTACCTTTGCACCATAGAGATAAGATCTCCAAATCTTCAGGGCAAAAACTACAACACCCATCTCCAAATCATGAGTAGGATAGTTTCCTTCATGCACCCGCAACTGCCGCGATGCATAGGCTATCACCTTCCCATGCTGCATCAGAACACACCCCAAACCAACTCTAGATGCATCTGTATAAACCACATAGGGTTCTCCCTGCTCAGGCAAAGCCAACACTGGCGCAGTTGTCAACATCTCCTTCAGGCTTGCAAAACCTTCCTCACACTCTTCTGACCAGACAAAAGGAACATCCTTCCCTGTCAACTTAGTCATAGGACGTGCTCTGCTTGCAAACCCCTGCATAAATCTCCTGTAGTAACCTGCCAATCCAAGGAAACTCTTGATCTCTGTAGCATTCTGCGGTCTAGGCCAATCTCTGATTGCCTGAATCTTCTCTGGATCTACAGAAACCCCCTCTGCAGAAACAATGTGACCCAGAAAGCCTATCTCACGCTGCCAAAAACTGCACTTGCTCAACTTAGCAAACAACTTCTGCTCCCGCAGCTTCTCCATAACCGCCCTCAAATGCACTGCATGCTGCTCAGGACTCTTAGAATAAACCAGGATATCGTCGATGAAAATGATGACAGATACATCCAGAAACTCTTGAAACACACTGTTCATCAATCTCATAAACGCTGCTGGCGCGTTAGTCAACCCGAAAGGCATCACCACAAACTCATAGTGCCCATACCTCGTCCTGAAAGCAGTCTTCCTCACATCTGCCTCATTTAACGGTATCTAATGATAACCCGACGCCAGATCCACCTTAGAGAACCAAGTAGCACCCCTCAACTAATCCAACAACTCATCGATCCTAGGAAGAGGATACTTGTTCTTCACAGTGACCCGGTTCAAACCCCGATAATCAATACACAACCTGAAACTTCCATCCTTCTTCTTCACAAACAACACCGGCGCTCCCCACGGTGATACACTAGGACTGATGAATCCCTTACTCAACAGATCCTCTAGCTGCTTCTTCAACTCTGCCATCTCTGCTGGAGCCATTCTGTAAGGAGCCTTGGATAACGGTGTCGTCCCCGGTTCCAGTTCAATGGTAAAAGGATCCGACCGAGATAGTGGTAATCCCTGCAAAGACTGAAACACATCCTCAAACTCCTATACCACCGGAATACCGCTAACCGTAGACTTCCCCACTGACTCTGGCATAGATATAGTAACCAGATAAGCCTCACGGCCCTTCTCGATCATCTTCCCAGCCTGAATGGCTGAGATCACGAGACTCCCCGAAGTCGGTCTAATACCCTGAAAAACCAACTTCCCTCCTGGACGCTCAAACTCCACTCTATCCCGATAGCAATCCAAATGCACCATATGCCGATACAACCAATCCATCCCGAGAATAACATCATACAACTCCACTGGAATGATAAGCAAATCCGCTGGCCATGACTCTCCTGCGATCTGAATATCAACCCCCCTAGCTTGTCCAATAACTCTCAGGAACTTGCCCCCAGCAACTCTGACAAATCCTGTACGCTCCCCCGGATCCCCTCTGATTCCCGCACACTCTGCACACTCCGGAGTAATGAAGCTATGAGAAGCTCCAGAATCAAACATAATGTGGGACTTAAACCCGCCCACCAACAAGGTCCCTACACAAACCTCATGTGTTGAGAACCTAACACTTTATCACAGGAAAAACATAAAATCTGTACCTACTAAAAATTCACAAAGTTTAAGTACCAGAAATTATACATGTGATCGCCCCGGCACTGGTTCCACCAGTCTCCACTGTCGTGTAAGCCCATGGCGCCTGCTCAATCCGTGCCACCTGCTGACCTTCAGGCTGCACCTGCTGCAACGTTTCCACTACTGCCGGCTGCAACTTGGGACAAAAAGGCCTGATGTGCCCTGTCTCCCTACAGTGATAACATACCTGAGGCCCTGCCGTCGGAGCACTCCTCTTGGGACAACTAGCAACCTTGTGATCCTTGCTCCCACAACCGAAGCAACTCGCACCACTCGGCCTCTGCGTAGCCTCCCACTTCCTCTTGGTTTCCTGCACAGACCTACCGCCCCTGCTCGAACCACCCTGCTGATGAGCCCTAACAGGCTGAACTGCTGGAGTAACCGACACTGACTGTGCCCGGATATCCTCTTCAATCTCTGCTGCTGTCTCAACAAGCTCTGCACGTGTAGCATAATACCTCCCTCTACAATGAACTCTCAAATCATCCCGTACAGCCCTCATAAACCTCCTGACATGAGCCTCCTCAGGCTCCATAGCCCGACCCCCATAACATAGAAGCCGACTAGACTCCAAGTCCAGCTCCCGCACTGACCGTGTCCCCTGAGACAACTGAAGGAACTGCACCTCCAAACGATCCAATGCCTCTCTAGGAAAATACTTGCGGTTGAACTCCAAAACGAAGTCAGCCCAAGTCATCTCCCGCTGCACCCTCCTAGCAGCCACAGATCTCCACCACAACTTAGCATCACCACTCAAAAAGTAGACCCCTATGTCCACCCAGAACTCCTCAGGACATGTCAGAGTATGGAAATTATTTTCCACCCTCGTCCTCCACGCATCCGCAGCAGTAGGATCTACGCCTCCTGGAAACTGCTCAGTACGCAACCGACCCATCTCTGTCAACATGCTGAGATAACGAGCATGGACTCCCACATCCGCAGCCACTGGCTGCCGCTCCTCCGCCACCACTGGTGGCACTACCCGAGCCTGAGCCGGTACTACAGGTGGTAACCGCTCCAATACTTGTGCTAGCAAAGCCGCAATGTCAACACTAGGGACTCCACCCGCTGGGGCTCCCACACCCGAGACCCTAGCATCACCGGCCACTGGAGCATCAACACCGCCCCCGCCGGCCACACTCACTGAATCCCCCGGAACTCCCTGCGACTCGCCAACACCCTCAGCTGTCACACTCTGGTCCTCGGTCTCACTAACCACTGGGACTCTGCCCCTACCACGACCACGTCCGCTACCACGACCGTGTCCACGACCGCGACCAGCAACAGCATCCTCTCTAACCATCTGCACTACCATGAACAGAAGGCTAAGCAAGCAATTTCTATTATAACACAGAAACAAAAACTCACTGTGGAATCACAAGTAGGCTCGAAGAGGATGTTCCAGGACTCCATGCTACACACAATTGACTAACTCACATAATCAATCCAGCATGCAAATCCCAACATCTACAACAGAAACCTAGTGAACCCAAACCTAGAACCGTAAGGGCTCTGATACCAAAATGAAACAACCGACCTTTTTTTTGTTTTTGTAATAAATAATAAATATATAATATAATAATAAACTACAACTAGTGTTCCCATACTCACTAGCCACTTAACCACAACACATTCAACAGCGGAAATAACCAACCATCATCCAATAATAACCAATAATCATAACATCATCAATGACCAGTATTAATTCCAATCTTAACTAATGACCAAACAACATAAACCAATGAACCAGCAATCCTAAGCAACATTCTAGGACTCAACTCTAGCAACCTAACAGAAGCCAGACAACCAAGCGAACCACTAGAACATCCTCCTCTTCATTGCCTTGATTCCACGATCACACTTTGCCTTTACCTGCACCACAAACACATATTGCAATGCATGAGTATATTATAAACACTCAGTAAGGCAATATTCCCATCTACTGGGCTATACACACAGCAATAGAGTATCAATAACCAACACGCAACAATCAACAAACGACAATAACAAACCAGGACTTAGCATCGACCGACACCACACATGCATCGACCGATGCCAAATGGGGAAGCATCGATCGACACAGAAGCTGCATCGACCGATGCAAGTGTAACTTGCATCGACCGATACCCAGTCTGCATCAACCGACGCATGCTCGACGTAACACGAAAACCCTAGAGTTTACGCGCCGTCCTCGCACTTGCATCGACCGATGCAAGATATGCATCGATCGACGCAACGTCAAGCACCGTGAATTCCCCGAAGCTTCTCGCCAGATCTTGTTCCTACAACCACAGAAACTCAAACCCAAGCCACAAGAAAGCTTCCTAACGTCCATACCAACGATCTAACAAGTCTAACAACACAACACAAGCAAGTTAAAGGTTCCTCTAGCTTAGATAAGCCATGGTCATGCACTTACCTTTGCCACAGAAGAAATTGAACGTCAAACAATCAAGAACAAGCTCCTAGGAAGCTTCTACAACGATTCCAGCTACAAATCTCACCAAGAAACGCCCCAAAACTCAGAAAAACTCCAGAACGCTCAAGAACAGTTTCTTTCTCTTTCGTTTCTCCCAAAAGCGGCTAAACTCGCGAATGAGACAAAACTCACGAGTTAAGGGTTTTCCTTACCCAAAACGCAGCGTTTGACTTAAGTCAAAACGCAGAAACTTGAACCTGCATCGACCGATGCACCACTTGCATCGATCGATACAATCCTCGAACCGGGATTTCGGTTCACGGATGTTACATATTTAACGTTGGCTACTGACCTAGGGTCCCTTCTATCTCTTTCGCAAGTGACGATTTTGCCCCTGCGGCCAGATGGACCAGATCCATGACTTCAGTCCCTAAACTTCTTAAGAATCTTCTGTTTGGGCCTCCTAGAATGTTAGGGGCGAAACCCATATCCAACAAACATCTCCTACCGAGTTTCATTGAGAGACTAATAAACTAGGTAGTGCCTTAGATTCAGGAGAGAAACACTTGGCATACTTCAGACTTACATAAGAAATCAAGAATCATACTACACTCATACTCCAGATTCAACAGAACCAAAAATCATGCATTAACTCGAACAGTAGATTCTAACTTCACGCTTATAGTGCTTCAGTTGTGTACATAAACAACAATGCATTTGGTCTAGTGGTATAATTCTCACTTAGGGTGCAAGAGGTCCCGAGTTCGATTCTGGGAATGCCCCGTCTACATGTAGGATGAGCAAACTTTTCCTCTTCTGATTGGTTTGTGCTGGAAGAGGTGTGACCAGTTGGACAAATATCTAACTGGGGTATATAATTACAGAGTACCATACAAACTAGATATCTATTTTACAGAGTACAATACAAACGAGATATCTATTTTCTACCGAAAATGCTAATGATCATTTCATTTATATTTCAGTTAAGAAAAGGTCACATAAATTAGATCAAGGAATAGCCTACTAAACTATTTATATAGTTAAATTCAACTAAGAGAACAAAATAAAAAGTATGACCAAACTATTCAACGATTTAACTAGATTGCACTACAACAAGGGCATTTGGTTGCTCTAAAATTTTGCTACGATGAATCTACCCTTTGGTGCTTGTTTTTTTTCAGTGGTCAGGTTATAGACCAAACATCAAGTATGTAACGTAAATTTCAGCATGAAAATAAACCCTATTTCCTTAAAACTTTCAATATCAAGTGTTGAAAGGCAAACCAAAGAATAACTTTCAGCATGGAATGTATCGCACGTAAATTTCAATGAATCCTACTTTTTTAGGTATTTGAGAATCAGGAACAGGTCGACCAGCAAACTAAAACTTTTTTTAATGATCTGCAGAAAGCACATGCATTTAATCAACTCAGAATTCTTGCATATATCTGTCATTAGTGCCTGATGTCTCAGATCACATTCAGCATTTCAACTAAGTTAATCTACATAAACATTCAGCAAAACTATGCATGTATTGTTTAGGGTCACTAATAACCAAGAACTTGGTATAGTCATAGTGGCATGATCAAGACTATAACGTTAAGATAAAAGAGATTATAAGGAATCGAAGTACAGGAGGGTTTTCAATTGATTGATATAACACTACTTATAAATGTAGGATGAGAAGACTATCCAATTCTAATGATTTTTTGCAGATCAAAATATTTCTGGTCTATTTCTATCGAGATTACATTGCAAACAAGTAATACACATTCATGGATCATACCATTCTGACTGAATTGAAAGAAAGATCTCACAAAATATAGATCTTGGATCATCTTATCAAGACTAACTTATTAACTAAAAGTCAACTTAGAACACAAGACCACAATATGAACAAATACACATGGTGCCTTCAATGTTTAAACCAAAGTGCTTAGCAATAGGGCATTTGGTCTAGTGGTATGATTCTCGCTTTGGGTGCGAGAGGTCCCGAGTTCGATTCTCGGAATGCCCCATTGACTTTTTCCAAAACTATATGTTTTAAATGGCCAGGCAGAGTCATTGGATATAAACATGTGATACCTGGTTTATCATTATTCATAATCATTATTTCAACAATGTTTTTTAACAACATGAAAAAATATAGCCACATATGACCAAATAAGAGCAAGTGACCACAAAATGACCAAATATGGTGATCTTCAATGTTTAACCTAAGTTGTGTAGCAAGAGGGCATTTGGTCTAGTGGTACGATTCTTGCTTTGGGTGCGAAAGGTCCCGAGTTCGATTCTCGAAATGCCCCGTTGACTTTTTGGATGTCTGATTTAAAAACAAGGTATAAAAACTGTCATGGAACAACATGTTCTTTAGTGCATTTTCCTATCAAGACTAAATTATTAAGTAAAAGTCAGCATCAAACCACATTAAGACCACATACATATGGTAGCCTTCAATGTTTAAACCAAAGTGCTTAGCAATAGGGCATTTGGTCTAGTAGTATGATTCTCGCTTTGGGTACGAGAGCTCCCGAGTTCGATTCTCGGAATGCCCCATTGACTTTTTCCAAATCTATATGTTTTAAATGGCCAGACAGAGTCATTGGATATAAACATGTGATGTCTAGTTTGTCAGTATTCATAATTATTATTTCAACAATTTTTTTTAACAACATGAAAGAATATAATCACATATAAACAAATAAGAGCAAGTGATCACAATATGACCAAATATGGTGATCTTCAATGTTTAAACTAAGTTGTCTAGCAAGAGGGCATCAGGTCTAGTGGTATGATTCTCGCTTTGGGAGCGAGAGGTCCCAAGTTCGATTCTCGAAATGCCCCTTTGACTTTTTGATGTATGATTTAAAAACTAGGTATAAAAACTGTCATGGAACAACATGTTCTTTTGTGCATTTTCCTATCAAGACTAACTTATTAAGTAAAAGTCAACTTAGAGCACCAAACCACAATATGACCACATACATATGGTGGCCTTCAATATTTAAACAAAAGTGCTTAGCAATAGGGCATTTCGTCTAGTGGTGTGATTCTCGCTTTGGGTGCGAGAGGTCCCGAGTTCGATTCTCGGAATGCCCCATTGAATTTTTCAAACTATATGTTTTAAATGGCCAGGCAGAGTCATTGGATATAAACATGTGATGCCTGGTTTGTGAGTATTCATAATCATTATTTCAACAATTTTTTTTAACAACAAGAAAAAATATAGCCACATATGACCAAATAAGAGCAAGTGACCACAATATGATCCTATATGGTGATCTTCAATATTTAACCTAAGTTGTGTAGCAAGAGGGCATTTGGTCTAGTGGTATGGTTCTCGCTTTGGGTGCGAGAGGTCCCGAGTTCGATTCTTGGAATGCCCCATTGACTTTTTGATGTATAATTTAAAAACTAGGTATAAGAACTGTCATGGAACAACATGTTCTTTAGTGCATTTTACTATCAAGACTAACTTATTAAGTAAAAGTCAACTTAGAGCACCAACCACAATATGACCACATACATATGGTGGCCTTCAATGTTTAAACCAAAGTGCTTAGCAATAGTGTTGGTACAGTAATCCGTCACCTCGAGTTATGGGTTTGGACCTAGGCCCAATGGACAATATGAGCCAAGGCCGCGACTAGGTCGGCCCATTGTTCCTGATCCAGGGATTTGAAGTGAAGTGAAATGAAAGAGTAAAGTCATATCTGAGCTCGGGGGAGCGGTCAAATATTCCCTTGAATACATTGAATAGAGGGCGAGATTTATGGACTGAATTGATATGGAATCAATTGTAATTGAGTAGTATATAAGTAAGAGGGGGGGAGAATGTAAAGGGGGTCAAAAAACTTTCACTTGGCAATAAGAATACAGTTTCACTTCGCTATAAGCAACTAGACTTTTTATTCAGTTCAGAATTAGAACTGTGGTAAGCACCCCCGCTCAGAAATCACTCCGGAAATTGAAGCTCGACTTCAGTTCTCCCAAATAGGGCATTTGGTCTAGTGGTATGATTCTCGCTTTGGGTGCGAGAGGTCCCGAGTTCGATTCTCGGAATGCCCCATTAACTTTTTGGATGTTTGATTTAAAAATAAGGTATAAGAACTGTCATGGAACAACATGTTTTTAGTGCATTATCCTATCAAGACTAAATTATTAATTAAAAGTTAACTTAGAGCACCAAACCATAATATGACCACATACATATGGTGGCCTTCAATGTTCAAACCAAGGTGCTTAGCAATAGGGCATTTGGTCTAGTGGTATGATTCTCGCTTTGGGTGCGAGAGGTCCCGAGTTCGATTCTCGGAATGCCCCGTTGACTTTTTTGATGTTTGATTTGAAAACAAGGTATAAAAACTGTCATGGAACTACATTTTCTTTAGTGCATTTTCCTATCAAGACTAAATTATTAAGTAAAAGTCAACTTAGAGCACCAAAACACAATATGAACACATACATACGGTGGCCTTCAATATTTAACCCAAAGTGCTTAGCAATAGGGCATTTGGGTGTATGATTCTCGCTTTGGGTGCAAGAGGTCCCGAGTTTGATTCTCGGAATGCCCCGTTGACTTTTTGATGTTCTATTTAAAAACAAGGTATAACAACTGTCATGGAACAACATGTTCTTTAGTTCATTTTCCTACCAAGACTAACTTATTAACTAAAAGTCAACTTAGAGCACCAAACCACACAATATGACCATATACATATGGTGGCCTTCAATGTTTAAACCAAAGTGATTAGCAATAGGGCATTTGGTCTAGTGGTATGATTCTCGCTTTGGGTGCGAGAGGTCTCGAGTTAGATTCTCGGAATGCCCCATTGACTTTTTTCAAAACTATATGTTTTACATGGCCAGGTAGAGACATTGGATATAAACATGTGATGTTTGGTTTGTGAGTATTCATAATCATTATTTCTTTCAACAATGATTTTTAACAACATGAAAAAATATAGCCACATATATACTATTAATTGGGGAGCACACTTAGGGATACAAAAAACAAAAAAAAAATATGACATATATCCATGTTGCCAAACAGGTTCAATTACTTATATAATTAAAAATAAAAAAAATAAACAATATATGGTAAACAAAAACTTTTAGTCAAAAATCTAATATTTATGGAAACAATGATTACGAAATTAATTATAAAATAAAAATTTACCCTATATTTTTGGAAATAGTTTAAAGTTTAAAGTTTACTTCCATAAAAATCAAAGAATTTAAATTGAAAATTAATATATATATATATATATATATATATATATATTAATTGGGAGCACACTTATGGTCTTAGGGATACAAAAATAAAAAATAAAAAAACATGACATATATTCATGTTGGCAAACAGGTTCAATTACTTATATAATTAAAAAAATAAAAATAAATGTTAAACAAAAACTGTTAGTCAAAAATCTAAAATTTATGGAAAAAATAATTACGAAATTAATTATAAAATAAAAATTACACTATATTTTTGGAAATGGTTTAAAGTTTAAAGTTTGCTTCCATAAAAATCAAAGAATTTAAATCGAAAATTATATATACATAACATATTTGATTTGATTTTAAATTGTGATATATTTACGGAAATAACAAATCTATTTAATACAATTAGATAGAAACAAATAATCATATAACTATAATATTAATTAGGGAGCACACTTAGGGATACAAAAAAAAAAAAAAAAAAAAACATGACATATATCCACCATTTAAACAAACAATCAGAAAGTTTCATTTAAAATAATTAATTACAAAGTTATATTTTGAATCTCTAATTTTTATGAATGCAACATTTACAACTTTGAAAAAGTTTTTATTACTTATACATGATCAAATTGAATTGCATATACTGTTTTGACTCATTATTTTTTATTTTTCTTTTATTTTTACCAAACTAATAATAATATTAGATTTTAAATATTTTTAACTTCATTTTTTATTTTATCAATACTTATTATAATGGACTTCTATAATTATGGCTCCTAAAGACTTCGGCTTAAATTAAATTAGACAAATTTTTGTTTTCTGTCAAAATGTATATATTATAGGTCTTCTCACCATTTTCAATAAATTGTCTAATATAAACAATTTAAACAGATTTTAAAAAATTAAAAACCGTGCACAAAAGTGCGGGTTGGTCCATAGGTTTACTTCACAAAAATTAACCCCAAATAATTTTAGTTTTACTAATACATAATTATTTAAAAAATTTAATGTAGAGGGAAGATCAGATACGAGACGCAAACGGGTAATTTTTTAAAAAAATAAAAAAAATATATAAACTATATTTCATAGAAAAAATAACAATAAATAAATATATCAAGATGATATTATAAAATTTCAATAGTTAAAATAAATTTTAATGGAATCCAAAATTTATGGTGAAGCGGTTATTATTTCAAACGTTTAGAAATTTGATTAAGGTAAACCAATATAAGTTTATGTTATAAATGTTATACCAAATAATTATATTTACAAATAAAATGTTATGTGGATGTGAATCTTTTACCTATTTCCTTATTTGTTGGACTAAAATATACAATTTCAAATTAATAAAATATTATTAAAACTATGGTTATAAGATAAAAAAGGGACATACCGTATATGAGATGGGACATGTTCCAAAAACACATAAACAGATATATTATCTATCTCTTACTATTTTTTAATGTACTTAAATCTAATCATCTTCTTTCCAAACCAAACTGAAAATAAATTGGTACAAAGTTAGATTATAAAAGTTAATACTATTTTTAACATTCATAATTACAAATGTAACTCCGAATAATCCAAACCTAATTACAAACTTAGTTCTTTTTAAATTAACCCCGCATGTATGTGCGGGTCAATCCCTAGTGCCCAAATAAGAGCAAGTGACCACAATATGACCGAATATGGTGATCTTCTATGTTTAACCTAAGTTGTGTAGCAAGAGGGCATTTGGTCTAGTGGTATGATTCTCGCTTTGGGTGCGAGAGGTCCCGAGTTCGATTCTCGGAATGCCCCGTTGACTTTTTAGATGTGTGATTTAAAAACTAGGTATAAGAACTGTCATTGAAAACCATGTTCTTTAGTGCATTTTCCTATCAAGACTAAGTTATTAATTAAAATTCAACTTAAAGCATCAAACCACAATATGACTTCATACATATGGTGGCCGTCAATGTATAAACCAAAGTGCTTAGCAATAGGGCATTTGGTCTAGTTGTATGATTCTCGCTTTGGGTGCGAGAGGTCCCGAGTTCGATTCTCGGAATGCCCCGTTGACTTTTTTGATGTTTGATTTAAAAACAAAGTATAAGAACTGTCATGGAACAACATGTTCTTTAGTGCATTTTCCAATCAAGACTAAATTATTAAGTAAAAGTCAACTTCGAGCACCAAACCATAATATGACCACATACATATGGTGGTCTTCAATGTTTAAACCAAGGTGCTTAGCAATAGGGAATTTGGTATAGTGGTATGATTCTCGCTTTGGGTGCGAGAGGTCCCGAGTTCGATTCTCGGAATGCCCCGTAGACTTTTTTGATGTTTGATTTAAAAACAAGGTATAAAAACTGTCATGGAACAACATGTTCTTTAGTGCATTATCCTATCAAGACTAAATTATTAAGTAAAAGTCAACTTAGAGCACCAAACCACAATATGACCACATACATACGGTGGCCTTCAATATTTAAACCAAAGTGCTTAGCAATAGGGCATTTGGTCTAGTTGTATGATTCTCGCTTTGGGTGCGAGAGGTCCCGAGTTCGATTCTTGGAAAGCCCCGTTGACTTTTTTGATGTTCTATTTCAAAACAAGGTATAACAATTGTGATGGAACAACATGTTCTTTAGTGCATTTTCCTACCAAGACTAACTTATTAACTAAAAGTCAACTTAGAGCACCAAACCACAATATGACCACATACAAATGGTGGCCTTCAATGTTTAAACCAAAGTGATTAGCAATAGGGCATTTGTTCTAGTGGTATGATTCTCGCTTTGGGTGCGAGAGGTCTCGAGTTTGATTCTCGGAATGCCCCATAGACTTTTTCAAAACTATATGTTTTAAATGGCCAGGACAAGTCATTGGATATAAACATGTGATGCTTGGTTTGTGAGTATTCATAATCATTATTTCAACAATGGTTTTTAACAACATGAAAAAATATAGCCACATATGACAAAATAAGAGCAAGTGACCACAATATGACCGAATATGGTGATCTTCAATTGTTAACCTAAGTTGTGTATCAAGAGGGCATTTGGTCTAGTGGTATGATTCTCGCTTTGGGTGCGAGAGGTCCCGAGTTCGATTCTCGGAATGCCCCGTTGACTTTTTGGATGTTTGATTTAAAAACTAGGTATAAGAACTGTCATGGAAAACCATGTTCTTTAGTGCATTTTCCTATCAAGACTAAGTTATTAATTAAAAGTCAACTTAGAGCATCAAACCACAATATGACCTCATACATATGGTGGCCGTCAATGTATAAACCAAAGTGCTTTGCAATAGGGCATTTGGTCTAGTTGTATGATTCTTGTTTTGGGTGCGAGAGGTCCCAAATTCGATTCTCGGAATGCCCTCTTGACTTTTTGGATGTTTGATTTAAAAACAAGGTATAAGAACTGTCATTGAACAACATGTTCTTTAGTGCATTTCCAATCAAGACTAAACAATTAAGTAAAATTCAACTTAGAGCTCTTACCATAATATGACCACATACATATGGTGACCTTTAATTTTTAAACCAAGGTGCTTAGCAATAGGGCATTTGGTCTAGTGGTATGATTCTCGCTTTGGGTGCGAGAGGTCCCGAGTTCGATTCTCGGAATGCCCCGTTGACTTTTTTGATGTTCTATTTCAAACCAAGGTATAAATTTTGTGATGGAACAACATGTTCTTTAGTGCATTTTCCTACCAAGACTAACTTATTAACTAAAAGTCAACTTAGAGCACCAAACCACAATATGACCACATACAAATGGTGGCCTTCAATGTTTAAACCAAAGTGATTAGCAATAGGGCATTTGTTCTAGTGGTATGATTCTCGCTTTGGGTGCGAGAGGTCTCGAGTTTGATTCTCGGAATGCCCCATAGACTTTTTTCAAAACTATATGTTTTAAATGGCCAGGACAAGTCATTGGATATAAACATGTGATGCTTGGTTTGTGAGTATTCATAATCATTATTTCAACAATGGTTTTTAACAACATGAAAAAATATAGCCACATATGACAAAATAAGAGCAAGTGACCACAATATGACCGAATATGGTGATCTTCAATTGTTAACCTAAGTTGTGTAGCAAGAGGGCATTTGGTCTAGTGGTATGATTCTCGCTTTGGGTGCGAGAGGTCTCGAGTTCGATTCTCGGAATGCCCCGTTGACTTTTTGGATGTTTGATTTAAAGACTAGGTATAAGAGCTGTCATGGAAAACGATGTTCTTTAGTGCATTTTCCTATCAAGACTAAGTTATTAATTAAAAGTCAACTTAGAGCACCAAACCACAATATGACCTCATACATATGGTGGTCGTCAATGTATAAACAAAAGTGCTTAGCAATAGGGCATTTGGTCTAGTTGTATGATTCTCGTTTTGGGTGCGAGAGGTCCCAAGTTCGATTCTCGGTATGCCCCGTTGACTTTTTGGATGTTTGATTTAAAAACAAGGTATAAGAACTATCATTGAACAACATGTTCTTTAGTGCATTTTCCAATCAAGACTAAATAATTAAGTAAAAGTCAACTTAGAGCACCAAACCATAATATGAACACATACATATGGTGGCCTTTAATGTTTAAACCAAGGTGCTTAGCAACAGGGCATTTGGTCTAGTGGTATGATTCTCGCTTTGGGTGCGAGAGGTCCCGAGTTCGATTCTCGGAATGCCCCGTTAACTTTTTGGATGTTTGATTTAAAAACAAGGTATAAAAACTATCATGGAACAACATGTTCTTTAGTGCATTTTCCTATCAAGACTAAATTATTAAGTAAAAGTCAACTTAGAGCACCAAACCACAATATGACCACATACATACGGTGGCCTTCAATTTATAAACCAAAGTGCTTAGCAATAGGGCATTTGGTCTAGTGGTATGATTCTCGCTTTGGGTGCGAGAGGTCCCGAGTTCGATTCTCGGAATGCCCCGTTGACTTTTTAGATGTGTGATTTAAAAACTAGGTATAAGAACTGTCATTGAAAACCATGTTCTTTAGTGCATTTTCCTATCAAGACTAAGTTATTAATTAAAATTCAACTTAAAGCATCAAACCACAATATGACTTCATACATATGGTGGCCGTCAATGTATAAACCAAAGTGCTTAGCAATAGGGCATTTGGTCTAGTTGTATGATTCTCGCTTTGTGTGCGAGAGGTCCCGAGTTCGATTCTCGGAAAGCCCCGTTGACTTTTTTGATGTTTGATTTAAAAACAAAGTATAAGAACTGTCATGGAACAACATGTTCTTTAGTGCATTTTCCAATCAAGACTAAATTATTAAGTAAAAGTCAACTTCGAGCACCAAACCATAATATGACCACATACATATGGTGGTCTTCAATGTTTAAACCAAGGTGCTTAGCAATAGGGAATTTGGTCTAGTGGTATGATTCTCGCTTTGGGTGCGAGAGGTCCCGAGTTCGATTCTCGGAATGCCCCTTAGACTTTTTTGATGTTTGATTTAAAAACAAAGTATAAAAACTGTCATGGAACAACATGTTCTTTAGTGCATTTTCCTATCAAGACTAAATTATTAAGTAAAAGTCAACTTAGAGCACCAAACCACAATATGACCACATACATACGGTGGCCTTCAATATTTAAACCAAAGTGCTTAGCAATAGGGCATTTGGTCTAGTTGTATGATTCTCGCTTTGGGTGCGAGAGGTCCCGAGTTCGATTCTCGGAAAGCCCCGTTGACTTTTTTGATGTTCTATTTCAAAACAAGGTATAACAATTGTGATGGAACAACATGTTCTTTAGTGCATTTTCCTACCAAGACTAACTTATTAACTAAAAGTCAACTTAGAGCACCAAACCACAATATGACCACATACAAATGGTGGCCTTCAATGTTTAAACCAAAGTGATTAGCAATAGGGCATTTGTTCTAGTGGTATGATTCTCGCTTTGGGTGCGAGAGGTCTCGAGTTTGATTCTCGGAATGCCCCATAGACTTTTTTCAAAACTATATGTTTTAAATGGCCAGGACAAGTCATTGGATATAAACATGTGATGCTTGGTTTGTGAGTATTCATAATCATTATTTCAACAATGGTTTTTAACAACATGAAAAAATATAGCCACATATGACAAAATAAGAGCAAGTGACCACAATATGACCGAATATGGTGATCTTCAATTGTTAACCTAAGTTGTGTATCAAGAGGGCATTTGGTCTAGTGGTATGATTCTCGCTTTGGGTGCGAGAGGTCCCGAGTTCGATTCTCGGAATGCCCCGTTGACTTTTTGGATGTTTGATTTAAAAACTAGGTATAAGAACTGTCATGGAAAACCATGTTCTTTAGTGCATTTTCCTATCAAGACTAAGTTATTAATTAAAAGTCAACTTAGAGCATCAAACCACAATATGACCTCATACATATGGTGGCCGTCAATGTATAAACCAAAGTGCTTTGCAATAGGGCATTTGGTCTAGTTGTATGATTCTTGTTTTGGGTGCGAGAGGTCCCAAATTCGATTCTCGGAATGCCCTGTTGACTTTTTGGATGTTTGATTTAAAAACAAGGTATAAGAACTATCATTGAACAACATGTTCTTTAGTGCATTTCCAATCAAGACTAAACAATTAAGTAAAATTCAACTTAGAGCTCTTACCATAATATGACCACATACATATGGTGACCTTTAATGTTTAAACCAAGGTGCTTAGCAATAGGGCATTTGGTCTAGTGGTATGATTCTCGCTTTGGGTGCGAGAGGTCCCGAGTTCGATTCTCGGAATGCCCTGTTGACTTTTTTGATGTTCTATTTCAAAACAAGGTATAAATTTTGTGATGGAACAACATGTTCTTTAGTGCATTTTCCTACCAAGACTAACTTATTAACTAAAAGTCAACTTAGAGCACCAAACCACAATATGACCACATACAAATGGTGGCCTTCAATGTTTAAACCAAAGTGATTAGCAATAGGGCATTTGTTCTAGTGGTATGATTCTCGCTTTGGGTGCGAGAGGTCTCGAGTTTGATTCTCGGAATGCCCCATAGACTTTTTTCAAAACTATATGTTTTAAATGGCCAGGACAAGTCATTGGATATAAACATGTGATGCTT
Organism: Camelina hispida; assembly: GCA_023657505.1. Lineage (NCBI taxonomy): Eukaryota > Viridiplantae > Streptophyta > Magnoliopsida > Brassicales > Brassicaceae > Camelina > Camelina hispida. The sequence continues at coordinate 28,109,896 of CP094631.1, read as the reverse complement.
GGTTTGTGAGTATTCATAATCATTATTTCAACAATGGTTTTTAACAACATGAAAAAATATAGCCACATATGACAAAATAAGAGCAAGTGACCACAATATGACCGAATATGGTGATCTTCAATTGTTAACCTAAGTTGTGTAGCAAGAGGGCATTTGGTCTAGTGGTATGATTCTCGCTTTGGGTGCGAGAGGTCTCGAGTTCGATTCTCGGAATGCCCCGTTGACTTTTTGGATGTTTGATTTAAAGACTAGGTATAAGAGCTGTCATGGAAAACGATGTTCTTTAGTGCATTTTCCTATCAAGACTAAGTTATTAATTAAAAGTCAACTTAGAGCACCAAACCACAATATGACCTCATACATATGGTGGTCGTCAATGTATAAACAAAAGTGCTTAGCAATAGGGCTTTTGGTCTAGTTGTATGATTCTCGTTTTGGGTGCGAGAGGTCCCAAGTTCGATTCTCGGTATGCCCCGTTGACTTTTTGGATGTTTGATTTAAAAACAAGGTATAAGAACTATCATTGAACAACATGTTCTTTAGTGCATTTTCCAATCAAGACTAAATAATTAAGTAAAAGTCAACTTAGAGCACCAAACCATAATATGACCACATACATATGGTGGCCTTTAATGTTTAAACCAAGGTGCTTAGCAACAGGGCATTTGGTCTAGTGGTATGATTCTCGCTTTGGGTGCGAGAGGTCCCGAGTTCGATTCTCGGAATGCCCCGTTAACTTTTTGGATGTTTGATTTAAAAACAAGGTATAAAAACTATCATGGAACAACATGTTCTTTAGTGCATTTTCCTATCAAGACTAAATTATTAAGTAAAAGTCAACTTAGAGCACCAAACCACAATATGACCACATACATACGGTGGCCTTCAATTTATAAACCAAAGTGCTTAGCAATAGGGCATTTGGTCTAGTGGTATGATTCTCGCTTTGGGTGCGAGAGGTCCCGAGTTCGATTCTCGGAATGCCCCGTTGACTTTTTAGATGTGTGATTTAAAAACTAGGTATAAGAACTGTCATTGAAAACCATGTTCTTTAGTGCATTTTCCTATCAAGACTAAGTTATTAATTAAAATTCAACTTAAAGCATCAAACCACAATATGACTTCATACATATGGTGGCCGTCAATGTATAAACCAAAGTGCTTAGCAATAGGGCATTTGGTCTAGTTGTATGATTCTCGCTTTGTGTGCGAGAGGTCCCGAGTTTGATTCTCGGAAAGCCCCGTTGACTTTTTTGATGTTTGATTTAAAAACAAAGTAGAAGAACTGTCATGGAACAACATGTTCTTTAGTGCATTTTCCAATCAAGACTAAATTATTAAGTAAAAGTCAACTTCGAGCACCAAACCATAATATGACCACATACATATGGTGGTCTTCAATGTTTAAACCAAGGTGCTTAGCAATAGGGAATTTGGTCTAGTGGTATGATTCTCGCTTTGGGTGCGAGAGGTCCCGAGTTCGATTCTCGGAAAGCCCCGTTGACTTTTTTGATGTTCTATTTCAAAACAAGGTATAACAATTGTGATGGAACAACATGTTCTTTAGTGCATTTTCCTACCAAGACTAACTTATTAACTAAAAGTCAACTTAGAGCACCAAACCACAATATGACCACATACAAATGGTGGCCTTCAATGTTTAAACCAAAGTGATTAGCAATAGGGCATTTGTTCTAGTGGTATGATTCTCGCTTTGGGTGCGAGAGGTCTCGAGTTTGATTCTCGGAATGCCCCATAGACTTTTTCAAAACTATATGTTTTAAATGGCCAGGACAAGTCATTGGATATAAACATGTGATGCTTGGTTTGTGAGTATTCATAATCATTATTTCAACAATGGTTTTTAACAACATGAAAAAATATAGCCACATATGACAAAATAAGAGCAAGTGACCACAATATGACCGAATATGGTGATCTTCAATTGTTAACCTAAGTTGTGTATCAAGAGGGCATTTGGTCTAGTGGTATGATTCTCGCTTTGGGTGCGAGAGGTCCCGAGTTCGATTCTCGGAATGCCCCGTTGACTTTTTGGATGTTTGATTTAAAAACTAGGTATAAGAACTGTCATGGAAAACCATGTTCTTTAGTGCATTTTCCTATCAAGACTAAGTTATTAATTAAAAGTCAACTTAGAGCATCAAACCACAATATGACCTCATACATATGGTGGCCGTCAATGTATAAACCAAAGTGCTTTGCAATAGGGCATTTGGTCTAGTTGTATGATTCTTGTTTTGGGTGCGAGAGGTCCCAAATTCGATTCTCGGAATGCCCTGTTGACTTTTTGGATGTTTGATTTAAAAACAAGGTATAAGAACTGTCATTGAACAACATGTTCTTTAGTGCATTTCCAATCAAGACTAAACAATTAAGTAAAATTCAACTTAGAGCTCAAACCATAATATGACCACATACATATGGTGACCTTTAATGTTTAAACCAAGGTGCTTAGCAATAGGGCATTTGGTCTAGTGGTATGATTCTCGCTTTGGGTGCGAGAGGTCCCGAGTTCGATTCTCGGAATGCCCCGTTGACTTTTTTGATGTTCTATTTCAAAACAAGGTATAAATTTTGTGATGGAACAACATGTTCTTTAGTGCATTTTCCTACCAAGACTAACTTATTAACTAAAAGTCAACTTAGAGCACCAAACCACAATATGACCACATACAAATGGTGGCCTTCAATGTTTAAACCAAAGTGATTAGCAATAGGGCATTTGTTCTAGTGGTATGATTCTCGCTTTGGGTGCGAGAGGTCTCGAGTTTGATTCTCGGAATGCCCCATAGACTTTTTTCAAAACTATATGTTTTAAATGGCCAGGACAAGTCATTGGATATAAACATGTGATGCTTGATTTGTGAGTATTCATAATCATTATTTCAACAATGGTTTTTAACAACATGAAAAAATATAGCCACATATGACAAAATAAGAGTAAGTGACCACAATATGACCGAATATGGTGATCTTCAATTGTTAACCTAAGTTGTGTATCAAGAGGGCATTTGGTCTAGTGGTATGATTCTCGCTTTGGGTGCGAGAGGTCCCGAGTTTGATTCTCGGAATGCCCCGTTGACTTTTTGGATGTTTGATTTAAAAACTAGGTATAAGAACTGTCATGGAAAACGATGTTCTTTAGTGCATTTTCCTATCAAGACTAAGTTATTAATTGAAAGTCAACTTAGAGCACCAAACCACAATATGACCTCATACATATGGTGGTCGTCAATGTATAAACAAAAGTGCTTAGCAATAGGGCATTTGGTCTAGTTGTATGATTCTCGTTTTGGGTGCGAGAGGTCCCAAGTTCGATTCTCGGTATGCCCCGTTGACTTTTTGGATGTTTGATTTAAAAACAAAGTATAAGAACTATCATTGAACAACATGTTCTTTAGTGCATTTTCCAATCAAGACTAAATAATTAAGTAAAAGTCAACTTAGAGCACCAAACCATAATATGACCACATACATATGGTGGCCTTTAATGTTTAAACCAAGGTGCTTAGCAACAGGGCATTTGGTCTAGT